>SIJG01000038.1:406840-523895 GCA_023374025.1 Heterodera schachtii | reverse complement strand
TTTATTTAAAATGTTGTAACATTAAAATTTTTATTTTAATTTTTTATCATGAAGTAAAAAGCAAGGGCTGTAAGAAGACGGTTATTTTTTGGTTAATAAATAATTTTTTCTTTGATGATCCAGTATTGGATGTTTATTTCTTTTTGTTTTTCTTCAAAGATTCTACTTCCATTTTTGATTTTTTTTTTTTTAATATTTTGTGCATATTTTCAATGTCAAATGTCACTTTTCTACATATAATCGGGGTTGATGTTTCAAAATAAATGCTTTTATTTTTAACTTATTTTAAATTTTTCTCAGTTTTTACATTGTAATTAAAAATATTATTGGTTAGTTATTTTTTTAATTCTAAAACTTTATTATTTTATTATATCAAATTACCATATATTGTGTGGGTTAATCATTAACTGTAAGTTTTATTTAAACAATGTAAATATTAATTATTTTGGCTTAATGTTTTATATTTATGAAAAGTCAAGCAAGTCAACGGGCTGCTTGATATGCAGCGGTTATAAAGAAGTTACTAAATATATATTAATTCATTCCATTATTTATGTTTAATGATTTATTTTAAATAAATATGGAATTTACTCATTAATATAATAAATCTTTTATAAATTATTTGATCAACTCATATTAATCACATAGTGAGAGATTTCATGTTCACATATATGTTTTATTAATATTGGTTTTTCTTTACTAAATTTTTTAAAATAAAATTAAAATTATTTTGAAAATTATTTAAAATTTTATTTCATAAGCATCAAATCTTGACAATAACAAACTTTTATTTATTTGTAATTGCATTCATTTTTAAATAATAATAATAATAATTAAATTTACCCATAAAGATACTTAAGTTTTTGCAAAGGACAATAATTACATTGTTTTATCGTTTATTTAAAATATATATTAATTCATTCCATTATTTTATGTTTACTGATTTATTTTAAATAAATATTGAATTTACTCATTATTATAATAAATCTTTTATAATTGTTTGATCAACTCATGTTAATCACACCGTGGGATATTTCATGCTTATTATTGATAATGTATTTGATATTATTTTTATGAATGTTAGTTTAAAACGTTTTTTTTCCAATTTAAATTACAAAATTAGTTTGAGTAAAAATTATTAAATAGTGGTTTATATGTTTAGTGCCAATTTAACAATTATTCAGTTCATTAAAAAGTGATTTTCTTGACCGGTCAAACTTTTGTAATTTCGACTATGTCCTCATTTATTAATTGGCGACCCTCCAATTCTCACTCATTTATTCCCTGATTAGCTTTTTCATGGTGTTTAAGAGCAATTCATTAAGCTGGTCCACAGCAATATGTTATCTTAATTTTCATTTTTATTATTATTAAGACTTTTTTAAATTGTATTAATTCTATTTATTTCAGAGTTCATAATTAAATTGATTTTTTCGAAAACAATATTAAAATTATTAAAAAAAATTTTTCTTAATCTTATTCGTTTAAAAATTATTTCAGCATTTGAAAATATGAAATAAAGGTATTTATTTTATTTTAAAATTAATAATAATTACTAGAGACCGGCGGGCACGGTGGCCCGACGGGCTTTTACCGGCGGCCCGGTCCCGGTCCCATTTTTTGGAAAAAACCGGGCCCGGGATACCCGGTAAAACGGGCCTTTTTTTGACCGGGTCGGTTTCAACTTTCAAAAATTTTCCGCGGCGGCGCCTATCGGCACCTCCCAACCCTCCCCCCAATTGTTCCCCAAATTTTTTTGAAAAATGCGCCTTAAAAAAGTTTTTGAAGAGCATTCGATTTACATGGCTTGACATAATTCCAAACTAAAATAGAATGCTATAAATTTTTTACTTTATTAATCGAAATTCCAAAAATATGAAAAAAGTCCGGTTCCGGCGGGTCCCGGTACTTTCAAAATTCCGGTCTCTAATAATTACTATTCAAATTTTTCGTTAGTCTTTTTCCTTTATTTTCTTGCATACGCTGACTAATTAAAAATATTTACATGTTTTGTTTCCAAGTCGTAAAAAATGAGTTTAAATATATTTGGCAAAATAATATTATTATAATAATAAAATAAACTTATAACAACATTAAACAAAATCATAGAGAAAACATTAAATCGACTTTAATTTATTTTATTTTTTTAAATTTTTAAGAAAAAAATTAGGTACCGAGGCTCTATGCTCGTAATGAAATTTCTTTAGATGTCGAATTGACCAAAAAAATTGTGTAAAGTGTCATGCAGTTTTATGATAAATATTACATATTTTCGACGGTATGTTTGTGTGAAATATTATTGCGCAAGAACATCAAAAGTATAATGGCTTGATGATAATATTTTAGATCCTTTAAAATGAAGTTTTTTAAATTTTTCATTTAATTTCATTTCGTTGAAAAAAAATGCCTAAAACTTTTCTCAACTATCGGAAGCGTATTGTTATTTTTCAACTAGTATAATTAAAATAACAAATTTATTTATAATACCTTGGGATCTGTTGGGCTGTTTTTTAAGGAATTTATTTTATTAATTTTTCATCGTTTAGTTTTTTATTTAACAATTTTTCAAAAAATTTAAATCATTTAGATGAATTAACGCTTTTATTATTTTTATTTTTATTTTAAATTATAGGTTTTTTATTTTCATGCTTAAAATTTTATATATCTTCCTAACTAAAATTTTAAAATTATTATAATTTATACGATTTAGTTATCTAGTAAATTTAATGAAAATAAATAAACCACTGAAATAACAATCAATTCAATTTATTATTTTCTCTATCAAATCTAACTCAAATTTACTTTATAATCGGTATTATTTTTTTAGCTTTATTAACATGATTTCAAAGAAATATAAGCACTACAGCTCGATGAATAATCAGTTGAAATTATTTTGTTTAATTAACCTTAAGACTAAATTTTAATGATCATCCCCCATAAATTTTACACATTGTTTGAAATTTGGTTAAATAATTAAATATTTTATTTTTAAATTTAATTATATTTTCACAAAATTGTTTTACTTTATTCAATTATAGAGTCAATAAAATAAAAAGTTATATTTCTGAATAGTTATTTCATTTTACCAATCAATTTACAAAGTCTTGAATAAAATAATATAATATTTCAAAATATGTTAATCTTTTTCATTTTATATTTGAAAAATAAAATTTTTTTAAATTTCATTCTTTTACTTTATAATATTATAGTTCAAGTGTATAATAATCGAGAAACCTTTGTACTATGCTCATGAGTTCTTATATTTAATTAAATGATAAGATAATCCTTTTTTTGGAGTTTTTAGCACAGATTTTGGGGATTTTTTGCACAAATATTATTACATGTTTGCAATTAGAAAATATAAATCCGTTCCCTGTTTATTAACCTCTTTAAATTTTAAAAAAAGAGATTCAAAATAAATATAGATTTCACTATATTTCCTTTGAAAATTTTTTTTAATTAAAAAAGTATAATATTTACAATTTTTTTATGAATTTGTTTTATATTAAAATATTTATGCGCAATATATTACAAGGTATAAATTTAAATTTTTAATAATAATAAATTAAAATATAAAATTTATCGTAATATTTGTAATCAACTTACCTTTATTTAAGAATGATTTTTCTATAAATGTTTATATTTATTCTTTTTACTATTTTTAAATATTTTATCTTAAGGAGTTAAATAATTTTGCTACTTTATTACTGTGTGTCATAATTCGATGACCTTGAAAATTGTTCATTTATATTTAATAATATTTTTACTTTTTATTTTTTCTTCTTAGATAAAGTTGCTTTTAATTTTGAAATCGCATTCCTATTAGAATGAAAAATTAGAAATATTTTTTAAATTTATTTTGACATAAATTTATTAACTGGAAAATAAGACCTCCTCCATTAAATAAATTAATCTGCGATGATTTGCCAAATTGGATAAAATTCTATGTACTAAAATTCAAAAAAAGATACGAAGAAAAAGGTTAATTTTTTTCGTTCATAACTTTTTAGGATGATTAAATTTTTAATTTTTGCAAGGAAATAAAATGCATAAGAAAATAAATTCAAAAAAAGAAAAAAATTTTCTAGTTCAGAAAAATAAAACAATTTGAGAAAAATTGGTATGAGAAGGTCTCATCGGCAGATGGAACGGAGCAATGCCAAATGATGTGCTGTGAGGGTAATAATGCCAAGCCAATGGTGCGAAGGGTGCGCGTCGCTTTGTGTCGATTCGCTACTAAGAATTCAGAGAGAGATTGTCAGAGAGTCAGAGAAAGAAAGAGAGATTAAAGAGGGGGAAGACAAAGAAACAGAGAGAGGAAGAAAGAGGAAGAAAGAGATGATGAGAGCACACTATGGGTCAACTCCACTGTGCAGAGAAAAGCCTAGTACTATCTCGTCGTTTCTCTTTTTCTTTGTAATTTCTCCCACTTTGGCGTACTATCTCTTCATTTTCATTATGTAAAAACAACTTTTACTTCGTGATGTTCAACTTTTTTTCCCGATGTTAAATCCATACCAAATTTTGCATATCGATAGAGAAGAAAGTTGTTCATCGAATGTCCTATAAGTTTTTAATAATTTTCTATCCTATTTTAAAGTTATGGTGTGAAGAAAATTTTACATTTCTTTTTCTCTCCTTTTGGCGTACTATTTTCATGTCTCTAACACATGAAAAACAACAAATTCGCAAATGCTAACAATTTTGACTGTAAATGTACAAAATCACTTTTGACATTTAGAATCAATAGAAAAATCATTACTTTTCGCATTTTGGTTGAAATCAGGAGTCTGGGACTTGAGTTATAACGTAATAAAAGTTTGAAACTCCCACAACTTTTTTCTGAGAAGTCAAATTGCTTAGCATTCGCTTAGAAAAAGATTCTCCTTTTCAAAAACCTTTTTTAGATAACAAATTTGTTCAATTTAGTTGGGAATGAAGCGAGTTATGGCTGATCAAAATAAAAAATATAAAAACGGCATTTACCAGTGTAATTTTGAAATTAGCGCGCAAAAATTTACACCAAATGCGCTATTTGGCGTTATGAGTAATTTTGTCTAACACTGGGCTTGACCCATAGTGAGAGCATAAAATGATTGTGCGAAGACAATATTGTGAGAGAAAGAGAGAACGGAAGGGAGAGGCATAAAGAGTGAGAGACTAAAGATAAAAGAGATAAGATACGGGAAGGGGAGAGAAAGTTGACGAAAATTTGGACGATCCCAGCCCTGGAATGAAGGATAGAGAGTATGAGGACATAATTAGTTTATTTGATAATTTTAATATGATTTATTAAATTTTTTATTGCTTTTCTCTTGGTGTTAGTTTTTAGTAATTTTTTAAGCGGTGCATTTATTGATTTGAAATCAAAGATCAAAAATCTTGCGCATCTTTTAATTTCGTGGTGAGTCGAAGTGCAAAAAGTCCGAGTGTGGCGAAGTGCAAAAAGTCCGAGTGTGGGCGAAGTGCAAAAAGTCCGAATGAGTGATGATCGGAAGGGGCGGGTCATTTCAGTACGGAAGAGTTATCGAATGATTAATTAATTATTTAAATTTAAAATTGAATAATAAGCTAATAATAATAAATATATTTGGCTCTATTTAAGTTTACACGACCACAAAAAAAAAGACACGACCATAGAATAATTTGACAAATTTAAGGCACCGTAACTTTTTTAAGAAGCATCCTAATTAAACATTTTTGATATCATTTGATAGCCCTAAGTGTCCTTTATTTTCCTTTAAAATTTCAGAAAATTTGGTTGAGTTTCAAAAAAAATTCTGCCCAAAAAAGTTTACCAAATCAATTTTTGAAATTTACAAGCCACAATTTTTGAAACACAACCAAATTTTTTGAAATCTTAAAAGCAAATAGAGGACACTTAGGGCTATCAAAAGATACCAAGATTGTTTAATTTAGATGCTTCTACGAAAAGTTATGGCACTGATCAAAAAGTGATCATTTTTGTGGTGATCAATTATTCAACCAAGTATAACTTTCTATATACAAATCATAGAACCACCATCCCAAACCCAATTCGGTAGCAAATTTTGTGCTCTTTCCAGTGGGCTTGCCCATTTTCTCTAGAAAAAATTTCCCAGCCCCCTAGGGATTTCGAAAATTTCCCCAATTTTCAGTGTATTTTGGGTGTCCCGGTCACTAGGAAGGAGTGATCTGATCAAGTTGGTGTAAGAGACTTTTTTGATCAGCAACAAAAGTTATGCAAGCATGAATTATTTCAAGTTTTTAAATGAACATAAGATACTTTTTCAGATTTGAGTCAAGACTCTTTGGGGGCACTGTATTTCTCTCACAAATATGTAATTTGTTTGGGAAATATTAAATAATAAATAGAAATTATAATTATGGTCAGAAAAATAATTAATAGATTAAAATAGTTATATTATTAATTAATTAAGATATTATCGGTACTGAAATGACCCGCCCCTTCCGATCATCACTCATTCGGACTTTTTGCACTTCGCCCACATTCGGACTTTTTGCACTTCGCCCACATTCGGACTTTTTGCACTTCGCCCACACTCGGACTTTTTGCACTTCGACACAGCACCTTTTAATTTTCCGCGGATCTTCACCATCAATAACTCGGTATTTTTTTGGTGGCATAAATGTCACAATTTGAGCTAACAAGGAAACTTCGCGAACTGTTAGCAAAAAGTGGTTAAAATTTTAGATATCATTGGATAGAGCAGGGTCGAATTCTATGATAGGAAAAGCCTCATTATAGAGTTTTTAAATTTATAGAAAGTTTTATTCAATTTTTAGTGATTACGAGAATTTTTTGTAAAAAAGTCTTGGGTTTTCTGGGTCTCGGTCACATGACAATGTTCAAAGTTATTCCATTAGGGTCAGAGTGAAAAATATTTCAAATTTTAGAAATATAAATTAAATTTCAAGTATCAATTTATTCTCGTTAGTAAAGAAAGCTTAATGGCGTTAAAAAAGCATTCAAAATTATAAAATTTATTACGGAAATTTTTTATTTTCTTTTATTTGTTAATTTATTTAATTTGGTTATTGGGGAAAATGAAATGTATTTTAATTATTTTTAGGTTTTTCGGCACTAAAAGTCAGTAAAATTTTGAACAATTTTTATTTATACATTAAAAAATAAATGTGAATCATTTGAAGAAAGTAAGTAAGTAAAAGTTTTGGGCTTGTTTTTGACATAATCAATTTTTTAAAAAGTTCCCAAGAATTAATTCAAAAAAAATTTATTTTTTAAATTACTCATTCCCTTTAATAAAATTTATATAAATAATAAATTAATTAAATTAACTCATTTTCATCGCAAATTTCATTCGAAATTTGTGAAATTTTCCCGGCGGCGCCTGACGGCACCGCCGGATGGCCTAAATTTAAATTTCTTTTTTCAAAATGACACTTATTTTTTGTTTTTTGGAAATTTTTTGAAATTTAATTGAAATTTTTTCGAAATTTTCAAAACCCGCAATCCCGCATGTGATCCCGCAAATTTTAAATGCGGGATTGCGGGGTTTGCGGGACAAATGATTTTTATATTAAGATTAAAAAATTTAAAAAATATTTTTCATAGTGAAAAGTTACCAATAAAAAAACACTGGTTCTAATTTAAAAAAAAAGCTGTCTTAATAAATAGCACAATAGAAATTGGTTTCATATGAAGGAAAACTTAAAAATCATTTTTAGCCATCATTCAATTCCAATGAAACTTTTTCATCCAAAATTCACTGTTTAATTTAATTTAAGCAATCGGCATGAATGTATTATATTGACTTTTGTGTGTTTTCTGCTTTTACTTTGCTGTCATGCATTCCCTGCTGCTGATGGTAAAATTTTTGATAATTTGTCGGACTATGTGCTAAATTCAAAAATTTTCCTAAGGGACCTACCTCGAATTTTTTTTTTAATTTTTCCAACTTATAGTAAGAATATTTCCCGTTGTTTAGCTTCTTGATTCTAAGGAAATATAGATGAAAACTTAAACAATGATAAAAAATTATTTTAATTAACGATTTTTTATTTACCTTCGTGAATTTGTTTTTTGATTAATTGTCGATGGCTGTTAATAACTCGTTTTATAATTCATTATTCTCGTAAAAAGTTATTATAAAATTTTATATAAAATATTTTTTTTTGTTAAAAACTTAATTAAATTAATTTTTTATATTCATCCCCTATAATTGTTCTTCTTAATATTAAATGCTTCCGTTCTTAGATCGCTTGCCAGCCGTCAAATGGCAAAACGAAGAAGGCACAGATAAAGAAAATGATGAAAAAGATGAGGAGTTTAGTTTATGCCTAAAATAATTATTTTAAAAAATTATTGTTCATGATCTATGTGTTTTAAAATATTTATTTGCTTTTTTTTAATATACATTCAGCCGTAAATTTAAAATATAAATTTTTTCGTTGTCATTTTTTCTGATAAATAAATTTTAAAATTTAATTTATAATATTATTCCTTTGAACATTTTTTATTTAATTAATTTAATTGTTAATATGTTTGTATTAAACCAAGTCCAGTCACACTAAAGAGACCTCCCAAATCATTTATTTTTATTGATATTACATATTTATGGGCTACCTTAAATAATATTTTTTTTATAATAAATAAAATTATTATAATGCTTTTCTAGAATTGATTTATTAATGAAAAGTAGACTTTTATAATACCATTTCCCCTAGTTTTAATGACCAGAACAATTATTTTTTATTTGAATTGTTGTAAACGGCTTTTTATAATATTGGCATTAATTTCGTTATTTTTCATAGCGTTTTCTTTTTGAGTATTTTGACATTTTTATTTTTTTCTCACAAAATTTAATCATACATGAGAATTAATCACTTTAAATGAAATAAAAATGCTTTTGAAGAAGTTGATTAATAATTATGTTATTATTATGAAATTATTTGGATTTTATAATATTAATTTATTCTTTTATTTATTGTCTTTTATATATTATTTTCAAAATATTTAAAAAACTAAATATGGAATCAAATTAACATTATATTTTCAAATTGGTTTTATTTTAGTTTCAGGTGCTTCTATAGCAAAACCATACACTTCCAAACAAATAAGATTTTTCAGGCATTAATTTTCTTTTAGCTTTATTTATATTTTCCTACAAATTTGGGTTAAATAAATTTCTGTTTACTTGTCGATCTTTTATCTAATACAAACGAATATATAATTTTTTAATTTGTGATATTTTAATACTTTGGTAAGTCTTTTAATTCATTTCATTTTTAGCTTTTTTCTTTATTTTCTTATACTCTTATGTTGCAAACATATTATCCTGCAATTATTATAGTTTTCTTTCTTTTTTACATTTTGTTATAAGCTTTTGTAATAGTAATTCATAGGGAACGTTGGTTCTTATCGCGTTGTATGCCGTTTGCTCCGAAAAATATAGGTTCCCAAATTTTTCTCGAAGTTAAATATTTAATAATAAGGACATATATAATTAAAATTTTTTAAATAAATATTGAAAGAAATATGGTTAAAAACATTATTGAAATAATATTATTTGTTTTACATCTGAATTTGAGGGATGAATTTTTGAGAAAATTTTCCAATTTTTAAGGGGGTATTTTAAAAAAAATATACTCAATATTAGGGGTATTTTTTGATTTTCTTGCATTTTTGTTGAGAAATTTTCCAAAAAATGTCGGAGAAAATGATTTTTTAATTGAGGCGATAACATTTTTTGGCGACATATTCAAAAAAGTTCAAAAATTTTATACTAAATGTCTGTCAAAAAATAATCTCCCCTCCTCCATTTATCCCCCATCTCTAATTATCCCCCACCTTTCTGAGAAGGTTGAAGAATAATCCTCCAGAGGGGATAAAAAGAGAAAATACGGTATGCTGTTTTAATTTTACTTCACTTCATTTTTTCCCAGTATTATAAATTAATAAAATCCTAAATTGTGTTCCCGACCTTTCGATATGAACATTGAATTGCATTCAATTTTTAAATTTATAAAAATTAATAACCAGTGTTTAGTTTTTGTTGAAATTGAAAAAATAAATTAGATTTTATTTTTTAATGTACAATTTTTTATTCCTTTAATTCACTTGTGGGTATTTTTTGTTACCGCAACACTTAGGGTAAGAATTGATCAAGTCTTAAGTACAAATATTTTGATTTTTTAAATTTCACTATTATGACCGAGTAGTTTAATTAATATTGTATTATATTTTCAGAGACCATAACAAAACAATCGGTGTAAATATTTTGTTTTAATCAAAATTATCTGTATTAATTTTTTATTTATTACTTTTACTGTAATAGAACAAAAAAAATATATGTTGCTTTTAATTTTGAGCTCATTTTCGGCATTTTTAAGTTCAAATATAATCTTTCATGTAAAAAGATTTTTTAGAATTCCTTAATTTTTAAAAAGCATAAGAGAATTTTTCATAGTTTCTTTTAATGTAATTTTTAAAGGTCACTGATATTGACAATTATATTGATATTATTCATTGGATTTTCGTAATCTTAATTTAATTTAACATTATTTAATTTAAAATTTTAATTATTATTGATAACAGTAACGCAAATAGGTTTGCCTGCGCAACTGCGTACAATGAGCCTTGGGAAACGAATATGATTTCGGGACCAAAATTGATAACCGATTAAAAAACTGCTAATTGGCCACCCAAATCAATAGTCGATTAAATAACCGGCTAATTGGCCAAGCGATTAAATGTGACAGCCAAAAGACCGACAATTCGAGTGACGATCCCGAGCAATGTATAAAAATTTAAAGGTTAAAAAATTTTTCTTTCAATAGAAAATATACTAATTTTGAGTGTTATTATAAAAATTTTCAAATGTTTATTTATTTTTCTTCATAATGAATTTTTGACAATTTATACATTCTTTCATTTTTCTTCGTTGTTTTATTAAACAAAATAATTATCTTATTTTCATTGATTTCTTTTTTGGCCATATGGTCATTTATTTTAATTTTTTGGTTTAATTATTCTTTTTTTTCACTTTTTTGGCTATAATTGGCTTTTTTTTTTAATTTTGTTTCAGAAAATCATTTGAACTCTCTTCTTTCTTTTTTACTCGTCAAGTTCTGCGAAAATGAACTTTGTTCGATATAAAAGCCATTAATGTTAAGTCCAGAATATCCAATTTTTATTTTTTTTTTTTGATAATTCATTTGATTAAACGATATATATACCGAAATTTTATTTATTTTTTATTTTTATATTAAAATATATTATTTATTTCAAATATTGTCTTATGTCCGTAGTTTTTTAATTTACAAATTTTCTTATTTTATATAATTGGATGAATAAGTTTATTGCTAAAAATGATTTAATTTACCATTATTGGTGCTTTTATCGCATGTCAGTAGCAGAAAAGATTTGCAGTACAATATGAAATGCCGAATTAATTTCTTTTCATTTTCTGTCAATTTGTGTATGCGCTCAAGTGTTCGTCGTATCGATAAAGTTTAGCCGATGATTAACGAGCAAATGGTTCAATTACCCAGGCAATGCTTGGCAATTTAATTTTAGTTTTTTTGATAATTAATATAGAATTTTTGCAAAATTAATGTGATATTAAAATAAAAATTGACAGTACTTCCTTTATGAACAGAATTATTAGGAATAATGACTGGCGAATTAGGATGCAACTGCAACTGTGACGCACTTATCGAAAATTTCCCACGAATTTTGTAAAATATGATTTAAAATTTTTTTTCGATGAACAACCCTTTGAATAATTTAATTTCTTTTAATTAATAAATTAAAAAATATATTTTATTATAATTTTTCATTATAAATTAAATAATGTAAATATTAAACATTTTATTAAAAATGAATTGTTTTGTGTTAGAATTTCAAAATAGATAAAAAATAACAATTTTAATCGTCTTCAATTTATTTATTTATATATTTTACATTTAATTTTTCATTTATTCAGTAAACTAAGTAATAAAATTGTTTAATGTTTATTAGAATGCTTCGTTGACCAGACCAGCAAATGGGGGTTTCTCCTTTTTTAGGCTCCATAAATTTTTTCATGTAAATATTTCTTGTCTTGTAATTTAATCAAATTTCTCAATTAGCTCATAAAATTACAATTGAAAACAATTTTTTTTTTATAGAAGAGTTTATACGTTATATTATGTGCTTTTATTGTACATAAAAATTTTTATTTATGCCATGTTTTATTTCAATTATTTAACCTATTAACAACCTATTGTTTTAGTTTTTATTTATATTTGACGTAATTTTCCAATAAATTGAAGGGAGGTTAATTTTGCGCGAAATTTCATCTAAACCTTCGTTCCTTTTAGGCCAGAAATTCATTGGAATTTAAAACAATGACCAATAAGTGTCCGTTAAGCGCTAGTAAAAAATCATACGAAAAACGCAAAAAATAATGCTAAAAAGAATTAATGAAAATTGGGAATTTTTTCATTACCAATTTATTTTAAATAAATATTACAATCCTTAATGCCGATTACAACTTAGTTTTTCATGTTTACCCTATAATATTTTTCACGGCAGCCTTATTTTATTACATGTTAATTTTTATCTAAATGAATATTAATTAATTATTTTTTAGATTACCCTGTTATATGATTATAAATGATGTCTCACAGAGTGTTCCAAGACTAAAATCTTTTTAGTCGGTGAAAAAATAGGAAAATAGGTTCAGATCAATGCTTTTTTTTCTTATTCCTGTGAGGATAAATATCAATTGATTAAAAAATTACCTTTTGATAGATTTTCTAACTTAACATTAATTTATTTCTCAATAAATTTATTTTTTGTATTTTTACTTGGTTTAATGATTTATTTAGTTTTAAATAATAATACAAATTTTAAATTACCATGTGAGAATATGTTCTTTTTTTTAATTTTCAATGATTTAATTTTTCTTTTTGTTTTATTATTTATACTATATAGTAAAAAAATTTAGATTAGCATATGCAATGTTGCTTCTCCTTTTTAACTTGCATAGTTGATGCAAAGAATTATCTTCTCAGATTCTCATAAATCTCTAAATTATTTCAAAATAATGTTTTATATAAAACTACAGTGATTATTTTCTGCGGATTTTTGTTCCCATTATATTTCTATTTGTTATTTTTCTCATTTTTATTCTTCAACTTTTTATAAAAATAATGTATTTTATCTGCATAAAGACCGAATTATGTTGGGTTTTTAATTCTCGAATAATTGGTTTTCTGCATTTAATTTTTAATTTTTTATTAAAGCTTAATGAGACATATTGTTTTAATTCAACATTATTTTTATAGACATATATATTTAGAAAAGTTAAAAAATTTAAAATTTTACCAATTACTTAGTTTAAAATATTGTAACTTATGTGTTTTATTAGGAGGATGAGCAAAAGAGGTGGTGGGATGGCCTCCCTCATTAATTGGTCCAAAGCGGGAGTTGTATTAGCAATTTTGTTTTTCATTTTAAATTAAACTCGTATTAGTTACGCAGGCCGTACATTTTTTCTAGCGGATCACCTGTCAAAATGATTATGTTCCTTGGTCGAAATTTTATTTCACTTGTTAATGACTTAATTGGTATACCAATTCTTTTTATTTGAGCATTTAATAATCATTTGATTTATGATATTATTCTTCTGGTTAGTATAAAAATTCATTATACGTTATGCATAGAATAAACATTTTATATTATTATCTTATATATTTTTTATTTAAAATTATTTAAATAAATAACTGTTATTCACAAAAACAATATTAATAAAAAAAAATTTGTACTTAAAAACCCTGCGCCAGGAATCTATATAAAAAGTGTCTTTTTTCATTTTTTTAAATTTTTAAATATATTTTCTGGTTAAAAAATTTTTTTTTTCCTAATAAATCCATTCGCATATTTGAAATTTCTATTTATTTTTTTATTTGAACCTTTTAAATCTCACAAAATATTTGCGTTTTTTTATAGATAAGTTTCCAATTCCATTCAAACGTCCACCTTATTTTATTTTGTTTTTATGTGTCCAATAAATTTTTAGCTGGTATAAAAATATATTTTTTGTTAGTCCATTAAAAAATAATTTTGTTATTATTTTGTAATGCCTGTTTTTATGTCAATGTTTTTTCTGCTTTTAAAATTACTTATATTTGGCAAGCAGATGCGAAATATGGTTTGCCTCTTGATAGAACAATCCTAGTAATTCTCGCTTGCAGCGGTCAGAAAGTTTTCTGCACGTTTCTTGATGTAGTGCATTAGCTTTTATACAGTCAGCAAATTTTAGTTAAATCAACTTAAATAATAAACAAAAAAACGAAAATTAAAAAATATTATTGAGTCGATTTTTTAAAGTGATATTTTCGATATTTTATATTTTTAATTTCTGTAATTTGTACCATTGAAATTAGAACGTTGCGATTTCTTTTTAAATTTTTCTTGCTGCAATAACTGCATGACCCGTCTTTGTTAAGGTCCTAGTAAATATTTAGTTTTTTATATTTGTGCTATTCGGAATGCATTATTAATTTGAACTATAACTACTGTAACGAACTTTAAATTACATTAACGGTTATTGATTTAATTGTTTTCCGATTCAGAAAGGCAAAATTTGCAGCTACCCGAGTTTTAAATTATTTTAATTTTTAATTGGTATACTTTCATTCTTATTAAAAACTTAAAATTTTTGTACAAATTTTTTTATTTTTAGCTATTTTATGATATTAATATCATAAATCAAATAAAAATAAACATAATTATATTTCATTTTATTGATTTCCAAATGATGCTTAAATTTATTACCTTGGGTGGGTATTTAATTAATATTTCAAAATATAATGGCAAATTTTAATAATGCTTAAAAGACTAATATAAGAAATTTTATTAATAAAAATTTTTTACTTTAACTTTAATTTTTTTATTTTTTTTTTATCGCTGTGTTGTTTATGTCTGATTCTCGAAATTTAAATTTAAAATTATTTTATAATAATAACTTAATACTTAGGTTTTTAGGAACAATTTATTTTGGATAAGAAATTTTTATCCCATTTTTTGTGGCTCACCTTTCGGGTTTATAAATCATATTTATATTTTTTCATTTTTTCTTCTTATTTAACATTTTTATAAATACATTTATTTTCGATTTGTTTTTTTTTTTTTATTGAAGCATTTTTTTTTATTTTTCTTTATTAAATTTCATTGAGTAGAATATAAACACGTGTAATTTAATTTTATAAAAATGATAAAATCTTTGTAAGATATAATAATCTAATTTTGTTTCGAGATATATTAATAACGGAATTTTGGTTCCGATGGTGGGATGCATTCAGCATTTTCAATTCAAGTAATTTTTCGATAGAATATTAATATATTTTATTTATTTTAATTTATAAAACAAAATGACTTGTTTTATTTTTAATTTTACATTTTCATTTTTTATTTTATTTAAAATTATTAGTTCACTTTTTTCCCATGAAATGGTTGCATTTCTTTTTCTGTTTTGTCTCTCTTTTTTTATATAAAGATGAATTTTCCATTTTCGAAATTGTGAATAGCTATGCTTTTTAGCCTATGTTCATTGGGATTTTACAATATCCTTTAAAAGTATTTTTTAATAACTTAATTTAAAGTTTTTGGAACAAAATCTTTGACATTTTTATTTTAAATATTTAAGCAATTTTAAAAATAATAGAAAAAATAATAAAGCTTTAATTTTTCGATTTTTTAAATTTTTGTATAATACATAATCTACTAATTCAAAAAAAAAAAATTTAATGAAAATTTTTTATTATATTAGTATTACTCTAGAAAAAAATATTTTTCTTACTTGCTAGAGGCAACCGATGACATTTCCTCCCATAAGAAGGCCAGACCACTCGAATTCAAATTCAGCATTGCCGTCATTAAAATATTTTCTATTTATAATTATTGTCTAAGCGAATATTTTCTTAATTATTTATTGTATTTAATTGTTTTTGTCTTCTGATACATTTTTTTTTTTATCAAGATACTACTTTTTTAAGATTATTAAAAAAAAAATTTTTTGAAAAATTATATCCTTTCAATTAAAATATTAATTACATTTCTAATTTTAATGACAATTGGCTCGGTAAATGCCTGTCAGGATGCAACCAGAAGGTACTGCAACAACCATTTTTTCCAATATTTTTGTTTATATCTTTTTGGGAATTTAAGTTTTTGTGAGAGTTTTAATTATTTTAATGACGAATTTAATTTGAAAAATAAGAAATTTCTAAATATGTGATTTAAAAAAAATTCCCGGTTGGTCCCGGTCCCGGCTTTCCTTGCGGTCCCGGTCCCGGTCCCGGACGAAAATCGAGGTCCCGGTCCCGACTTTTCTAGTCCCGGTAAGTCCCGGTCCCGGTTTTTGTCAAAAATCCCGGTCCTGTGCTACTCTAAAATTTAATGATCATTAGTCATGGAATATTTTTACAAACCTTTTTCTTTGCAAATTTTTCTTTTTAATTAGACACAATAAATAAAAAAAGTAGTCTTGTTAATTTTCAGAAAAATATTTTCAACACAATTTTAAATTTGTCAATTTCATTATTATATTTTTATTAATATAAAAATTTAAGAATTTCCAAATACAAAGCAAATCCTATTTTGACAATTAAAAAAGTTTCTGTCATAATGTTCTCAAATTTCATTTTTTTTTTATAATTTTACTTTGTATTATAATTTTGTATTGTGAGGTCTATAAACCCAATGATTTAATAAGACCACGCAAATAAGGTGTTAGGATTTTACTCAAAAACCATAAAAAAATTTTGGCATTTAATTTAAAAAAAAAGTTAATTGGAATAATTTTTGCTTTTAGCCTTTGAATGTTTTTCTATTGAATGGCTTTAAAAGGCCATTCAAATTGACTGCCAAAAATCATATTTCGCAAATTTTGACGGCTTTTTTCGAATTAATTATTTTATTTTCCATTACCTTGCCATCAAAAAAACATTTTTATGTCTTTTTTTTGATTTTGAATTTATTTTTTGTTCAAATATTCAATCAACATTAATTAATTTTATTTACTTATTGTATATTTATCTTTACTTCTGTCATCCATTCTGAATTTGGGTAGCGTATTTTCGAAGAGAAATATTTTTTCATATGTTTAAATATTGCATAATTAATAAAAAATAATAGAAAACTCAAAAATTCATCTAAACAGGCTTACGCAAAAATTATTCTCCGATCCACATGGGGTGAATGTCGTCGTATTTTAATACTGAAAAGAGATTTTCTAGAACAATTAAATTGCATTAACTAATTTAAAATAATTATATTACGCTTTTTTCGATTTTATTCCATTTATTATTAATTTTTTCTTGGTGTCAGGGTTATGAAATTTTAGGGTGCTATGTCGTTATATAAAAGCCGTCAATAAGGGCGTTATTGAATCTTGCAAAATTTTTTATAACAAAAATAAATTTATAATCCAAGAGTCAAGTCAAAATGCACAACCGATTCTTACTTTTCAAATTAATTTATGCGAGAAAAATGGAAAAGAATTAAATAATAAAAATAAGCCGTTAAAATATTAAAATATCAAATTCATTTATTAAATAATAATAATGAATTAATACATAATTTAAAATTTAATAAATGTAAGATAAGTTTAATAGCAAACCAAAAACACTTATTATCCAAGAGCCACGACCCATTGCACAACCTATTCATAAACTGATTTAATAATAAAAAATAATAATAAACATCAAGCAATAAACAAACGAACTTAAAAGCACTTGAAAAAATTAAATGATAATATTCTAATTATTTCTAAAGTATATTTAAATTATTACATAGAATCGCATCTTCGCAAACAGTCTAGTCAATTTTTTTTTTACTTTGAGTAAAACCCAAAAAAACTTTTATACATAATAATATTCTGGTTATTATATAATTAAAACAATGAGATTCGTCATGGAAAAAACAATATACAGTAATGTATTATATAAGAACCCAGACAAAAAATAATAGAAAACTCAAAAATTCATCTAAACAGGATTACCCAAAAATTATTCTCCGATCCACATGGGGTGAATGTCGTCGTATTTTAATACTGAAAAGAGATTTTCTAGAACAATTAAATTGCATTAACTAATTTCAAATAATTATATTACGCTTTTTTCGATTTTATTCCATTTATTATTAATTTTTTCTTGGTGTCAGGGTTATGAAATTTTAGGGTGCTATGTCGTTATATAAAAGCCGTCAATAAGGGCGTTATATAATCAAATGGAAATTTTCAACCAAAAACTGCCCATAACTTTTGTTATTGTCAACAGAATTAGACTTTCTTGTGATCAATCGATAGGCCTAACATTTCTCTATTAGCTCACCTTAATTATAAAAAATTAGGCCAAGTTTGAGCAAAGTTATGGCCAAAAGTACACAATGTACCAGGTTTTCACACTTTTTTGGCCATAACTTTTTTTAAACCTAATGAAGTTTTTTGAAATTTTGCAGGCTAATAGAGGACACATAGGGCTATCGACCATTAGCAAGAAAAATAAATATGACGCAGTTCATCTTGAATTTCTGCAGGTGTTTTTATCTAATCTAGTCAATTTAAAATATATTAAATTATTAGTATAATTTTTATGATCGTTTAATATTCCTTTCAACCAATTCAATTTTAATTGATGTTGTCATGTTCTTTATTTTTTTAGCATACAGCTCATTAATCTGTATTTAGTAAAATTATTTTCTTTATTATATAACATTTTTAAATGTATTTTTAGCTTTTATAATATTTAAGTTTTTATCGGATATTCGGAACCAACCAAATTTTTTTTAATATAATTTGACAAATTTAATGCGGTAATTGATATGTATTTGAAGATAAACCAAATTTTCATATATACATTAAATTTATTTATTTGTTAGTTCATGAAAATCATTTGCATTCGTTTTTATATTATAAAAAGAGTATATGTTTTTTGGCGAAACGTATTTTTTTGTATCTTAATTGATTTATTATATATATATATATTATATTTTTTTGTTGTGCTTTATTTGGTTTTTCTTGAACACTTAAACGTCTCATCATATCCAGCGACAATAAGCAGATCTCTCGAGGCTCGTGCGGTTGTGTTGGTTCTTATATTATTGTCATCAAAATACATTATTGTATATTGATTTTTCCATGACGAATTTCATTGTTTTAAATATATATTTTTGTTACATTAATATCACTTTGAAATTTTATCCTCTTTTGGAATTGTTATAACGTAATAATTTACTTTTAAATTCATTATTTTAAAAAAATTTTATTTCAAAAAAATGTATTATTTTTTCTCATTGTATGACAAATATGCTTTAATTTAAAAAATTTTTGAAAGGAAAACGCAAATTTGTTCAGTTGAATAATATATTTACAAAAGGAATAATATTATGAACAAGAGTTTTTTTTTGGATTTTAGTCAAAAACATAAAAAAAATAACTATACTCTTTGAAAAAGCAATTCATGTAATAATTTAAATATACTTTTGAAATAAAAGCATTTTTATTTTTTTCAAGTTATTTTAAGTTCTTTGTTTATTTCTTGATGTTTATTTTTTTTGATATTATATTGAAGAGGAAATTCAATAAATTAATTACAAATTATGAATAGGTTGTGCAATGGGTCGTGGCTCTTGGATAATAAGTGTTTTAGGTTTGCTATTAAACTTAGCTTACATTTATTAAATTTTAAATTCTGTATTAATTCATTTTATTTGATTACGATCATAATTTGATTTTTATTATTTAAAACGGAAATTAGTTTCTTAATTTTGGTTATTACTTAAATAACATTTCTTTCTGGATAGTTTAATACTTTGATAAATGATAAAAACGTTAAGTATAAATTCATTTGTTATTTTAATGTTTTGATCACTTATTTAATTATTTTCCATTTTTCTCGCATACTAGGAATCTATTCCTGGTTGAAATGAGTTGTTTTTTAAAAAGAAGATAGAATTCTATAAATTAATTTGAAAAGTAAGAATGGTTGTGCATTTTTCTTATATTTTTCGTTAAACTTTTCTACTATTTGTTTTATTTTTTCATATAGTTTTGATACTGGCTTTACTATATTCATTAATTCAAATTATTTAAAAAATTTTAATTTACTTTAAATGCCTAATGTTAAAAGTTCATATATTTGGATGCGGTTCTTGGATAATAATTTTTTTTGTTTGTTATTTAAAAAAATTAAATAATACATTTTTTTAATACAATTATTTTATTTTAATTATAATGCCTTTTTGAAGTGGGTCGTGGCTCTGTATAGGAGCAGTATTGTGTTAATAAATAATATAATTTTAAAATAATAAATCTAATTAGAACGACCTGAGGTATATTGGGTGGATTTTTTATTGTTATTTTATTAATTTTTATCTTTTTTTATTTTATCTATTATTCTTCCAAATGATTTAAATTAATCTATTTCTGTCTTTTTTATTGAACTCGGCTTAGCGAAATGTATTTTATTTATTTATTTTTTTTGTATAATTTTTTCAACTATATCTTTATAATTTATGATCGATGTCCAAATTTAATTTTTAACATTCGATATTGATTGATTGTAGATTGATTATTTTTACTTCTACATTTGTTTTCTTTTAGTAATTCAAATTTAACATTCTTTTCCCATTTAAGACACTTGCTATTAAAATTTAAATTCCCTAAAATTACGATTGGTCAATTTTCTTCATTTGAGTATGCAAAAATTTTTTAGAATTTATAGGTATTGGAGGCATATAAATTCCAATGATTGGGAAACCTGTTAAATTGCGGAATATGTTTGATAATTTTTTGGTGAAATAGAATTTATAATTGAAAAATTATTATTTATCTTTGACTCGGTCATGATTAAATTTTGGCCATTCGTCATATTAATGAAATTATTAAATCCTGAATAACATCGGTTTTATATCATTTTTATATTTAATTTCTGATTTTAAATAATTTCACAATTTAGAGTGATTCATAAATAATTAATTATTTAAATCCTAATTACCGAGCGAATACGCAGCCTTGAGCGCTCTCGGGACGGAACTTCAAGCTCCTCCCCCGTCACAAGTTCGGACAATTTAGTTTCAGCAATTTGATCAGTCGATTTAACTCATTAGCGCCAAATGTTTTTAATTATTTATTACTAAATAAAAGCAGTGATTGTTTTATATAGAATAAAGGTAGTAATTGTTCTTATAATATATATATATAATAGCAATTGTTATTATTAAATTTTCTTTCTGTTTGTCAGTTTACTGTTATTTTAATTTCATGAATCCCCTTTGAGATTAAAGTTAGAAAATATCTTGTTATTTATATTTTGTGTATTTTCAATTTTAATTTATTAGAATAACAATAAATTCGTACTTTCAATTAAATTTAAAATTAATTATTTTCGAAGACTAATAATTAGAAAGTAAGAATGGGTTGTGCATTTGGATGTTGACTCTTGAATAATAAATTTATATTTGTTATTAAAAGTTTTGCTAGATTCATTAAATTTTTAAAATTATAATCATTAGTCATGGAATATTTTTACAAATATTTTTTCTTTGCAATAATTTTTCTTTTAGTGGTTTATGCTGAGTTTTTTCTAAATTTTAATAAAATTGTTAATTTATTTCTGCTGTTGATTTTTTTCAAATATTCAATCTATATTAATTAATTTTATTTAATTACGATCATAAATTGAATTCATGGAATTTTTATTTTATTTTTTGTATACGACAAGTTATTAAACATGAAAAATTTTTAGCACTATTTTATCAAATTTTGCCATTATTCATTATTATATTATTAAGTTAAAATTTTGAGGTTTTAAAAAATAAAAAGCAAATTCTTATTTATTTTATATCAGAATCAGGTCTCAAACAAAAACATTCCAAACATCTTCCAATTTTGGATTTAATTTCATCATTAATTACCTATTTTCTAATAAATGAAATATTAAAAAATTCTAAAATGAAGTATGTACAAAAACTCCTATATATTTAAAATTGTAAATAATTGAAAAAAATTTATCTAATGGTGAAATAGGAAGAAAAAGCCATAAAAATGAACTAAATAGGCTTCCAATCACATTTTATATGTTTTAAAAATTATTTTTGATATCCTTTTTTGAGAAAGGATTTTTTAGGTGTACATTTTCAAAAAAAAATTAAATTTTCCATAAGAAATTTCTATAATTCTCAAAATATTAAAAAAAATGAAAACGTGTAGGAAAAATTGAGGAAATTTTGATTTATAAAAAAAGCGAATATATAAGAATATGTAAATAAAAGTCATACTTTTGTTCGTAAACACAAAAAAGAAAGTGTTATTTACGAAATAAATTCATTTTATTCGAAAATTTTCTCGGATTTTGATATTGTATGTATTGAAAAAATAATAATTTTGGCTTATGTGACTCGGAAAATGAATATGTATTATACACCATTGGATAGAGCATGGTTGACAACTATTACAAATTTTTAATATTACGGGCTGATTGCGAGAAATAAAAAAGTTGTGCGGCCTCAAAAACGAAATTTTATGCCTATAGGGCGATTTCCAGCTTTGTTCACTTTCTATTAATTCCAAACTTTACATTTATTATATTTTTATAATTATTTTACAAAAGAAGACTATCATACCATTTTTAATCTAAAAAAGGATTTTGCGGTATTTATACATGTGATTTTAAATTTTTTTTTTTTGTTCAAAAACTATTTTGAGGGTGCTTTATATTTTAGTTTCATTGAGTATTTTTGATTTATATTTTCATACGATTATCAAAAAATGTTTTATTAAAAATAAATTATTTCCTATTATTAATCACGTTAAATAATAAAATCATTGCTTAAATAATATTTATTTTATGACTGCCAAATTAACATTATATCTAATTTTTTTCCATTCAAAACCCTTAAAACAAAATACACAATATTAACTGAATTTTTTTTTAATTTATATTTTTATATACACATTTTTGTTTTGGAATGAAATTTTATTATCAAATTTTAATCAATGTTTAAATTTAAACGTTTAATTATATCATTTATCCGCCGGGATATTTTGGTATATCTCGTTTGCCTCGCCTTCCAAAAATAATGGCAAAAGCCTAACGAAATCGGGTGTGTAAAATTTTTTTTGTTAATTTTTCAGATTTTCTTTTTTAATGTTTTTCTTTTTTTATTTCTAGTTTTTGATTTTTACCACCGCGATGCTGTGGCAACCAAATTACACTCTCGCGTAAATTTATAAAAGTCGCTTTTTCAAATAGAAGAATTCCATGCTTATAAATGATAAATACTTTTGTATTTGCTCTTTTTTTTTATTAATTTTAACTTTAAAATTATATTTTTTCATCCAAAGTTGTGTCCGACGTTTGAGATTTTTTAAAACATAAATCAATAATTGAATCATTTTTGTTTTCTTTTTGTAGGAATTTTCAAACATATTTTTTTGATTATAAAATTATGAATAGTAATTTAAAAAATAAATATTATTTTTTTATTTTTTCACATTTCTGTTTAATTTTTATCATTAAGTCACTTTTAGCATAAAAACTATAATCTCTTCGATCTCTAGCATATATCTCACTTTAATTATAAAATTACAATTTTATTTCTGGCAGATTTGCATGTGTTGCAGTTCCATTGTTAAACTGAATGTTCTTATAGATTCTTTATGCAGTGAATAAATATTCATCTATTCTGATATTTTGATATTTTTAATTTGTTGAATAGATGAAATCATTTTATTTATCAGTCTCAACATATCATAAGAAATGGAATTTCGGTCATGTGGTAGCCAATTAATTTTGCCAAAAAATCATTTGATCATATGGTTTGCTTTTGTTTTTGAATTATCAAATTTCTTTGATTTTCATGTTATTTTTCCTCTCGAAATTAAATAATTATAACATTTATGTTTGTGGTTAATAATTTAATTGCTCAACAAATAACTACAAAAAGGTTTAATTAGAAGACAGCAATATTTAAATTTTAAAAATAAATAAAAATTCACATCAGCACCATGCAAAACCCATAGAACAATTTACAATAAGGCTCTTTTAATATTTGTATGGTATATATTTGTCATCCACAAGATTTTATGTACTTTTAGTATATGCTTTAAATTTAATTTTTTTTTTTTTTTTGCTTTCGAATTTATAAATTTAAGAAAACTTGAATATTGAAAGTAAATACTTTTTTAAATCAGCCTTCAAAAATACCTATCCCGAAAATGACCATTTTTCTTTATAAACTCTAATTCCTTAAATACTTTTCCATTGGGATTGAACTCTTGACTGAAAATTGGCACACATTATCGAAAATAATGGTGAGTTAGTTTGTTTAATGTATATTAAAAAACAATTTCTTAAAAAAAGTTGTGCGAAAGCTTATTTTACACCCTAAGGAAATTGACTCTAAAATTTTAGCTTTTAATTTGTTTACATTTATGCGGTTTTTAAACAAATTATTTTAAATGAAGTCAGTTTATTTTGATCCAGCTTTTCAACAACTCCATCCATAGTCGGAATCAGATTGATATTATTTGTCCCCGATATTTCCAAATTCTTTTTTTTATTTTGGCTAGCTTTATCACATTAGATCTTTTACATGAAAAAATTATTTTTATTATTATTTAAAGAATTTTAAAGTATAATGTGCTTTTATTAATAAATTTCATGTTTAAAGATTTTGAATCAAAAATTTATTTATGTTATTTATTTCTATTTTTAAAATTATTCATGTATGAAGATCTCGAGGCAGTCATGTGCTGTCCTATCCCATTGCAGATCTCTGTCATATTCCACATTGTATTTTATTTAATTTATTTGTGAATTATAAGAGTCGAATTCAAAAGCATTTGTAGATGGAATCAAAATAAAATAGTTAATTGATTCTTAAAAACAATGTTTTAGCTGTAAGCGTTATCAATTTAAAATGATTTTAAATACTTTTTTGCTTTTTATTTAGTAATCTAAAAATATATGAATGAATTTTGTGTCTATTTTAGTATATTCTAATACAGCTGCATATCAAATTAAGAAAATTTCGATGGACTTTTTTATTTGGTTCTCAGTATTGAATTTTTATTTGATAAATAAATCGATAAATATTACCAATGTTTTTATTAATATATGTTTATATATTATCACGATAAACAATTAGTTCGAAGGTTATTGAATGAATGTCCTTTTATTGTTACAAAATTTAATTATTCTGTTTAAAAGTTTTTTAGATCTCAGGCCTTCAAAATAGTGATTAATCTTTTCTTTATTCAGATTATAGTTAAAATGAGGAGGTTCGTCAGATTAAATAACACATAAAACAAAACGAGAACTCTGTAAATTCCAAAAAAAAAAAACTTTTTTATCTTATTTGTTTGTAATCATGTAATATATTTATGACGAAAAGCATAAGTTTACTAAATCCAACAAAAGATACATATTGAATTTTAATTTTTGTAATAATAATTTATACTTATTTTTATTTATTATATTATAAGATTTATTATTATTTTAAGTTTATTTTTTTATTTTTATGTTTTTTTTTATTAAAATAATAATATTTTTATTTTACATATTAATTGTTTTTTATTTTTTTGTTAAATAATTAGTTCACTTTTTCCCATGAAACGCTGGTTATTGCTGTATTAGCAAAAGCTAATATTTATTTTATGGCATTAACATCTCGAATTCATTATATAACATTATTTTACATAAATATTTAGTATATCTTTATTTTTCTATTATTTTTAAATTTTACTTTGTTTATATTCCGATTTTGAATTATGCATATTTTTGAATTCATTTTTCCATCTCGTTTTCTCATTGAATAAATAAAAAAATAAAATTTAAACAAAATTGAATTAAATAATAATACAAAACATCAAATCGCATTAGTTTAGTTTTTCAAATGATTTTGTTTTGAGAATTCCGATAGGTAACTTCTATTTTGTTCCATTATTTTTCTTTAGCTAGTAAAACTTTTAAAATTATTTGAATATTTAATTCTGTTTCAGATAAAACTTCATGTAAAATTTATTTTTGGATATAATTAAGCTTCAGCACCGTGAAGCGCAATACTATTAAAATTAAAACATGTAATTTCATTAAATTTTTGTACGTTATTCGTACTACTGTAGTGAATTAATAATTGAATCATTTTTTAAAATCAATGTCAATTTTAATACTTATTTATTTCATATCAGCGAAGTGGTAATATAACTAATGTATTTTTTTGTTTTTTTAATAAAATTTAATTTGTAAGCTTAGTTGTGTATAATATAAAAATCATATAAATAATATTGAAACGAAATTATCGGGTTTTAAGTGTATTTTTTTCATTGTGGGTCGAGCAATTTTATTTGTTTTTTCCCCAAATGTGCATTAGTTATTATATCTTTTTGTTCTTTGTTGTTATTGGTTTTTTTAATGATCGAATTTATATATTAAGTGAAAAAATTTTACATAATAAATTGCTTTTTAATATATTAATTTTCCTTAAATATAAATAATAACCGAATTGAAATTCAATATTCGATTAGACATAATAAATGATAATAAAAACATTTTTTGAATTTTATGCCAAAATGAAGATTTAAATTAATACTCAAAAGCAACCAGCTCCATCAAAGGCGACTAGCCATAACGTATGTCAATAAGCGTAAATAGGTTATATTATAATAAACTGAGTTTATAATTCATTAATTTTTATAAATATTAAAATAAATTTAATAATTTTTACGTTTTTGTTTGCCGTAACATTTATCAAGAATTGTTTTAATCTTTAAAAGTAAGAGCTGTTTTTTAATATAAATCTATAATTCTTAAATAAACTTGTTTTTTATATTTTTATTATCATTGTTAAATTTTGTAAATTTAATTTTAGGTTTTGATTGTATTTTTTAAATTTTCTTTTAAGTTGTTCATTTTTCAAAATCATTCATTTTAGGAATTTTCTTTATTGCAAATTTTTATTCTATTAAAAATTCATTCTGAACGGAATAAAAGCAAGCTTTTTACTGACGGAAGCAACCTTCTTGTTTTTTCTGACGGAATTTGCATTTGTCTTATTAAAGAAAATGAAAAATATGAAATAAAGTTTTTATTTATTTTTATTTTTGGTAATATTTTTTAGTTAATTGGTCTTTATTTTTTAATTTTTATTATTTTTTAAATTTAAGGACTATAATTTTTGAAATTTTCGATTTTTGGGTTCTTATAAACATATGGTATGTTTGATAAGATGAAATTAAAATTTTTGTTGGGTGTCTCATCCTTACTCAAGGTTTTGCCGAACTCGATCGGTGTTGTTTGATGAAAATGTTTTTGGTGCTTAGGCACATGCTTTAGTGGCTCTTTTAATTTTTTGATTGAAGTATTTTGAAGCAGCCTTTTTCCAATTAATAATACAATTTTTCCTATAAATGTGATCGCATTTTTAATACGGATTTGATTATGTAGTGTTTTTGATAAAGCTTTTCCGTACATTAACAGTAATTTATATTTTTCATTAACGATTTTCTTTACCTTTAAATAATAAAACAAAATCATTTGCTTTTGAAATTAAAGATTAATTGATGAATAACTATTTGGTAATTTTTCTTTGTCTGCCCTTTTGCAATTGTAAGTGGCGAATAAATAAAATGTTGCCAATAATCATCAAAATAATCAATTTATCAATGTATCATTTTTCATACTTTTATTATCTTTAATAATAATTTTTAACTTTATTCTCTTGTGTCTTTCACCCGCGTTGGAGCCTTGATATTGTGGCTAATTTTCACAATAGGATCTGTTAACGATTCGATTCAGCATATGATATTTAATCCCAATGAATATAGGAATTTTTCAAATAAAATTGTATATCTTTTAACATTTCATTTAAAGTTTAAAAACCTTTACGCTTAATGTTTTGATGTTTTTGTAGCATTTTCTATGGGCTTTCCAAAGGCATCATTTTAAAACATTAAGCGTAAAAGATTTAATTGAAAAGTTTTATCAAAGCAAAAAGCAATTGGGAGCGCCCTACCATAAACATATGACCATGACTGTACCAGAAAATATTCAAGTTTATTATTAAATCCGATAAATCTATTGTACTGTTTTAATTTCTTATATCATCAAACGCATTCAAATGATTCAAAAGAAGAGCATTATCCTATAAAATTTTATTCAAAAAATTAACATAAATTTTTCATTTGATTATTTTTTGAATTCCCATCCCTTTTCGGGGGATTTTTTTTAAATAATCAAAAATCCGTTCTTTAGGGGGGTGTATTTTCGCTTTTGTTGCATTTTGCTTGTGAAAATTTACAAAAGAATGCCCAAAATATGGATTTATATGGACTAAAAACCTTCACCAAAGCAAAAAATTTTAACATAGAAATGCTATTTTTTAGCCCCTTTCTTCATAGCATATGCGCAGAAAAAATATGTAAATCCATATAATTTCGAGCCCTAATTATATGGATGACCCCTGACAAAATTTGATATCTTCCGAAGCTCTTTATGAGATAGGGCTTAAAAATCTGCCGATAAATTTGATTTGATGCAGTTGCATTTTCAATTTATGTACTGTATAATTTTATTGATGAAAATTTATTTTATTTTTACTTATTCAATGATTTTTCATGACAAGTGCGTGTTCAAAACAATTAATAATAACATTTTATTTTTTAACATTGTATGAAATTTGGTTAAATAATTAAATGATTATTTTTAAATTTTTATGTTTATATTTTTCCAAAATTGTGTTACATACTTTAATGAGATTCACAAATCTCTTTTTGTTTCCATTTTCTTTCATTCAATTTTCTTGTTCCGATGAGAGGAAGGAAAACATTGGTTCCATGTGTTTTTGCTTTTTTGCCATTTTTTTAAATTTTAAAAATATATTTTTAACTAATTTATTTATTAAATTTCATATTACATTCATCTTTCTCAGTTTCAAAAAACATAATTTAAGTTTTTTTAAACAAACATTTAAATAAAAATCTTTTTTATTTTGATTTTTTCATTTTTATAAAATTTGTTTTTCCACTGACGATTTCATTTCTTTTTTGTTTTATAATTTTTTTAGATTTTAAAATTCAAGGACTTTTTTTTAGTACAGCTGAATTTTTGTTAAATTTTCCCGGCAGCGCCCATCGGCACGGGTCCCTCCTTACTTGTTTCCTAAATTATTTTTGAAAAAGTGCGCCTAAAAAATATTTTGAAAACAAAAATAAGGCTACTGTTCGGCTTGACCTAATCCCAAGCTAAAAAAGAAGACTAACATTTTTTTTTATTAATCAACGTTCTACAAATTTTGAAAAAAAACCGCCCGCCGGCGGGCAACATTGTGGAGTTTCCAGATTTTCGGAATGTAAAGTCGATATTCCTTCAATGCATAGTTATTTAGAATTCAGTACTCATAAATAAATTTAAAATAAATTAATTCAATTTTATTAATTGACTCCGAAATTGGGTAAAAAAGAAATTAACTTTCGATAATATTTAAATCTGTTCTGAGATGCCTTTTTCGTTGTAAAATGTTTAATCCAAAGTTGACCATTAAGTGATTATTTTTTTAATATTTATTAATTTCAATTCATATCATATAAGGTAGAGAAATTTTTTTTTTAAAAATAATTTTTTACAATAATAAAAAAAATTATTTTTTCATTTTAAGAAATATCGGAATTGCCAATTTTAGTCACATTTATTTTAATAAAAATATTAAATGACTAGCATTTTTATTAAAATTTTTTATTTTTAAAAAGAATTTAATTTTGTTTATTTTTTATTTGGTTTTAAATGAATCAATAAAACCCTTCACCATGGACCATCATTCTTTTTCGATGTTTGTATTTTTTGATTTTTCAGTTTTTTCTACTGAGGAACTGCTTAGAACGGTATAAATATCTCCTAATTTATTAGTATTGTTCTCAAGTTTTAAAATTATTGAGCTTCTGAACATTGGAATTATTTTCATTGGGTCCAAAAATTACAGATAATTAGGTGACCACCTTTGTACTAATTTCAAAAAGTAGAAAAATAAAGTGTTATTAAAAAAAAATTCTCAGCCCTAATAGGCACACTGTGCTTTGAAAATAACATTTTTCTTCCAATCTGTTTGAAATTAACAAGGTCCTGAATTTAGGTGTTAACATTGAGAAACGAGTACTAAAAAAAATAAATTAGAAAAATGCCATAAGACGTGCTTTCATAGAAAAAAAAGGCGCTGTATGCAAGTGTTTTTTTAAATTTATTTGAATTCTATTTTTAGGTTAATAAAATAATTGATACAAATAATGTGCCGGTTCGACCGCATCCTTAAATAAAATTAATCTGCGATGATTTTCAACCAAAGCTTAGACGAAATTCTGCAATTTTTGGCCTACATAGAAAGTGTATTTTTTTCGTTCATAACTTTTTTCAGATGATTAAATTTATTTAATTTTTTCACGGAAATAAAATGCAAAAAAGTAAAAATTTTCTAGTTCAGAAAAATAAAACAATTTAAGAAAAAATTAGTATGAGAAGTAAAATAGGAAATGAAATGGAGAAAAAGGGGTGGAGGAGGTCTCATTGGATGAGGTGGAGCAATGCCAAATGGTGTGCTGTGATGGTAATGATGCCAAGCCAATAGCGCGATGGGTGCGCGTCGTTTTGTGTCGATTTGCTAGTAAGAATTCAGCGAGAGATTGAAAGAAAGAGAGATTAAAGAGGGGGAAGAGAAAGAAACAGAGAAGGAAGTAGAGATTATGAGCGACATAAAATGAATTGTGCGAGGACAACATTGTGAGAGAAAGAGAGGAAGGGAGGGAGAGGCATAGAGAGAGAGAGAGAGACAGAGAGAGACTAAAGATAAAAGAGATAAGATAGGGGAAGGGGAGAGAAAGTGAATGAAAATTTGGACGATCCCACAAAAATCTTGCGCATCTTTTAATTTTCCGCGGATCTTCACCATTAATAACTCGGCACTTTTCCGTTTTTTGGGCAAAAATTGAATTTTTTTTAAAAACCAATATTGACGCGTTGAGTTGCTAAAGCTACGCACCAAAATTATTTGGGAGGCATAAATGCCACAATTTGAGCTAAGATCTGTTAGAATAGGTCTGTGCCAAGGTTTTTGATATTATTGCAATGGTAACGGAGATTATTACAATCCTACGCGCCCGCTGTAATAAAAAAAAAAATTCAAACTTTGGCCCCAAAACGGAAAAGTTCCTTTCTTTATTTTTCGGTCAATTTTTTTTATTTTCTTTTCATTCATAATTAGGGCTCGGATTTTAAGGGCGAAAAAATCGCGAAATAAAAGCGTAAATAAGGACGAAAAAGTTCCAAATCAGTGGTATAATTTTTTAAATATTTAAGATTAAAGCAAAACAATTTTAACTGATTGGAGTTACAAATAAAAAAATTTATGGTCCATGTAAAAAAAATAAATAGAAAAAAGATGGATCATAATCGAAAAGGCAATTATTGAAGAAAATCGGTCAAAAAATAAAATTAAATTTTAAGAAATTTGTGTAGCTTTCCGTCCAGTACGGTATTGAGTTTTAAGTTTTATTGGATGTTTCATCAATTTTTAGTGAATACGAGAATTTTGTGAAAAAAAGTCTCGTGTTTTTGGTGTCTCGGTCACGTGATTTTTGTTCTCGTTCTCGAGTCTAGGGATGGAGTCAAAAATGAAAATTGATTGGCAAATAAAAAAAGAAAACTAAAAATGAGTGACAAAGAAATGGTAAAAAATTGAAATTTATCGAGTTACAATTTTTAAATGGAAGAAACAATTTGGAGAAGAATTGTTCAGAGAATAGAATAAGATTTATTTGAAGATTCTCAATTTGAAAAAATGTGAATTTTTATTTTTTTACAATGTTCAAAACTATTCCATTAGTGTCAGAGTGAAAATTATTTAAAATTTAAAAGAAATAAATTAAGTTTCAAGTATCATTTTATTCTCGTTATTTGTACGATAGCTTAATAACGTTAAAAAAGCATTCAAAACTATAAATTTGTTGCGGAAATTTTTTTTTAATTTGGTTTTTTGGGAAGATGAAATGTATTTTGATTAATCGCCATGTTAATCGCCATGTTATATAAATAAATTTAAATATTCTACAAAATGTTCCCTAGCACAATTTCTTTAAGGAGGCAAATTTTGGAAAATTTTTGTTAAGTTAAAATTTTAATGAACAAATAAAGAAATATTAATAAAATTCACAGGCGATTATATTCTAGTATGAATGTGACATAGAAAATTCCTTCTCATAATTCATTGTTTTTAATAATCCCCTGAATTCCATTGGCCTAATAATTTGCACCGCTACCACTGGAAGATTATTACATTTTTTTTACTATTCTATGGAAAAAAAATTTTGTTTAGCTGTGTGGCGGTTTACTCGCAAATGTAATTTTTGAACACGCTCAATTTTGTCATGTCTTTTTTTAAATTAGTGTTTCATTCGTAGCATAATCAAACTGAGGTCGTACAAAAGTTTTATAAGCTGTTGTTAGAGTCTTAATTTCATTGGGTTTTAACAGTTTAAAATCTGGAAAATTCTAATATGAATAATATGTTCTGAAAAAAAGTCCCGAGCAGGGGTGGACGAAACTTCGAGCTTCGTTCTTCGAAAACTTCGCGGTTTTGGGCTTCGAACTTCGAGCTTCGGGTAATTTACCCGAAGTTTCGGGAAAACACACCCTAAAGATCGAGTTTTCAAAGTGACCTAATGTTTTGCTTTTGCTAAATTAAAATTGTCACATGCGTGGTCCAGTGGGTTATGCTCTTGGTTTCTTTCTTTATTGTTGCCTTGGATCAATTCCCCCCTAAGTAGTTGTTTTCTTTTAGTTTTTTCAAAAAAATAAATATTTTGAAAAATATGGTGTAAGTCAGGGATGGCACGGAATTCCGATTTCCGACATTTTTGGGGTAGGAATTCGATTTCCGACTTTCAAAAATTTTTGGGCCTCGGAATTCCGATTTCCGAAATTTTTGATAAAAAGCCGGAAATTTTCGGAAATTTTTTTGAAATTTTAAAAAATTTGTAGTTTTTTGAGCAATTTCTGTTAATAAATTGCACTGAAATTTTCAAAACATTCCATGCGGCGCCTATTCAAAATTTTTCCGGACGGCGCCTATCGGCACCGCCCACCCCCTCCCCCTTAAAAAAAAGATTCTTTAAAAAATACGCCGCAAAAAAGGCGGTGTGTAAAGTTAAATAAAAATAGTCGTCAATTTTTATAGAAAGTTTTAATCAATTTTTAGCGAATACGAAAATTTTTGAGAAAAAAAGTCTCGGGATTTTCGGTCTCGAGTCTAGTGAAATTTTCGGTCTTGAACAGCCTAATGATTATGATCATGATTTTTGTTATAAATATTTTTTAACACCCACTAATTTTGTTAGGGAAAAATTATTTTTTCGAAAACTTCGTGCTTCTAGCTTCGAAAACTTCGCGGTTTTTGGGCTTCGAACCTTGAACTTCGTGCTTCGAAAAAATTGGGCTTCGCCTTCGGCTTCGAGTGCTAAGCCGAGCTTCGCCCACCCCTGGTCCCAAGTCAATCATAATCCCCAGTCTTCACCTATTTTATAAAGATTTAAAATGAGTAATAAGGAAATTGGGAAAAATTTTTCAATCCTTCTGCATTTTTTGCTATGTTTATATTTTCTGATCCGATTTGATCATAAAAAACTGCTAAAACGAAAAATAAATATTATAATTTAATTTTCTTCACATATTTTTGCACAATTCAATTATAAGATACATTTTTTTCAAATAAGTATTTTTTCCGCGGCTCAGAAGAGTATTTAAAGTTTTGTAGTTTTGTTAAAATAGAAAATCCTTTTTATGTTATTTTATTTTTGTACAAATAAGTGCCCATCAATAATAAAAATGATAATTTTTTCATTAAAAAAATAATTAGATTTGAGATGATTTTTAAGGAAATAAAATTATTACCATTATTCTTTTTAAATGTAATTTTAATTATCACATTTGACCTGCCTTAATTCTAAAATCTTATCAAATAAAAGAGAAACTAAGCAAAAAGTAAGAAAATACTCAGCTAAAGAATGGAATAAAATTGAGACAAAAAAATAGCGAAAAAATTGTGGACCAAATCGAACGAAAATTTATGAATGGATTAAAGAATTAGGGCTTAATCAAAACAAATGTTACTAATCAACAAGTATGAACAAAAAATTGAAGTTGTGCAAAAATCAAAGAAATGGCGCAAATTAATTTAAGCAAAAAAAAATATTCAAAAAAAAGAATGGAATACAATTATGCTGAAATTTGTCAAAAAATTGGAGTTGCCAATTTACAATTGGAAAATGGAGAAGAAAAATTAGGATGAGTAGAATGGGAAGTGAAAAAAAAAGAAAAAATTAAAATTTATTGGCAAATAAAAAGAGAAAATCCGAAAATGAGTGAAAGGAAAATTGTTGAAAAGATGAAAATTGAAAGAATGTCCATTTTTAAATAGAAGAAACAATTTGGGCAACAAATGCAGGAGGATTGAAATTATCAGCAAATTATTGTACATTTGTTTTCATGTTGATTTTTCGTCATCTTAAAAATGGGAGAGATTTAATTTTAAAATCGTATAAATGAAAATTCAATAAAATTTCTAAGGAATAAAAAATTACATACAGAAAAATCAGCATATTGCTATAAATTTGAAAATTTGGTACTTTTTGGTAGCAATTTCAAACATTTACCAAGTCTTCGAACCGGTTAAAACAAAATCCTATCAAGACAAAAAATCGAGCAATCATCTTTTTGCACATATACTACTTGGGTTGAAAAAAGAGCCAAAAAGAGGCCCCCGGGGTTCATATTAAGGAAAAAGGATTTTAATTAGTCGTTAAAATTCCAAATTTGAATTTTCTATTCAATCATGTGTCAATTTGTTAAATTCTGTGAACATTGAAAGGAATATTAGAGAAAATTTCATTTTCTTTAAAGATTTTTTAAAAAAATGAATTATAATAAAATTTCCAAAAAAAAAAAAAAGTTTTTAAATTTTATATGCACTGAAACATAAATAAATATGTGTTCTTGGGCTAAAACTTATTATAAAAGTCACCGCCATTCTCTTTTGACTAAATTTACAATAAATTTAATTAACATAAAACCAGATCAAAAATTATTATTAAATTATTCATTTTTGGGTTTTCATGTTTTGCAGTTTGTTTTAATGAAATATTGAAATATATTTTAAAATAAAAGAGAAAATTAAGCAAAAAAGAAGAAAGTATTCTGCAAAAGAATGGAGTAAAATTGAAGAGAAAATAACAAAAAATTTGAGGACAAATCGCCAAATATTTATAAATGGATTAAAGAATTAGGGTTTAACCAAAAACTACAGAAAAGTTACAAATAAAAACTGATGAAGAAAAACTCGAAATTATTCTAAAATTAATTGGAATGAAAAGTGAATATAAAGAAAAAAGGAAATATTCAAATAAAGAATGGAAACAGAATCATGCCGAATTTGTAAGAAAATTAGAGTTATTCATTTCATAATTAAGAAATGGAAGCAATTTGAGATTCGCTGTAAAAGAATAACGAAGAAAGAAAAATAGGAAAAATTGAAAAGGAAGAACAAATTTGAAGAATATATTTATTCATTGAACCGTAGAAAAAGTGATTTAGAGCTAAACCAAAATTGTTTAATTTTTTTTTGTGCAAATTCCGAGTCATAATTCTCCATTCCTTTTTTGAGTAAAATTCGAATTGACTTTTTTTTATTCTTATTATTATCTCCGGAGCCCTCTTTAACCCATTTTAGGTGAATGTTGGTTGCATATAAATTTATATTATCAAATCTAATCAATGGTTTTGGATATACAAAATAAAGTAAAAAATGCACCAAAAATTAAGAAGTTGGCACGCGAAATAAAATAACGAAGAAAGAAAAATTGGAAAAAATGAAAATTTTTAAGATTTTCTTCATATATTTTGCTAAAAAACTGCCAAAATAGTTGCAAAAAAAGTTGCCAAAAATTGGAAAAACATGTCAAAAAATTAACGTCGATTCTTAAAGGTGCATTTTTGTTTTTTTTCTTGCATTTCATAATAATTTTTCTGTTGAAAAGCAGAAATGTTGAAAAAATAGCTTTTCATTCACAAGTCAAAATAGTGCTAAAAATTTCATAAGCGAAAATAGTTGCTAAAAATTCGCTCTAAATCGAAAAGTGATTGAAGAAAATGTGTTTTTTGCGCTTGTCTCAGCATATGCTATCCGCAAAAAAATAGGTGAAAACCTAAAAATCCGTTCCCTGTAATTGTAGATAAAATTAATTTATAATGAATTTTTGTGTAAATATTGCATTTTTAAAGCGAACATCGCGTTAAAGAAGAGCATTTTTGGTACAAATTCTGTAACTCTTCCATGAACATGCATCATCACATCATATAATTCTCCTTGTAATATTGATGTGTTACCCGAATACAAAGGCTTATCACCATGGGATGCTGCAAATGAGAACGGATTAATTTTTTGAATTGCAATTCGATTTCAGTCTTTTCAAAGCATTCGAGCCTTCGGCATTTTGATCAATTTTCATAGAATTAGAATATTTGTGACATTACTTGTCTTTCTTCAGCTTCTTTCCTCCCTTTTTCATACCTTTGCAGTAATAGGCCAAAAAGCAAATAGCGAACATCTGGTTTACAAAAGCAATGAGATTGAGTAGAAATTTCCATGTGCCACTAACTAACATAATCACGTCTTTTTAAAATTTTATTTTACTTTTTTCTTCCTAGGGACATTTAACTTTCAGCTAGTTTTTCTCATATTTAATATGTATTTAATTTTCTTTCAGAATTTAATAGCTTTTTAAAGATTCTCAAGCAAACTAATATTAATTTTGATTATACCATGCGAAAGAGAAATCTGTCGCACCATTTTTATAAGCCATATTAATTTAATTTTGAAATTTTATTGTTTCTCCATAAAATTTTTTTGAAATTTTTTACATGAATAAAAATTCTTTTTTAGAAATATGCTTAAAATTATAATAATTAGCTATTTTTGTTCCGTGTGTTATAATTAAAATTCAGCATAAACCTTTTCTCTCTCTCTCTCTCCTCCAATCTTACTCTCTCTAACTCTCTTATCTTTCTCTTCTCTCCCTCTCTCTCTCTATTGTTGTCTGTCAAATTATGTTTTTCTGTCTCTGTCTTCTCATTTCACTATTTCTCTAATTAATCTCTCTTTCTTCGCATGTCTAATTTCTCTGTTTTCTCACATCAATTTTCCCCATCTTACTCCTTTCCAATACACTAAAAAAGCGACGCGCGGGTGGGACGCCCACCATCCCAATAGGACAGCAGCATCATTTGTTAACGGAAGACGAAAATTGTGTCATTCCTTTCATCGATTTGACAATTTTCTGGTTTAGTAACAAAAAAAAAAAAGTTATATTAAACAGTGACGAAATTTTTTTTTAAACATTTGAATTTATTTGAAATATCGGTACTTTTTGGTTTTGGGGCCTAGATTTGAATTTAAAAACGCCAAAGAACACTCAGAACCGAAATATCAATCATAAAATGTCCTAAAACAATTATTTGACTTTCTATGTCCTAAAAATTACCAATCTATAATTTTCTAATTAGTCTTTTGTTCGAAAAGTAAAATTTTGTATTATTTTCAAAGTTCATAATTCAGTGTATTTTTTTTTTGCATAAATGTTAAAATATATTTATGCTTAAAGAGTGATGCCAAGATAAAGATTTAGAATTTTCAATTTTTATTCTTCGATGTAAAAAATGATTAAAAAATACATGCCAATCTACGAAATGAAATCAGTTTAATTGTGACGAACCAAAATAAAACAAAATTATGTAAACTAAAAAATCCAAATAGATTCATTTGATAATTATTATAATTGCTTAAGATCGCATATATTTAAATTCGTTTGAGAATATTTAAGATTTTCAAATTTATAATTTTTTTGTGAATGCATTTCCTAAAGATTTTAAATAACAAAATAAAAAAAACATAAACAAAATACTGTCGGTCAATATATAAAAAGTACATTTGTACATATAAATACTTAAAAATTATAAATAATTTCTAAGGTGGATGAATGTTTAAAAGAAAGTTCATTCAAAATTATTTAAAAAAACTTAAAATTAATGCATTATAAAATATTATTTTAATTTATAATCTCAATGTATATAATTATGATAATACATAATTGCCGCTATTATGGCTGATATTCATTAAAATATCATCATTTATAAAGATTCACAATGAAAGAAAATGAACTGAATTTTAAAGTTGAATAATTAACCAGGTTGGAGACGCATTAGAAAAAACAAAAGAAATAAATTTATCAAAATATTTAAATATGCATATGACTAAACTTTTCAGACCTTAGTAAAAGTTATTTGAATGAGATGATTATGTCCTTAATTAATTCATCAAATTAATATCAATAATTATGAATATTTGTATATTTCAATTGAATAATAAACTCTAACGTGGCTTATTATTTTATAAACTAAAAGTTTATACAAATATTTAAAATATCCCAAAAAATTAATACATAAACTGAAAAATGGACATGATTTCGAGTCTAAGTTTAAAATCTTATTCTAGATTTTTAAAATGTTGATGAAAATTAAATAATTCTTCAGAAATATAACTTAAATTTAATTGATTTTATAATGAATAAATGAACAAAAAATAGAACCACCTTTTTCCACTCATCAGAATATTGAAAGTTGTATGGATCATAAACGATAATTAGCAAATGCAAGTTAATACATTCTATTTATGTGTTAACTGTTAAAAACAATAAATATCTTAATTATAGAAAAAGAAATTTTCACTTTTTAAACAAATATATGGGAAAAATTGAAATTATACTTGATCAAATTCATAATAAGAAAATTATAATAATTTGAAATTTAAGAAATTATTATATTTAAACTAATGTTCTAATGATCCTAAGCAATATTTTTATAAAAAAATAAAATTTAAAAATGAAATCAAATGATGTATTCTGAAAGTTAATTCATTATTTCTTTGGTATTCATTTTTAATACAGTCAAAACCAAATAGCGGCGGAATATATTCCATAAAATTATAATTCGCTTTTTGAACTATTTGAAGGAGTAAGAGAAATATTTATTAAATAACAATATTAATTTTTATTTCGAGATCAGATAAATACATGAATTTTCTCAATTAAATTAATTTTTTAATTACAAGATCAATCAAAGTGGTATGCAATTGTTTTTTTTTGCTTTGAAAAGCCTAAATTCATTACCAAGTTAGGACGGGCAAATTTTCAGGCTGGGATATTTGATTTTGAAGTAGAAAATCTCGGGATTTGGGATTTATCACATGTTGAAAGGAAAGCTCAAAATAAATAAGAAAAATTGTTATTTTTTGTTTTTCAAAGGGTATTTGAATTCAAGTTTGACCAAAATTGATTGTTAAGACTCAAAATTTGGTTATTTTTTATGAGAATTTAAGGAATAAACTTGTTGGAACATTTTTTTCATTAAAAAAAAGTTCAAAATTTTTCTACTCTCTATTCTAGAAAACATTAAAATAAATTATCAAATTCAAACAGGCCAAAAATGTTTTTCTCATAAATTTTGAAAAAAAAAAAATTAAAACCATTGAGCAAAAACCTAAAATTTGGGAAAATAATAATATTATTTAAAAAAAAAACAAATTAAATGTACATATTTTCTCACAATTATTTTACAAATTTTCTAATTCCTTAAACAGAGAGTTGCTTTTAATTGCTAAATTTTTGCATGATAGAATATTGAAATTATGTAAAATGAAGTCAAATTTGCATAAAAAAACATTATTCAATTATCTTATACATTAATAGCAATTTAAAAAATCCCATTTTTTCTTTTTTCATAAATGCAATTTTTGGCTTCTCTCGTCATATCTAAGCTGCAGAAAAAATATGAAAAACATAAAAATCCAACCTCTAATGATTTCTATAAGTATGAAAACTCTTAGGAAATATAACTTGTAATTGTATTTCTTGTTTTTTTTGAGATTTAAAGGGAATTGAATGTGCTTCAAAATGAGTATTAAAAGAAAAAAAAATCGGTTCCAGGTTTGTGAATATTAGAAATTTAAAAGTGGTGCAGAACTTATTTATCACCACATAAAACAAAGCTCAAATAATGCTTTTATAATATACAAATCTGTTATAATTTAATTTTCTTGAAAATATAATAGAGAGAATATTTTTACAATCTATCAAAAAGAACTCACAAAAAATCATTTATAATTATCTTAAATTAATATGCTGAGTGAAAAATTTATATACCAAAAAAAAATAATAAATCTTGTTCAATGAGCTTGTGATTTAGCAAAATATAATAATTATTCAAGCAAATATTTAAGAAAAAAATTAAATATCTTTTAAGAAGAAATATTAATAAAAGAAATTTAACGATTAGTCAAAATTTTTTTTTAAATGTTTACCATTAACATAATTATCAAAATTAACAAAATAATTATAAAATTTAACAAAAATTTAAAAATAAATTATACTAAAGATAAAATAATTTATTGTAAAAATGAAAAAGCAAACAAAAGTTAAAAAATTTATTTATCCATACTGTGCCCTGAGCCTAATGAATGGTAAATTACCTAATTTTCTATAAAAAAAATAATTTAAAAAAGATTTTTTATATTTTTAAACAACTCGAAACAAAAGCTTTTATTCCAAATGGAACCCACATTTTCTAAAGGCGCAAGAGATAAAGTTAGAAATAGTAAAAAAAATTAAATAAAAAACCGTTAATTGCTTTGGTTTAATGAATCAAATAAAAATTAATACCCTCAATGGAATATATATTTGGCCAAATTTGAAAATACACAAAACTTATCTTATATAGGATAAACAATTTAAATAAAACAATTAATTTAAAGAATACAGCACAAATTTAAAAACAGTTCAAAGAACCCATAAATATATTCATAACTCTTAAAAAGCTTATAAAATGAAATTAAAACTTCATTAAGAAAAATTATGTATAATCATTTTTAAAAAAAATTACTCAAATTAGTTAGATGATAATTAAATTCTACTTGGATGATATTTGATAAACTGATGTCACATTTATGAAAAAAAAGATAATCTGAAATAATCAATGGACTGAACCTTAATTATACATCGATTAAAAAAGCTAAAAATATACATTTCTAATTGCAGAAAATGAAAATAAAATGTTAAACACAGTGTTAAATTCCCATCTTTAATTAATTTGTTAGAGGTTAATAAAAATTTCATAATTAACAAATTATAAGCTATTTTTTAGACGAGGCAATATTTGTATCTCAATTGTAGTTTTGAAAAAAATTGAGTAAAAATTGAGTGACTAATGGAATTTGGCTCGCCAATGAAGCCAAATTGTTGGATTGGCCTTGTACATTTATGCAATTGTATCGAAACAAAAACATAATACTAATTAATTTAAAATAATGAAAAATTATAATTAAGAATTCTTTGATAAAATTAAAAAATAAATTTTATTATAAATATAAATTCAACATTAAATAAAATTTACAAAAAACTCTAATCAAAACACTTAACTATTTATCAAAATTCTATTATGGTTTTAGTCTTAATGGTATGTGGCCATAAGTTAACATTAACAAAAAAATTATCAGTGGAAAAGGCTTAATTTTATTCAATTTCATTTTAAATCATAATAAAAGGCAAAACCTTAATTATGAGAATGCTTTAGGATAAAGAAAAGATTACGAGAAAAGAATATAAACGAAGACACAGGCAAATAAATTGCAACATTAAATGCCTGAGAAATCGCGCAAGAATATCAAAAGGGTGCATATTTTGCGATTTTTGTGCATATTTGGTGCATATTTCACGACTTTATTTGCATATTTATGCGCATATTTTGCCATTTGTCGTGCATATTTTTAACAGCCCTGATGATTAGTGTTTTTAATTTAGGAATTTTTAATTTTATTTATACGGATTTTAAAGCCTTTTTTCTTAGTATTCTTTTTTATTTAATATGTTGATCTGTCGTTTATTATAAACTTAAAAATTACATCAAATAATAAAAAAATTTATCAGTTAATTCGCACTGTGTTTATTGAATAAAAAATTTTTTTTGGGAAAATTTAATAATAAATAAATAATTGTAAAGCAATAGTGAATTAAAACATAAATTTATTTATTTTCCAAGAAAACTGATAATTAATTTAAAAAAAAATTAAATATTAAAAAATAATAGCTATAGTTTTTTTACTTTTGCAATTGCACACGAAGCCTTGCATATATACTTGAGTTTATTAAATTATCAAAGAAAAAGTAATATTTATTAAGATTGATTTACTAATTAAAATAAAATGGCGGATCATTAATTTTAGAATATTTAGATTATTAAATTTCCAATATTTTCAATAAATAATAGAATAAGACAACAAATTTAATAAAAAAGATATTAATAATTGATTAATTCTTAAAATTGCAAATTTTAAAATGATTAAATTTCAATTATATTATTTGGTCGTACTTTATTTATTTACTTGTCCAAATATTACTTTTACAAATATAATTCTATTAAAAATTGTATTTAATATTATACAAAAGCTTGTGGACGACAACCCTACTCAAAAAAATAAGTAGTGAGATATGTGCAATGGGATTTGAAATAAATATTTTTAAAAATTTTAATTCATAAATATTGAAATTAAAATTTAAAAAAGTTCTTCATAGTTCGTTTATTATCTTTACTTCATACAAGTTCTAAATATAATCTTAACGGAAAGAAAGACTTATATAGTGCAAATTTATTAGTTTCACTAAATCAATTTTTAAAAAATACATTGAAAATAAAAACAAATAAAAAAGCTCAGATAATACATCTTTTAAAATGCCAATAATCGAAAGATCTATTTTATAACTAATATGTATTACTTTTTCAAATTTTAATTAATCCAAGATATTTAGATTCAATTATCGGCGAAAGAAATAAGTTTGTTTTTATTCGGTCAATATATTAAAAGAGCAATATTTAAAATTTTTATATACTAAAAAAATGTGAGTGCATAATTGAAATAAATGGAATCAACATCAAGGGTTAAGGGATTGTATTGTTTAAAAAAAAACTAAAAATCACATATCTCTCAAACAAAAATAAATAAAGAATTAATAATTTCTTTTAAAACAAATTTAACTTATTATTTTTAAATTTAAAATGGAAAAAATTACAAGTATTATTAAATGTTATCATAATTTTATTAAAAATTACGAAACAATACAACAAAAATAATTAATATTGACATTGTTTAGATAACTCACAGTCAGTCTCAATATAAATTAAAATTAAAAAAAAATATATAAACTTTATAAATAAACTTTGTTGCCTTTAATTCTTTGTTACTTCGTCACAACTGCTGCATATAAAACAGCCCGTAATTTACATGACATAAAAAATATATAGTAGACAAATAATAAAAATAAATATGAACAATAAGACTATAATAATTAATATTTAAATTGTTTATATAACTTGAAGTGCTAATCCATTCAACATTTAGTAATTTCATATAAGAAAAATAAAATTAAAAAATAATTGCCAAAAATATATTTTTTAAATACGATATCAAACCCGAGAAAAATTTTATCAAATGTGATTTAATTGTATATTTATTTGAAACATTTCTCTATTTGAAGAAAATTGGCATTTAAAATAAAAGAAAGTACATCTTTAACTAAATATAAGAATCAACAAACGAAATTAAAACACTCAATTTATCAAAGTAAACTACTATTATTATCAAGTTTTCTGGGAATTTAAATGAAAGATACATTTGCAACATAAATTCTAAGCAACATAACTGGTCTGATCATTTTATTCTTAAAGTTTTGTAATACATTAAAAATAATTAATACAATAAAAAGGCATGTAATTTATTTGATTTTGATTTAATTCAGGCTAATATTCGCGCATAAACTAACATATTTAGCCATTATTTATTATTTATTAAAATGAACTTTTTAAATAATATGATAACTTTTTTTGTACATTTTCATATATTGATGATTTTAAGTTGCATTGAATTAATTCTTTTGAGATATCATTACATTTTATTCAAATATATTTCTAAATATTAATTCCGAAGTTTTAAAATATTAATAAATTTGTTAATATATTTCCAAAATATTTAATATGAATATACTATTTATTTCGAAAAAATTATATTTATCAACTCAAACTTGACAAAATATTCTGAAACTTGCCAAACTTCTCTGCCGGTCAATATTCATTTTTTCACTTGAAATTAATTATAAAAATTCTTTTTAATTTGAAATTTTGTCTTAGTAATTCTTTATTTGGCTGCGATAAATCAAATTGGCCATAAACGATGATGAATGTATAACATTGATTTATATTTTTATTTGATTGAAACTTATATTTAAAATTTTCATTTTGGTCTTTTTATTCACATTTATGATCTAAATTACTTCTTTTTTTTTTAATTTTAACAAATAATACTGAAATTTATTAATTTAGCATTTATTTTTTATATTAAAAAAATGTAGCGAAAACTGCAGAACAAATATTTAATAAAGGATTAGAAAAAAAAACTTTTTATCTTATTTCAGACCTAAATTTACCAATTTTTGTGAGAGTTTTAAGTAAAAAAAAAAAAATATTTCTAGATTTAAAATCCAGCTGAAACAAACACACCCGCAAGAGCAACTTTCGGTGAAAAGAACACTTAATGAATATGAAAATCTATAAATTTTCTGTAAATTTAAAAAGTGATTAAAGCAATTTTTTTTAAAACCTTATTATGAAATACTTAAATTTAAAAAAATACTGACTTATAATAAAACGGATATATTTTGTTTGTTTTCCGTAAAATTACACATTTTGAATTAATCATTAAGCATAAATTATTATATTAGGAAAATGACTTCTATCAATGTTACGGATCAATCTTTGGTAATTAATCGAGTTTGATATAATTTTTAAATTATTTTAGAAATATGCTGTATTTTTTTGTTGTTGTTGAAGTGGCCGAACGAAAAAAGCTGAAAAATTGTATTTATTTGATGATTTCAATAAGTTTTTTTGTTAATGGTATTTCATATATTTCAAATACATAAATCTAAAAAAATGCATAAATCTTTTGGAAGTCGAAACATGATCGTGCTTTTAAAAAAGTTTCTTGATTTTATTATTTAAATGGAATAAAACCAAAAATTTTACAATTTCTTATTCTTAACTAATGTCTAGAAAATAATAAGAAATAAATATTTCGAAATTATAGACTAATCACTCATCAGCAAAATTTTCAAGAAATAAATTGTTTAAAATATACTAAAAGTTATTAAAAAAGACCTAAAAATTAAATGAAGCATTTATCTATTGAATAAATCTTTAAAATTAAAAAGTATATTAAAATTATAAATATTATAAATAATAAAACCCAAATACCAAAACACGAAATACGAAATTATGCAAAGTACTATATTTATTTTTGTCTTTTTTTATTATTATAATTGTGTTGTTCTTTTTTCCGGCCAACAGGCGTGGAATACAATGATTATTCTATTCAAATTTTAAAAGATATACCATCAAAAACTTAACTAATACAAAATAATGTGAATAAGTAAACAAATACTAAAACATTCATGATTACATGATAAAGATTTACGATTAAAAAACTGTTACATTAATAATTCTGAAAACTTGAATAAAATTAAAAATATATAAATTTCTTCATTATAATTTAATAAAAAAGAAGGTAATGTATACAATAAAATTTAGATAATTTCAACAAAATTAAAGTAATATTTTTCTAAAACTGTTTAGACACTTGGGCCGATTAAGAACTGCATAAGAAAGCTAGGGTGAATTGATACCAGTTTTCTTCCAACTTTTGACTGCGATTTTTTTGTTATTTATTTATAAAATTTAATTTTGTTAAAATGATTTATTCAGCATCTTTTTTCGTTCGATTTATTGTAATACAATAAAATCTCTTCTTTATAAGAATAATTAATTTATTTGATGTTTGATCTTTCTTCTGCTTTTAATCCAAATTTTATTGTCGCGATGCTTTTACTCCATTTGATACTGAGCATGCAACTTAAATTATACTTGGATTTATTTTTATTATTTGTAATTATTTAATGCCTAACATGTCTTTTTGTTTAATATTAAATAATTATGGCAATGGCTTAATAAAAGAATAAATATAGTAGTTCAAATGTATTTTGAATATATTTGATCAACTTTGCCAAAATCGCATATTTATCGTCCTATATATTGAGCTTTCATCTGAGTATTCGAATTTCCCAAAAATGATAGAACAGGTGGGATTATTTTTCATTTATTTTCATTAAATCAATTATTAAAAATAAGATTAAAATGGAAAAAATACTAAGATAAATCAGCGGAAACGGCGAAGGAGTCAATTCAGAGATGGAATATATTTCAAAATTTTACAAAATAAATTATACTTTAATATTTTATTCTATTAAATCAAAATGAAATATGAAAAAATTATTTTAAATATATATTAATAATCAACTTATCTTACATGAATTTTGGAACTGGTGGAATTTTGTAATCACCTAAATAAAAATAGCAAAATTTTATACTTTTTTTGTAAATAAAATCAACTTGAAAAATAAATTTGCATAAATAAATTTAAGAGTAAATAATAAATTTATTAACAAAAATTAAACAGCAAAATTTAAAAGTTTGACTTGATTGTATGTGCATAGAGAGGCCTCAATAACAATTTATAGATTATCATAGAAAATTGTTACTTGGCCCCGCTCCATGAATCAGTTGTGAATAGAAACCATTTTCATTCTTCTAATTCTCTTATGATTTTCTAACTCACTAAATCGCTTTATGTTATTATATAAAGAGTTTAGAAGCTTTAAAAAAATCATTAGAATTTTTTATAAAATATATAAATTTTAATCTTTAACGCAATATCATAGAGTGCGATTTAGATAATTTCACACAAAAGTAGAGACATTTGGGTCAATTAAGACCCGCATATGAAAGCTATGGTGAATTGATGCCATTTTTCTTCCAACTTTTGACAGTGAATTTTTTGTTGTTTATTGATAAAATTTTTATTAAACATCTTTTTTTGTTTCCTTCATTGTAATACGATAAAATCTCTTCTTTATAAGAATAATTAATTTATTTGATGTTTGATCTTTCTTCTGCCATTAATTCAAATTTATTGTCGCGATGCTTTTACTCCATTTTGATACTGAGCATGCAACTTAAATTACACATGCACTTATTTTTATAATTTATAATTATTTAAAGCCTAACATGCCTTTTTGTTTAATTAGTAAAAATTATGGCACACTTATTTTTATAATTTATAATTATTTAAAGCCTAACATGCCTTTTTGTTTAATTAGTAAAAATTATGGCAATGGGTTAATAAAAGAATAAATGTAGTATTTTCAAATGTATTTTGAATATATTTAACCAACTTCACCAAACTCGCATATTTATCGTCCTACATATTGAGCTTGCATCTGAGTCATTCGAATGTTCCAAAACGGATAGAACAGGTGGGATTTCTTATTATCTCCTAAAATATTATTGTCAGCCAAAAATGAATATATCTATAAAGAGTATTTAATTATGTTGATATATTGAAGTTCATCTTGTATACAGTAAATCACAAAATATTCAATTTTTATCATTTAAATTAGTTAAAAAATTAAAACACCTTTCTGACCAATAAAACGGTTGACAAATTTTTTTTTTCATATTTAGATTTTATTATATTTTAATTATTTGTTTATACATTTCTTATTTTAGTTATAAAAATAAAATTCTTTTAATATTTACGTACCATCCTGTCAAATTTGACGGTTTATTTCTTGGAAAATTTCAGTCTCATGTTCCAAATAGCACAAACCCAGCACTTTTTTAATATGCATTTTTTAATTAATTTGTATTTTAAGGTTTTTATTTTTTCTCTCAATATTCTGATTTAAAACTATTAAAAATGACAGAGAATAATTAATAAAGCAGTATCATTTAAAAAATATATTTTTCAACATTTATTTAAAAAAATTTAATAATTAATAATTCGCCTTTAATTTCTCCGGTCTTTTTATTTTTATTTAATAACACATATTGATAAAATAAATTTAAGTATTATTTAATATATAATAAATATGTTCTTAAGAGATAGCTTATCATTATTTAATTGAAAATTAATTTGTTAAATTAGCTGTCATGCCTTTTATTGAATTGATTGATACCCTGAGTTTTGTAAAAAGAAAAACTAAAAAGACATTGACTAAACTACTCGTTAAAAAGGATAATATTTTTTATCTAAAAATCATATGGAAGTTGAAAAACCTTTATTAACAGAAAAATAAGCATATCTAATTTAATATCAATTTTAAAACAAGATATTGTTTGTTAAAAATACGTGAAAATTGGAGATAATCGGCATTTTTGACCGCCGCCTTGAACTTCGCTTCTTAAATATTTTTTATTAATATCAAAAAAATCAATTAATTCAAGTTTTTATTAGATTTTATATTTATGTCAGAATTTTAAACAATATTTTTATTCACACGAAATTCAAAAGAAAAATATCCTTTTCCATAGAAAAAAAAACAAATTTTTTTCATATTTGTTTTGTTGATTTTTTTACACATTATCTTTTTTCATGTTTAAGTGATTTTCTTTGGATTAGTTTTAAATCAATTTCGTTTGATATTTGTCCATTTGCAATAAATTATTATTAACTCGTTATACATCCTCCCATTAATCCCTGAACACAATATTTTATTATAAATTTTAAAAAAATAAAACTTTATTGAATACAATTGTTTATTATGAATTCAAATATTTTTCTGAATTTGAATCAAAATTTTACGTTTTAATTATTATTGTTAATGCTTAAATTTAGATTACTAAAATTTCTTTTTTAACGCAAACAAAAATTTATATTGATATTATTTATATTTTGAACAACTGAATTTTTCTGGATTTAAATGAATTGGAAAAGATGCAAAAAGAAAATTTGTTTACTGTTCATTAATTATAATAAATAAACTAATCAAATGACCTATCGAAATAATACAAATGAAAGTATAGAAAATTATAAAATTTTAGATTTTATAGAAATTTATAAAATATTAGATTTCCATAACAATACTTATGGCAATAAAGCTAAAAATACATGTTTATTTTGAATGTAAAATAAATATCTTTGAGAAATATTGAAAAGCAAGCGCCTTTGCCAAAAAACAGAAATTCAATCAGTCCAAAAAGGAATTTGCTGTATTAAAGAGATAATTTAATTTAAATGCTCAGGTTTTCCTGACATTTTGACTGCCCATAAAATCGATTTTTGCCTTTAACTGTTGATCGGACTCAATATATATTGACCCAATCAGCAAAGAAGTAGTGAACTGTGCTAGCAAAAAAGCGACGCGAATAGCAATTTAATTTAATGTTTAAAGCATTTAAATGCATCAAAATAAAAATTTATTTAGCAATCTCAATAAATTAATATATGTAATTTATTTATTAAAAAAGATTCAAACTAAATTGCTAGGGTTTAAGTTTATTACAATATCTGTTTCTGACATTGTAACCAAGAAATTTGTCTAAATAATATATAATATGCCTTGCTTTAGTCCTTAGCATTTTAGGCCTAGGCTTTGGCTTATTGCCGTTGGAAAAAGTGAGAACCCAAAGAAAAGGGGAGGATTCTTTAAATTCAAAGTGCAACAAAGATGTGACAAAGTCTTATTTTGATTTCAGTTACATTTGTATACTATTTATCTTTTTTGTTTTATTATTTTTATGAAATTTTTGTTTTAATTTTCCAAATAAATTTAGCAAATTTTTTTCCTTCAAAATATCCTCTTCCCGTGACGAACAGCAGGCAAAAGCCATCGAGATTGCAATGCGCTTCAACAATGCGAAGGCGGTGAAGAAGGAGCGAATTCGTCTGGCGTCATCAAAATCGGACAGCCTTGTGCGATGCCGCTGGAAGGCTTCGGTCAAGCGGTTGAACGACCACATCGCGGGACAAATTTGGCCAAGGCGCCCTCGCCTAGCCTGCGAAGGCTGCCGCGGTCGAAAACCATTTCCTGAGGACGGTTAGAGAAGCACGACACGAGCCTGCCGGCAGAGCCGTCGCTGCCGAATCCGCCCTCGAAGGTAGACCGGGCAAGCAAAAGTTTAATTTTATCTTTAACATTTTAACAATTTAATTGAAATTCAGCCCAAGGGGGCGAAGACTAGTGCGCACGCGGCCAAGAAGTTTGGGCGACGCTATGAGTCGCTGATCAACAAGCTGGGACTGAAGCGCGGTGATCCGCGAGCGGCGCCTTCTTTCTCGCAGTCAATGAAATGAACAACAGAGCGGTGGTTGTGTTCGGTTAGAGTGGGTCTTTCCCTTCCTCTTCTCAATCCGCCATAAAACATATTTTTTTGTTCCTCAAATATTTTGTTGTATTTTTTTGGTTTTGTAAAGATTTTTAAAATATCAAGAGGATGTCATTTATTCCTCAAAAGCATTATTTAGCAAAATTTGGTAGTACAATTTAAATTTTATCGTATATTTTTAAAATCGAAAAATTATTTTGATAATACATTTTTCCAGTACATTTTTGGTAGTACATTTTTGGTTGCAAAAACATTGATTAGTTAGTTTTTAAAAAGGTTTTGATAGTACATTTTCCTAGTACTTTTTTGGTCGTACATTTTTAAAATCTAAAAATTTTTGATAGTATATTTTCATAGTACTTTTTTGCCAGTACACTTTTGATTCGGAAAAACTTTTGATAGTACAATTTTCGTAGCAATTTAATTCAGTACCTTTTGATTCCGAAAAATTTTATTCCCCAAAAGCATTCTTTAGTCGAATTTGGTAGTACAATTTAAATTTTTGCGTAACCCACGCGCACCTCAATCACACCCCCCGATGACAGATTTCAAACCAACTTGATACATGTTTTTCTTCGCTTCATGCCTCCCACAGTCTCACGAAAAAAGGGATTCCATTTAATTTGCATCCCTATTAATATGAAATAAAAATTATTTGATTTTTTGGGAAAGGGTAACCCTGATTTCAGGCGACTGATAAAAGTATATTTTACTATAAGTTAAAATATTCTGATTGTTGTAAAACGAACCCATTGCTGTTTGAAATTTTCCACAAAAATTACAACATTCAGACCTTTCAACAAAGGACCTACCTATTTCTGTCTACACCTTTTGTAAAGACAGTTTATTATAAATAAATAAGCATTTGTTGCACATGAAAAATGCAACAAAGAAGCCCTAAGATAAAATTAAATTTAAAATTAGAATGATTTACCGCAAGAGAAAATTGACAGCCACAAACAGCCACAACCAAATGATTTCATGCGCGAGTTTTTGCAACCCTTAATAATTTAATATAAAATGTGAAAATAAATATTAAATTAAATGAAAAATACGTTAATCTTACTCGACAGCCATTATCAGGCTAAACTCTAAACAATATCTAATATGCCGGAAGAAGTAAAATATGTATTATTTAATTATAAAAAAAAATAAGTATATAAGCGATATGAAAACTTAAAAATAAATAAATTATAGCTCTGCATAATTCGTTAATTTCTTCTCGACTGCATATAAAAACCAAACAAATAAACAATTATAAAAAAAGAAGGCAATTTATCAATTTTTGTTCTTTGTAATATAAGGGATTAAGTAATTAAACGACAATGCAAAAACATAAAATTTGTTCATTAAAGTAAATGTTTCATGAAAATTTAACAATTATAAAATAAATTAATAAACTATTATAATAATTATTAAATTTTTTAATATACGGCATAAGTTTAACGCTAAATTATATATAAAAAATCCATTATTTCGAAAAGCAAAAAAAAATGTCATAAAAATTTAATAAACATCAAAATATTTTAAAATATATTATATAGTAAGAAAAATTAATTAGACAGTTCGACAAGATAAATTGTTATTATAATCTAATTCTTACTTGAGGGTCTCATTAATTTCATTTCATTTCAAGTACCCTAATTATTTAATTGAAATAAAAAATAAACCAAACCTTAATAACAAGAAACCCAGTGTTGATGGAAAATCACATGAAGAGATTAAAAATCATAATCATGAATTTCTTCTGAACCTATTGCTTGCTAATTATCACTTCTATATTGCCATATTCATTATATATTTGTCGAATTTCTACCCAAACGTCGTGTTTTTGCATGTTAGCGCGATCGTCGCGAAACTTAAACTTAATAAAGCTATAATTTTGAAAGGCTTAAAAATCTAAGTACATTAAAACCCTCCTTAAAAAAATAATTACATTACTATATTAGTCAAATGATAATTGTCAAATTAATTTATATGAGTGTTCTCATACAATGAAGCCTTTTTCGAGTAAATTTAAATTGTATAGTTGATGCTTAGTTTAATATAAATAAACTTCTTGATTATTATCACATAATTATTCTTTTTTCTAAAACTATTTCAAAGACTTATTTTATCGAAAGTTTTATAAAAATAAAAATTTTTATAAAAATAATTAAATTAAGCTATAATAACAAAAAATTATAAAATCTGTTCTCCGAGTTAATTTAAATAATAAAAATTGCCTAGATAAAACATCTAGTAAAGAAAAGAAATCACTTTTTAGATGGATGTAAAAACGAAAACTTTCAGAAATAACCACTACTTCATTAAAACAATATAACTTTTGTAAAATATCACGTCATAAAGACTCCGATTCCCTTATATTTTGTTTAAATTTTACTTTCTCATAATTTTAAAACCAAAAATCTATTAAATTCGTTTTCCATCTAAATTTTGGTAAAAAATATCATTGTCAATGGTGGAATGGAAGTTCATTTTGAAGCAAATACATAAAAACTAAAACCTAAATATCAGTACTTAATAGTACTAATCATCTAAACAAAATAATTTAAATAAGACCAAAATAAAATTTCAAATTTAAATCAATGCTGTATCTGGAGAATTAATTAATATTATTAAAAGAGCCGTCTTCGTAAAATTTATTAAATTTCTTGAGATTTACCGAAAGGAAAAACAAAAGGCGTAAATTTTTCATAAGACTTCACAATTTAAACTTCGGTTTTATAAATTAAAAAATAGTATATGTTTTAATTTATGAAAATTATGAAATTAATAACTCGAATATTGCCAATCACTACTAATTATAAGCCGTGTTTTCCGCGGCTTAATGATACATTCTCACGGGTTCGTTTTATTAAAATAAACAATAACCAAGTCGGCAGCATGGCCTTGCATGCTGTCTGACGTTGCAAAGGCGGCCATGCGCTCCAGTTTAAGTCTTAATTTTTGGGTTTTTCCTTAAATGTTTAAATGTAGTTTTAAGGTTAATTTTTGTATGTTTTCTCAGCCGATCGAAAGATTTTCAAAATATTTATTCAATTTTTTATGTTTTTTTATTAAATTTTTTTTTGATATTTAAGTGTTAATTCATAGTTATATTTAAGTTTATATTAAGTAAAAACCCTAATAATTATCTTTCAGAAAAATAATTTTCTTTTAAATGTATTTTTTTATATTTAGTTAATATAAATGTTAGCTTTCTCGCGATAGCATCCTTTTATTTTTACTGTGTCGAGCCGCCAAATTTTGTTTTATTAAATTAGTATATTTGCTTTTACGGCTTTAATTATTTCATTAGTTAAACTCCTAATTATTATTTTTGGTGCCCGTGATTTCAAGCGTCGTGCCAACTAAATGAAGTTAACTTTCATTAATTAAAAAGGTAGATATTATAAATGAATTATATTAAGAAATAAAGCACAGCCTTTTAATGCCATAAACATAAATTAAAGTTTTATTTTAATTTAGTTTTTTAATTTAAGGATCAAAAATTTATTTATTTTTTGATTATATTGTCTTTGCCTTTTCATTTGGACAATGTGTCGGATATTATAGTGTAATACAGATTTTTATTAAATTCTTAAATATTATTTAATAGAATTTTTACAAAAATAATTTATTAACAAATATATGAAAATTGTGTACAAAAATTTCATTTTTAAATTAAAACAAATTTTTGTACATTGCAATCATAATAAGAGTTGACTTTGTATTAATTAAGATTTCTAGGCAATAATTTTAGTAATTTTTGTTTAAATATATTTAATTTAAATTATATTTTCCTATTTAAGTAAATTTTTTGAACCACTGATTCATTTCATAAAGTCACGTGATTTTTTTTAGTAAGTTAATGTTTTTCTTTTCATTAAAATTAGCAGATTTTAATAATTTTTGAAGTAAAATCAAACTTTTGATTTGATTAATTTTTATTCAGAATAGGCGAGTTCACCAATCAAAATTGATAGCAAATTTGATAAGAATTTAATAATTTTTTAGGTTTTTTTTATTGATTTCGCTTGGTTAACAAAACTGGTGATTTTTTTCTGTTTATAAAAATATCAAATATTTTTAATTAAATTTAAATAAATGTTTTACGCTTAAAATTCATTTTGCTTTAAAATATTTAATTTAAACTAATGGTGAGCTTACGAGATTAATGTTGCTTCCTTTTTGTGCAGCTATTAAAATAATTTATTCAAATGTTCCATTTTTACGATATTCTAATTGTTTATATTAGCTCATTCATTTAAAATGTTAGTTTTAATTCAATTTCTTGTTTAGTTAATTTAATATTTTTATTACATTGTTCCTTTTTCATTTTGTTTCCAATTTTTTTTTATGCATCATCTTCTGATCCAATGTCATCCAAAACATGTCTTTTTAATAGTCAATAATGTTTTTAATTTGTCAAATTCGACCTGTGTATAAAGATTTGTTTATTTCTAAACATTTATCAATGTGTTTGACATTTTACCCGGGAAATAATATCTATTTTTCAGACTAATATTTCTCCACTTTGCTTTTTGGTAACAAGAATAATTTTATAAATTTCATAAAAATTTATGTTTTCCCTTTGTGCATAATTTGAAACTATAATGTTAGGTTATTGTTAATTGTATTGTGGCAAAATAAAACAAATTCTTTTTATTATTATAATAGGTTCCATGTGTTTTTGCTTAAATCATATTCAAAAACATTTGTTAGACCTGGCAGTTGACGTTGTAAATGAAATGGTTTCAACAATTTTACCTCTCAAGTGCTTCTGTTTTAGCATTTTTTAGTAATTTAAAATTAAGAGTTTTACATAAATGACGCATTTTTACAAAGAGTTCATCAGAAATTATCACATTTGATTATCTTCATTTAATGGAAAAATACTTGTTTTGGTTTTTCTTCTTTTGCGATTTATTTATAATATGAAATTTCTACAATACAAAAATTAAATTCGTAGAAATTTATTGTTTATTAATAATAAAGAAAAAATTGAAAGTTACTGTTACATATAAATTAAAAATTTTTATTTTAATAATTATTTTTTTTCATATTCTTGTGTTCAATTTTTTATATTTTTCTAGTTTTCCCCAATGTTCTTATACTTTAACTCCTGGATTTACTTTTTATAAATTTTATTCTCTGAACATTTCATTAATAATAACACATAATCTTCATCAATAGTAAGTTAAGGAAACAATAAAAATATTTTAAATTTGGTTTATTTCCTTTCTCCATTTATTAAGTACCTTGTTATGATATGATTAAAGTGATTGATAAATTATTGATATAAACATTGATTAACTTTCATATAATTACTTATATACTTTCGCCGTATCCTATTAAAATCTTATATTAATTTGTTAATTAAGTCTTTAAATAATTTAATTTATTTTATTTAATGTTAAGGTAAATTTATGCAAATTTATTAATTTTATTATTGATATATGAAACCAATTCTGTATCTTCATAAATAAATAGGAATCTTTGCAACTCTTCATCAAAATAAACTTTGAACTGGGCTCACACCTAGTGAGTGAGCCCAAAAACGGCCCACAACCCAATGGAAAACGGTGGTTTTTTAATTAATAATATAATGTTTTTTTTATCAATTGATCTTGTCTTTTATGTTATTCCAAGTTTCCAGCTTTGTTTAACAAATCTGTGTTAAGTAATCAACTAAGAACTGCATTTGTGTGCTTTATAAGCATTAAGTAAAAGAAAATTTCATTTTCAATTTTGCATTCGGCCTTAATTCGCAACCGGATCACCAAATTCCCTAATTAAATTTTTGCAGTTTTTAATCATTTAGTCAACAAATTTTTCTATATGATTTATTATTTTATATTATAATGAAACGTTTGTCTTAAATTTCTCAGGAAAAAATAATTAGTTTATGTCTGTTTCTATTACAAATTTCTTTCTTCTACCTTAATTTGCAGTCATATTTTATTATTTATTTATTCTAGAGATGTTTTTTTGTTACTTTTAACTTTGGCCAACGATACGATTTAATTATATTTGCGCATCTTTTTTATGCTATTTTAATAAGCATTATTTTTAGATTTATTTTCATCGTTTAATTGTTTATTAATTTTAGAGGGTATTAAAAAATGAATTTATATATAATTAATATTTTAATTAAGCAAAATAATTTTTCAAGCAATTTTATGGTATTCATTTCACTGTAGTCCATGAGATCCATCCCAAGTGTATTTTGCCTTGTCCAATTGACCGTAGCTATCATTATATTCCAGCAGTTATGAATTTTAACCAATAACAAATTGCAATTCATAGAAATTTGTCCTTTATCTGTTTTCTTCATTGCATCGAGTCTTAATAAATATTAGCTAATTTGTTTTCAAAAATTATTATTTTTATTGTATTAGGGTATTTTAATAAAAATAAATTTTTTCATGATTTCTTCTTTTTCTGTCATTGTATAATTTCAACATTTCATGTTATGCGATTCTTAAATTTATTTTATATTTATTATTAGTTTTATTATAATTAATATTTTTTTGAGTATAAGCAAAAAGTCCAACAGTTGTGGAATTACTTTGGAGAGGGTTTGTGAAATTTTCCAAAGGGTCCAAGTGGAAATAGACAGAATAAATTAGATGTAGATAAATGAAATGTGGCAAGAAATGGTGAATGGATAGAAATGGGGAAAGTGTGAAAAACAGTTATTTTTAATATTTTTTTACTTACTTTTGCTTTTCATTAGGGATATGTCAAATTGTCTATATTTTTTAAAAATAATTACCAGAATAAATTTTTCTTTCTTTTTTACTTCTTTTGTTTGTTTATTATTTAAATATGATCCTTTTTAAAGAGTATTTTCAAATGTTTATTTTAGCTAACATTATAACTAGTAGAAATATTTATTGTTTTAATTTGCTTGTTATTCATAGAATTTTTTGATTCTTCCTTTACTTTGTTTCCATAATTCAATCACTGTTCCATAGTTTTATATGATTGGGTCTAATTTATTAAAATAATTTTTCGTTTTTTTTTATTATTTAAAATAACTTATAGCATTTTTGCTTCAAAATACTTAATAAAATAAAATTTTCATAATATGGGTTTTTGTTCTTGATTAAATTGAAAAAGCACTAAAAGAATATTAAATTTATTTTGAATTTTTTATTGATAAAAAGGGAGATGAATAACTTTCTTCGTCAAATTAGTTTTGATAACTATTCGATGGCAAAAGCTTGTATCCATTTTTATATTGTAATATGTTTTTGTTTGATTAGGTTTATTTTACACGATTCGATGACAACCACAAATGTGTTTATGAGTTTCGAATTTTCATTAAGTTTTTAAGCCGCAAATAATTTTGTTATTTTTGAGTCAATCAGGCTGAATTTCAAAGATTTAAGTTTAAAAATGATTGCTTTTCTATTTGATAAAAATAAAACTGTTTGTTCAGTTAATTACTAATTATTTTTTGTTTGTTTACTTTTTCTGATAGGTTATATTGCTTTTTCGGCATGAACATTTTATGTTTTGGAGCAAAAAACAAAATTATTAAACTAACTGAGTACCTTGAAATACGAAAATTCTAACTAAAAAGAAAAATCGTTAATCCCCAAGAAATAAGAATTTACTAACAAAATTAAAAGGAATATCACTCTATAAATTCTTTTTTGCCTTTATTTAACTTTGAAAATCATTTATTTCTTTCACTATGGAGGAGTTAAAACTAATTTGAAATGATTTCGGTTTTTGCTGATTTTTAGAATCGGGTGACTAATTAATAGTACTTGGTTTCTCTGAAATATAAAAAGAAATTAGTCATTTTCTTGCAAAATTGCTGCAAATGGACTACAAAAATTTCGAGTTTTATGAACCCGAAATTTTCAAATTTTGTCTCTATTTTCACTGCAAATTGTCTATTCCAATTCACCAATATTAAATTGCAAAATTTTTTCTAATCTTTTTTAAAGCTTACTCATGTTGTTTTTCACACGTACGAAATAATATATCCTGATATTTTGAGAAATGCTAGGATATATAAATAAAGAAAAATAGATGATTTTTAATTTAATATGTTTTATACATTTTCAATTATATGTCTTCACACGAGGGTGAACCTCAGTTCATTTTCAATCAATTTGAATAATATATTGCCTCCGCGATGTGTACTTCCAAAGTACTTGAACTGACTTAAAAGCATAATTAAACGACAGAGTACGAGATCCTATTTATTGTTTGGTCGGAAAATGTTTTTTATTGTACATTTTCGTTAATTAATATTTATTTTAAACTTTTTTAATGCAAAAATATTGTTACATCAGAATTTTTTTGAAAATTTTTAGTTCTGAATCAAAATTTTTGAATATTTTAATTTTAAAGATATAAATTAAAGAATTTTGGGGTTGCTTCATGCCGTCAATAATTTCTAATAATTTTTATAAATTTTTTAATTATGGATTTTATGGTTTTGTTATTTTACTTTTACGTGTACGCTTCTGAATAACTACTATTTTTGATGTTTTTACTTAAAAATAAAAAAATATGTTCGAATCAATAATATTGTCTGAGTTTTAGCGATGTAATTTATAATTTTGCTAGCCCTTCATTTTCTTTTTTTAGAAATAATAAATTTAAAGGTAATTTAGGTTTATTTGGAATTATATTTAAGTTTTTCATAGTAAACTTTATATTCTATGCACTTTTTTAAATTAAAAATTGTTCTGATCCGGAATTTCTGTAGGCAATGATGTTGTTCGTCCTTACGTAAAACCATAATCAGTGAATATTTCAATGCGAATAAACTAGTAAAAATATTTGAGTGAATAATTTTTGTAATTTTCATCGAAATAATTTTATGTATTTAAATGGTTGTTATTATAACCTACTAAATTTTATTTGTGATTTTATTATTTTTAAATTATTATTTTATTTTATGTTACGAATTCTGAATAATGTACTTAATTGATCTTAAATTTAAAGTTTTTTTTTTAAAATATTTTATTTATTTATGTAATTTAATGTTCTTTAGAAAAAAAATGTTTGTTTATAAGTTAGTTTAAAATTTATATAGTGTAGAATTGTTTATTATTTAGGAATGAAATCATTGTTTTAAATATTTTTACAAATTAGTTCAGATCAAGACTTGACTTTAAGGACACTAAAATAGGCAAAAAAAATTTTTTATTAACGCTTTTTAGGTAGCAAAAGACGTAAAAATTAATCAAAAAACTTATTTTGCTTATATTTCAATTGTTTTAAAGTTGTTTTCGATCAAAATAATATTTTAAACCTAAAATTTTTATGAAGAGAAAATAATTAATTTTTCGGGACGAATTTTTGTGAAAATTTTTTTTCAATTCTTAGGGGGAGTATTTTCTGAATTTTTTTAGTCATTTCTAGGGATGTATTTTTCATTTTTATTGCATTTTTGTTATGGATTTTTCCGAAAATCCTAAAAAAGGCGTAAAAAATGGCGAAATAGGCACAAAAATAGGCAAATAGGCATTAAGCACAAAAAGTCCAAAATAGGCAACGTTAGGCATTATAAAAGTCATCGTAGACACCCCAAACCAAGCGGAAAATGCGTTTTTCGTGCTTATCTATACGTATTAAGTACGCAAAAATTTTAGGCATTTGCCTAAAAGTCCCATCCCTAATTATCATAAACGGCATTTTATTTAGTTAGAAATTAATTGTTATTTATTTACTAAAATTATTTATTGTTTGGTAAATCGTGTTATGTTTTTACAGTGATCACATTTTTCTCTTAACGTTACCTGAATGATTAAAAATTAAAAACTAATAAAAATTTTAATTATTTTCTTTTTAAATGAATAATTCCCTGTTTATCCAGGTTGAGGTACCGTACCAGAATTTATTCTTTCCCAGTTGATCCGGTTCCTTGTCCAGTAGGGATGTGCGAGAGTATCGTTTCCCGATTCGGGAAATTTCTCGGGTTTTCGGTTCCCGGTCTCGGGTTTTTAGTCTCGGAAACCGAGAAATTTTTAACTCGGACGGGGGTCGCCTGCGAAGGGGAAAAAGAGAAAAATTATCGAATTTTATATATTTTCTTAACAAAATTCATGAAAAATCCCAAAAAATTCTCCCGTCGGCGCCAATCGGCACCGCCATGCCACAAAATTCCCCTAAGATTTCAAAAGTTCACCTAAAACTTGCCACGCAAAAATTCGCTTTTTTTGGTGAAACTCTTGATGTTGAGACTCCCGGTTCGCGTATCGTTTATCGGGTCATTTCTCGGTCTCGCTCGGTAAAAATCATTTCTCGCACATCTCTATTGTCCAGGACTCGATTGAGTTGGAAGTTTTTATTGGACCGGTCATAAAAATACATTTGCTTCAAATGGTACATTTGACTTGAAATACTCGCTTCATATGTGATTTAGATCATTAATCAATAAAATTATAATTGATTAAAAAATATATTTGAAGTACAAATTCATAATATATAGCTTTGATGAAAAAAATACGTTCAATTAAAATAGCAAATAAATAAATGTTAAAGGAGGCATTTTGTGAAGAAATTAAATGCAAAATGACTGTTCGGAGATGCTTCCCTTCTCTCTCTTTACCTAGTAAAAAGTTTCATTCTCATCAATTAATGGCGTCACTTTTGCTTTCGCATTAAAAGAATACACACAAAGAGGAGAGCAGAAAAGACAAAGAAAAGAGTGTAGGAAAAGAAAGAAAGTAATCAATAGGGTGAGGATAGGTAGCCCATTTTTGCCCACATTCAGCATCTCATTAACATAGCGTCCGGAAACTAAGCTCTGCTGTATCAAAAAAGATTTACATGTGTGGCGAAGTGGTTTTTGTAAGATTGTAAAGGGACAAAAGACGGAGGTTCGAGTCCGTTGTGTTACATGAATATTTTTATTGAGTTTTGTCCAAAAAAATGACGCTTTTCAAAAATTATTTTTAGAGATTTTTGCAAACTAAATTTGATAATCTTGGTATCATTCAAAGATTTTTGGTGAGGATAAGGTTTTTCTAAGTAAATTCTAAGCAATTGGATGCATTAGAAAAATGATTTGAGCGTTCAAAATGCAAAATTAATGATGAAATTCCGCATGCATCAAAAGTTATGCGCTTCCGATTGAACTCAGTTTTCTATTATCAGAGATAAAGAAATAGTACGCCAAAATGAGAGATGTTTTTTTCTCTGCACTCTCTATTTATTGGTACACATATCGCTTTTTCGGACGGTGTATTAACAGATTCGAAAATAAATATTCGGAATCAATTAATTTTAACACTTTTAAACAAATTTAAAAATGAAAAATTAAATTTAATGTTTTTTAACATTTCTTAATTTTGGTGAGATCTGTTCACGCCGCATTATTTTTACAAAATTTTCTGTTGAGTAGAGTAGGCCAATGGTGCTGAGGCTCCGTCGTGGATATTTTGCAAATTTAATTGTGATTTGCTACCAGACTTTGTTCATAAAAATTAGCATTTTCAAAAGGCGCACTGAACATATGATAAATTTTTTGGCGATCTATGTTTTTTTCACGTAGTAATTTTTTACTGCACCAATTAATTTTAAGTTTTTTAGATTAATGATAATAAAAAGGAGGTCCCTTTTCGCTCACAAATCAGCTAATTTATGCTATGGGAATCGTACAAAATTGTCCCTTGAGCGCGTCCTTTGTTGACATTTAACTCAAATTCGCATCTCATTAACAGTGGATAAATTTAAAAAAAAAAATAAAATTGGCCTTCAAAGTTATCATTAATAAATTAGTAATTTATTGTTATTAAAATAAATAAAAATTAAATTAAAAAAGAAAGAAAAAATTTTAATTGATAATTTCTTCTTATTCAATTATATAATACATGTTAAATAATAAACTTATATACAGTTCGCTGAAATAATTAACAATACGGCGGCACATAAATTTGAATTATTAAACTGCAAATAAAAATTGTTTATTTATAATTAAATTAACCAAAAACAATTCAAAATTAAAACATTTAATGCTATTTTTGAATTAATTATCCCTAAAAATTGTGATTCATTATAATCATAATCATTAATCATTTAAAAATTTTAATTTATAAAAGTTGAAAATTAATTCAATAAAAAAAATTAATAAATGATAATTCTATCAAAATGAACAAAGTTATGGCCAAAAGTACTTGAGGAACAAGGTTTCAGACATTTTTGATCATAACTTTTTTGAAACTTAGCCAAATTTTTTGAAACTTTGCAGGCTATAAGAAAACACTTAGGCTATCGGATCATATCAAGATTTCTAATATTGTTCGTTCTAAGAAAGTTTTGGCTAGTTTTTGGTGAAAAATTTCGTTAGAAATTGCTTAGATTTTTTATTTTCTTAAAAGTGTTTTTTGCTAGCCTGCAAAATTTCATAAAATTTGGCTAAGTTTCAAAAAAGTTATGACAAAAATGTCTGAAAACCAAATTTTTTGTATTTAGGTGTACTAATAGAGAAATGTTAGGGCTATCCAATGATACCAAGAATGTTTAATTAAGTTTACATTAACAAAAGTTATAGGCAGTTTTTTATTGAAAATTTTAATTTGATGGTTTTATATAACGACTCAGCACCATTTGAACGTATCAATTTGACCGATTTATGCCAAAAAACACTAGGAAAACAATGGCAAAAATGAGAAGGGTTTGAAAAATTTGAAGTTTTATGTGTAAATTTGTTAATTTTTGTTTTATTTATGGGAAAATCTTTTTTTTCACTAGGAAAACAATTGCAAATATGAGAAATGTCTTTTCAAATTCATTTTCTAAAAACTTTTTTGTTGATATTTTAATTTTATTTATGGGAAAAATTTCAATTTTGTTGACTTAGACAAAAGTTAGTAGGGAAAAAAAACAACCTTTTTCGCTACACCAAGAACAAGGGATTTAAAAAATATAAAAAAAACCATAAAAATAATAAAAAGGAATTTATTAACTATTTAAAAAAATAAATAATAAAACTATTGGCTGAAACAAAATTAAATATTCAAATAATTTAAAATGTTTAATAGCTAAATAAAATGAAAAAACAATAAAATCTCGGAACTTCTTTACTAATGTAAATTAAAAAATTAAAAAAAACAAAACATGAAATAACATAAAATATTAATGAAAGAAGCCGTGAAATTCGAAGGGATAAAAAATTTATATAAGAAATATAATAAAACATGTACCTAAACTCGTTTAAATTTTTTAATAGTACAATATGATCTATTATTATTAATCACCGCCATATTTCTCCGACTACGTCAAGAAGATAATGAAATTACACATTATTTACAGAAAAATGTCCATTACAAGTATTTGATAAAATTATCTAATAAAGAAAAATTATAAATTTTTTTTATTGATTTAAAAACTATTAAATCAAACTTCAGAAATTAATACTAATTCCTCAATAAAAAAATAATTTTTCATGAAATAAGATACTAAAAAATAAAAAAATAAATAGTAATAAACCATAAAAAATAAAAAGGAATTTATTAACCATTTTAAAAATAAGTAAACAATAGTAAAATATTATATTATAAAATAATAGATTCTTTAAAAAATAATCAATAATTTATGGAAAAAGCATTAACTGAAACAAAATTAAATATAATTAGAAGAGTTAAAAATAGTAAAAAAAAAAGATTTTTAAATAAATTAATGTAATTTTTAAAGTTAAAAATAAGGACTTCATCTTTTTGAATGAATACCCATAAATTTTAAATTATCAATTTTTTATAAAAATCTCCGTAACTCTTAATTTAATTCATAATTGTATACATAGATAAAAAGTTATCATGAAGTAAATATGAAATAATGATAGTGAACATTTTTTTTTATTATAATTTTTGATATTTTTATATCAAAAAAGGAATAAATGGTCAATCAACTGATACATTACAACTAAATTCAAATACAAATATTAAAATATAAAATCACCATAATAGTACGTGTGACTCTCAAGAGTTAATGAAATTTTACACATTTATTTTTAATAGTATGCTTATAAATGTCTACTATACATATATGATAAAATTATCGAATAAAAATAAATAATAATAATAATAATGCATGTAAAACTATTAAATCAAATTTCAGAATTTATACTAATTCTTCATTAAAAATTTTTTTTAATAAAATAAGATACAAAATAAATATCATTTAATTCTAAATAAAAAAATACAAATGTACAATGTATATGTTTGAATAATTAAACCGATTAAACATAAATCATTCTTTTAAATATTTATTACTAAATTAATTGATAATCTTTGCCTCTGGACAAAATAATAAAAATTAATAGAACTATTTCGATTGAATTAGTAGCGAAATAAATTTTTTTTTTAAATTGCATATTTAAAATTTCACTGGTGGAACTGTCAAAGTTAATGGACTTCGAGCCAAGAATAACGAATACATTAAATGCAACAATCATCACAAAATTTAAAAAAGTTAAAGGAAATAATTAATTATTTAAAATAATTATATTATAAATAGTACAATAGATTTCTTTAAAAATTCAATAATTTATGAAATATATTAGTCAAAACAGAACAAATACTCAATAAATATTTTTAAAAGAAAACTCTTATAATAATGCAAAATTGTTGTTTTTAATTGAATGTTAAATAAAGAAATAAAAAATGGAGCGGAGCGGGAAAACAACCTTTTTGCTATATCGAGCACAAGACATTTAAAAAATTAGAAATAAAATAATTTGTTAGCTATTTAAAAAATTAAAAATAAACTATAAAAACTATTATATATAAATTAATAGGATTCTTTAAAAAAAGCAATATTTAAGGAAAAATTATTAGCAGAAATAAAATTAATATTCAATTAAAAATTTTAGTAACTTTAAAAATCAAAGAACAATAAAGAAATTACCTTAAGAGAGTTCTCGAAATAAAAAAGATTTTATAAACTAATAATTCTTCATGAAAAAAATTTCAATTATATTATGAAAAAATTTAGTAAGCAAAAATAAAAAACAAAAATTTATTATCACACGACACATGAAAAAATAGCGAAAACCCAAGCTTAATAAGGCATCAATAAATTTTTTAAATTACCCAGAAGAATAAAAAAATTTTATTTTCTCTGTTTATAATTAAAAATTTAAGAAAAATAATTAGAAGAGTTAAAAATAGCAAAAAAAAACATCATTTTACAAACGCTTTGTAAATAAAAATACATTTTTTAGAATTAAAAAAAGGACTTGATCCTAAGGAATGAATATCAATTTTAAAATTCATTTATTAAAAAAAACTCTCCGTAACTCTTAATTTAATTTACATAATTGAACCCATACATTTATATAAACGATTCTTTTTTAATGAAACGTCAAAAAATTCTATGGGTAAAACCTTCATTAAAAAGCAATCATTAAGTATTAGCTGAAATAATTAATCATCTCTTCCAATTGAGCATATTTTTCCTATTTTGTATCATTATCCCTTTTCCATTTTGTTCAAATTTATATGTACTTATTTGAATTTTTTGTCGATACAAATAAGCTTCGAAATGGTATAAAAATAAAATTATATTAAAAAAGGAATAAATTGTTAATCTCTGATATGTCACAATTTATCAAAAAACTGTAATTCATTTATTTAATCACCACAATGTATTGTGTGACGTCAAGAACTTAATGAAATTACACATTTTAATTTAATGCTTAAAAATAAAACCATTGAAAAACATTAATGAAGGAGTCGAAGAAATTCAAAGGGATTAAAATTTTATATAAGAAACACATAAAATATGTAACAAATCAATTAATTTTTTAATATAAAAATAGGATAATTTTAAAAGCAAATGAAAAATAAAATTTTTTTTAAGCTTTTTCCTCCGACTGTGTAGTCAAAGTTATACCGCTTAGAGACGCAAAATTTGCTCTCTCTTTACATTATTTAAAAAATGAATTCAATTTTATTAGACAAACATCATAAAACAAAAGTAATTTAGTTTTTAATAAAACAATTCTTCATCGAATGCAGAAGCATAAATAAAAATTTCGTTTTACTAGTGAATTACAGTCATTCCTTGAAAACCCAAAAGAACTTGCGCCTTTGTGCATGAAGTTGAAAACTAACAAAAAATCAAAAATATATGAATCAAGAAACAAATAACCAAAATTGATAAAAAGAATTTTAATGAAATTGAATGAACTTTAGCACAAGGCTAAGGAAGAAGCTGAATTCAAATCTTATTTTTGAAAAAATGACTTTTTAAGTGCAGTGCAACAATAAATATATTTTGTTAAAGGTGAAAAAATAAAAATGTAATAACAACTAATAAAAAGATAACAAATAAATTTCAATAAAAATAATGATTAAATAAACAAAATAAATAAGATTATGAAGTAAATTACCTAAAAATTTATAAAAGAATTTGAAAAAGATTAAACATTTCATTTCTTTTAAATATTGACTAATCAAATTAATTGATAATATTTCTGCTCAAAAATATATAAATAATAACAGAATTACATCGGATAATTAGAAGCAAACTAAATAAAAATTTTAAATTTTAGATTAAATGATAAAAAACTGAAAATGTATAAATTGATTTTTTATTCTTTCTTTTTCAATTAATTAATGCCAGAAAGCATGTCTTAATCTGCAAAATTTTCATTATTATCATTTTGTCGTCGTTTTAAAAATACCTCACTAAGTACAGACAAACCTAAATTTGTGAAATTGAAATTTAAAATTAATTAATGGGACAAAATTACATGGCATATAGCATGCATCTGCAGCATCACAAAATGCAAGGCCTAAAAATGCAAATAATAATTCAACAGATAAATTTATTTTTGTTCACATTTTTCGCCAGGCTCGTGTCCTGTGTACTTGTTTTTCCTTGCAACATTCTTAAAAAAACAAATATAATTTTTTACCGAATGATCCGTGTCTTGTCCTGTTTAAAGAATGGACTTCCCTCGCTGAATTTTTAACAAAATCTTCAGAACCTTTCTATATTAAAATTAAATTTTTAGTAATAAAAATAAATTAATTCTGTTTTTTTATTTCAAACCAAGACTTGGCTGCTCTTCTTTATATTAAAATAATACTTAAATAAATTTATTGATTTAGCAACCTAATTATATGTACTTAATTTAAAAAGCGAAGAAAAAATTAAAAAATTAATAAGGAAATTGCAAATTTTTCTTTTTATTGAAGCTCGATTCATTCTTTACGGTTTGCACCAACTTTAAAATTTAAATATTTTTATTTTAGAAATTTTCTTTTTACGATGTAAATTGTTGTGCCATCACCGCGTAATAATAGTCAAGCGTGTGATTTTCTTATAATAAATAACAATAATATTTTAATTTTAAAGGAGTGTTTTTTTGTTAAATTGGCTTTAAATTTTTTGTTTTTTAAAAAATTTGAAATTAAAATTTTTTATTGAAATTTATTAAATATATTCTTAAAATAATTTAAATTTTCATTTTTTTTATTTTTCGGTTAGCCTGAAGTTTAAAATATTGGTTTAAACTTGAAATTTTCCTCATGCTATAAAAATTTTTTCATTGTATAGCATTGAGTTTAGAAAATTATTCCTCTGCTAAATAAATATGAATTTAAATAAAAAAATTTATTTACAAAAAATATTTTTGACAGTTGTAAAATTTTTATTTAATTTCGTAACAACAACAAAAAAAATTTCCTCAATTTGCCACACTTTGTGTTTTGACAAAATTGATGATTTCCGACAGAAGATATTTTTTACTTCCTTACCAACGCAAATAAGGCGTATTAATGTTTTAAAAAATTGAATTAGAAAAAAGGAAAAAATTAGAATATAAATAAAAAATAAAAAGTAATTTTTTCAACAAAAATATCTTTGCAATTTTTAATAAAAATAAATTATTTTAGTAAAATAATTTTTGATTTTTTTTTTTGTTAAATGAAATTATAAATTTCAATATGAAAGAATAATTTTTTTGTTATTATAATTATATAGTAATAATTTTGTCATCTTGATTACATATTTATATAAAATTATTTATAATATTATTTATTAAATTATAAATTTACATGATCCTGTCCGTAGCCACTTGCCTCACAGCCATTTGAGCCTTAATTTGTTTCTTAATACTTTAATTATGCTTTATTAAATAACATGTTTCTGCGCATTGCCGTGTGATTGAAGTGAACGATTCAGCATGGTCACAATTATAGTCAAAAAGCCATTTTTTAAATTTTACCATTCTTAATTAACATACCGAACAATATTTTTCCCAGGGCGCAAACTTTAAAATCGTTTTATTAAAAAAAAATTTTGGAAATTTAATTTTTAAATTAAACAAAGCCAACTTTAATAATTAACGTTCCGGAAAGTTTTTGAATTTAATTTTGTAAAGAAAGTACAAAAATGAGTTTATGTTCCTAATTTTTCTTGCATTTTATGCCAGCCTCACTTTTTATTAATCCGGTTCCATTTCCACCATTGTGTCATTGGCACACCATTCGTCCTCATCGGCACCCGGGAAGGACAACGAATTTGTGTACGTAAAATGGCACGCTTAAATTTTAATGAAGTTCATTAAGCTTTAATTGTTTTTTTAATTCAAATAACAAAAGCAACTGAGTGAATCGGTCAAGCTGAAATTGACGGAATAAAGGAATAAAATTAAAAAAATGGAGAGTTTTTTATTTTCAAATTTTTGTATTTTTTCGAAAAATGATTTTTGTTTAGGAAAAAGAATTTTGCATTTATGGGTAAAGAAAGACCAAAAAAATATGCGAAAATTTGGCCTTTCCTGTTCTTTCAAAATGTTTGGTGAAAGAAATTTAATAGTAAAATGGAGTGAAAATAGATAAAATATTTTCCTCTTTTTAATATTTTAAAATTTATTTTATCTTTATTACGAAAAATAATTAAACTTTTAAAAATTATGACATTTATCATATCATTTCTTGGCAATTATTTAAGCAATGATACTTTTAAATTCGAAGAGCTTTCGAATGAAGCGAAAAATCTGTAAAATTTTCAAAAGTCGTTTTTTCGGAAAGGTTTCGCTTGAAAATCAAATTAAAATTCTTGAAATTAGTTAAATGATTATAGAACAGTAAAAAAATTGGATATTAATTGTTTTTTTTAATTATTTGATATTCTAAATCTTACCGAGTCTTATGTATGTCTAGGTGTAATATAAAAATTTATGCCTTTTCAAATGATTTGAATGTAATATTGATTTATTGAATTTTTAATGGATTTACATAAAAATGATTTTTATATCCAAGGAAAAAGGAGAATACACTAAAAAAAATTTATTCATAAAAATTATATACATAATATAAAAAGAATTTTAAAAAACTAATATTTTGTGCTAAAATGAATTCTTCACTTAATGCATTCCTGTTTCAAATCCTTCTTACATCGAACATTTTTCTTTCTAAAAATGGTAAATATGAATTTTGATTATAAGATTTGGAATATTTTTAACTAATTTTAGTATTTTGCGGTAATTCGAATGTTGGCGTTGGCATGGCACTGACAAATGATCATCAGCCACCTGTCAAATTAGGTACAAAGTTAAAGAATCGGAAAAATTTTTTGCCAGCCGGTTCAACAACAAATGTCGGACTTGGTGTGGTACTTGACGACCGCCAGTCCGACTCATTAAGAGTGACCAATTTAAAAAATGGTCATAAATTGCCGTCGATGGCAACTGCTGTCCGATTCATTACTCGGACAAGAGTTGCAAAACCGTTAACTATGAAGAATTACCTAGAAGAAGGGTTGAACACCGAACAGGGCAACACCAATCAACGAAATGACCAAAGTTCAAGTACAGCAAGTTCATCGAGAAGTGAGCAGACTTCAAAAATCGGGGAAAGACTGAGCGCTGATCAAAAACATGACCAATTTGATAAAACTGATCGAAAAATAAGCACGACTTCCAAAAAGGATGAGACAAAGCTAAAGATTAAGCCAACATTGGAACAAAATCTAGATCAAAACGCAACAAGAAGCTCTTCCAAAACTAAGCAGAAAAAAGGAAATGAAAAGCCGATCACTGATCAAAAGCCTGACAGAAATTTAGAGCAAACAACAAGCATTGCTTCAAATAGTGATCAAGCGAAGTCTAAGAAACAAATTAATCTGACAAATCGCCAAGGCTCTGGTCAAATTAGTCAGAATGCAACTGCGGCTTCAAAGAGTGATCAAAGCAAAGATAAGGGGAAAAAGCCGATTTCTGAACAAATTAAAAGCTCTAATGAAAAAAAGAATGAAAAACATAATACGAATGAACAAGAAATGAATGTATATCGAAAACAAAAACAGAAAAAATACAGTAGAAACACATCATTTGCATCCCCGTCAACTCGGCCGATCAGCAAAAAGACGAAAAATTTTCCGAAAAATGAAAATAATGATGTGCAAAAACAAATAATTGGCGCAAAAAAGCGACAACATGAGAATCTTATGGTGGAAATGGAAAAAGGTGGAAATGGAAGAAGCCCAAAACGGTTAAAGATTGAAAATTTAAATGGAAAAACGGATGGGCAACAGGTAGATGAATCGGACTCGCTCAGTTGGGCGCGCACGGTTGGGCGCTCACGGTTGGGCGCTCACGTTTGGGCGCGCACGGTTGGGCGCCAGCACGTTTGGGCGCCGGCACGTTTGGGCGCCAATATTCCAACAAATTTTTAATTTATTTTTTTTTATTAAAAATGTAATTCCGAACCCCTAACCCGAATTCGAACATTTTTGAAAAATTTTTTTTTCAAAAATCATGAAAACATGTTTCTAAGGGTTTTCAGGGTCGCTGATCACGAATCCGGCATCAATTTCGACCAATTCTGAATCATGACACGAATTCAAACAAAAAGTCGAAAATTCAAACTTTTTGGTTTTCGTATTTTTGGTCTAAAAATACTCTAAATGATCATTTATTAAAGCAATGATGACTTTCACTTCGTTTCCGTCCATTAAACAACGTGTGAACCAAAATATGAAATTCGAACATTTGATTTTTTGGCTTTTTGTTCGAATTCGGTTTAGGGGTTCGGAATTGACCAAAAAGAGAGATCGGATTCGTACTCAGCGCCTCAAAAGAGCCCTAAAAACATGTTTTTAGAATTTTCAGAAAAGTTTCAAAAAACAATTTTAGGGACCAGCAAAACATATGATTACCTTATTTTTGGAAATTTTATAGTCGCTTTAAAATATTTTAATAAATAAAAAAAACAAATTAAAAAATTGTTGGAATATTGGCGCCCAATCGTGCCGGCGCCCAAACGTGCGCGCCCAACTGAGGTAAACCGAGATGAATTTTGTGAAAATTTATTTATTTTAATGGCATAACGAATTTTGATCTTGAATATTGAACAATTCAAAAATTTAATGTGTATTTAATATTACTCAAAATTTAGGAATCTTTTCTATACCAAGACTTAAGCCTAAATATTCGTCTTATTATAAGCGAATTCATGGCTACCCGACATTTGAGGACTTGACATTTGAGGACCCGACATTTGAGGACCCGACTTTTGAGGACCCGACATTTGAGGATTTGACATTTGAGGACCCGACATTTGCGGATATTCCCGACATTTGAGGACCCGACTTTTGAGGACCCGACATTTGAGGATATACACAATTTCAAAAAAAAATAAATGAAATTAATCATATAAAAAAGAGAAAAAGCCTTTCCCAAGGGCCAACGGGTTCAATGTGTCAAAAGCATTAAGGTCAACCGAATATTTAAATATTTTGACATCACAAATAATAATATTCAATTTGCTCAGACTAACAGCAATTGAACACGATATAAATTATACCAGCTGGGAAGCTCCTGTCAATCTTTGATCATTTTGGATCGCATTTAACACAAAAAGTTTGTTGGTTCAACTCATGCAATCCGCTCTCCTTTCTTCAGAGCAATAATTAATGGGGATCTTCATGAATAGGGATGATATTTTTAGGCAAAAGCCTATTTTTTTTCCTGAGCTCCCCGTGGCCTGAAACGCACAAAAAACATGTTTTTTTGGGCTGTTGTTAAGCTACCTTTCGAGTTATTAGTGCCTATTTTCTAGGCTTTTATTTTTAGCGCCTAAAAAGCCTAAAAAATTTTGAAAGAGCCTATTTTTGCCTATTTTGGCATTTTGTCCAAAATTATTAACAAAAATGCAATAAAAACGAAAAATGCACCCCTAAGAATCGACTAAAATTTAAAAAAAAATATACCCTTAAGAATCGACCCGAAATTTTTTCAAAAATACACACATAAGAAATGAAAAACTTTTCAAAAATTCATATCAAAAATTTATTTATTTATTTTCTTGACAATAATTTGTGCTTTAAAAATTATATATCTCAGTACTGATTTGGCCTAATTTTTTTACTTTTTTGAATACATTTTGTCATTTTACACCCCCTAAAAACAAGGTTTTTAGTGCCTATTTTCCATTTTTAGGGCCTATTTTGGGGGTTTTTTAGAGACTAAGGCCTACCTATTTTGACGGTTTTTAGTGCCTATAAATATCATCCCTATTCATGAATTACCAAAACACAAGTTCTATTTAATTAAGAAGTTAATCTTAAATTGTTTTTGAATTATGAAACTTTCCAAAATAATCAAAGATTGAGAAAGGGCTTACCAGTATTTGGTACAATTTATAATTTACTTCCCTGGCCCTCGGGAAAGGGTTTTTCTCTTTTTTATATGATTAATTTCATTTATTTTTTTTTGAAATTGTGTATATCCTCAAATGTCGGGTCCTCAAAAGTCGGGTCCTCAAATGTCGGGTCCTCAAATGTCGGGGTCCTCAAATGTCGGGTCCTCAAATGTCGGGATCCTCAAAAGTCGGGTCCTCAAATGTCGGGTCCTCAAATGTCAAGTCCTCAAATGTCGCACCACGGAATTCATACTTTCTTTTACTAACATAAATTTTGCCAGAACCCAAAGAGAAAGCCGAAGGTAAATAGGAAAACAAAAGTGAGTATGGAGAAAATGATAGAAAGGAAAAAACGGATTAGGATGAGGAAGAAAGAGATGGAAGAGAAACAATCACAATCATCGGAAGAGCAAATTAACCTTTTACCTCCGTCAGCAAAAAATTTACCATTTGGCGAATTGGAGGAGGACGAAAGTAATTTTTGGACCAAATTTATATAAAATTACACTCAATTTGAAAATCTAATTGTTTATTTTTTATTTTATGTCGTCTATTTTTAAGTTTTTGTATGAAAAATTGGGTAAAATTTTTTAAAAATTTTTTTTTTCATTAACCGAAATAACCGAAACCGAAAACCATGGGGCCTAAAACCGGCATATTTTGAAATTTATTAACAAAATAATAATCAAATTATTAATATTCATTAATTTGAGAACATTTGCTTATTTTTTTTTAAATACATAATTTTTAGCTTACACCTACGAACAACATAAAGCGTCACTTAATTTCAACCGGTCAATAAGCCTTGGTACAGTGCCTGAAATTCGGTTTTTAAAAATTAAAAACTTATGCGACATGATGATCAGCATGAAAGCAGTAGGGGAAGCCAGCAAAGAAAAAGTATGAAAAAATTTAATAAATTCCCTCTCTTGTTTATGAAAATGAATTTTTTAGGCCTAAATCGATTTGGAAATATTTAGGGTATAATTTTAAATAAATTTGTCAGGTGTCGCAATCGACGCCACCGGCCTATTTGTATTATCTAAAAAATTAACTATTGTAAATCCTTCAAAAAATATTTTTATAGTATTTTTAATTTCTAAACTTTTATTTTATGAAAAAAAGATTATTTGAAAAAATAATTTTTGGATTTTCAGGACCCGGCACCGGACCCGGTTATTGCCCAAATACTCTGACCCGGCCAACCCTAATTTATATTAATGTAAATTTATTCATTTATTTTTCAGTCAACTAAAGAACAGCGTCAGCTTGCTGTTGCGGCACAGATTGGCCTTCGAAATGCCTTTTGCCATTTTTATTTTCATGGCCTGTCTTTGCCAAATGCTTTTGACATAAAATTGGCAGACAAAAATAACAGCAACAAAAACAAAAAATTGGAAACGATCAGTGAATTGGTCGACAATTTTGAAACTGATAAAAATGATAATGAGAAAGAAAAGGAAATGAAAAGAATTGAGCAATTGCATTACATGTTGATCGATTTGAGAGTGGAAGAGATCGGTGGGAGGTAATTTGTGGGGGGGGGGGGAAGGAAAATGAATCTGATCACTAATTTGTAAACAGCTGATCGAATTTGGGTTGACACAATAATCCCAAAAAATCTAATTTTGTACGGCTATGCCGAAAGGCACCCCGGGGAAAATTTAGTAATTTTTAATGCGATTAATTAACAGATTTTGTAAATTCGCTGATTAAAAAATTGGGAAAAACAAACACGATTAATTAAGTTTTATCAAGTTTCCAAGGTATATAAAACACATAAAAATTTTCTAATTGACGAAATATTTATGTCTTACCCTACAACAATGCATATCCGTACAAATATTTTTGGAAACTCGTGAGTAAGTTTAATCAAAAACAGCCTGAGCACCTAGCTGCTATCAAAACCAATTGATAAAATTTGATAAAAAAAATAAATAATAATAAAATATAATTAAAATTTAACAATTTTAGTGACATGGGCACATTTAAATTACGGTTTCGTGCCCCCTATATGTTCACAGCGTTGCGTGCCGTATTTGACCATCCACCCGTGATCACCAGTGAAGAGCTGATCCGTTCGATAGCGGAAAAGCCGCTTAAATTGATACCAAATCCGGCACAAAGTGGTGCCACCTTTTTACGCACTAATGACGCCCAATTCTTCATCAAATCGGCAGATTATAATGAAATGAAATTCTTCCAAACATTTATAGACAGAATGTATATTTTTTTAAATTAGTAATTTTAGCTTTGTACGCAATTTGAATTTTATTCACTTTTTATTAAAAAATATTGGGCCGAAAAAAAAACAAAAATTTAGAGGCAAACAGAAAGAACAAATAAATTTTTTTGTCGGCGGGATTTGGGACTATTATGAATATTTTCGTGACCAATTGATCAATGGCAAACGCACACTTTTGCCCAAATATTTTGCAATATTTGACCTGAAGGTTGTCTATATTAAATTAATTTATTTATTTCAAAATGTTTATACAATTCTAATAATTATTAGCATTTTTAAAATAAACTATTAACTTAAAAATTAAAATTTTATCAAATTCTTTTTTTATGTTCCATAATTGCTTCATATTTATTTTAATAATTTTAATCATTCTCTTTTTCAAGCACTCTAAAAGCAAGGAACACCAAAATTTTATAATGATGAACAGCGTTTTCCCGCAAAACTTTCCAAAAATTCACTACAAATTTGACCTGAAAGGCGCCTCAATAAATCGGAAGGAATTAAAATTTGGCACCAGTGACGAAGCACGGCACAAAACATGCCGCGATTTGGACTTTTTCCGCTTCAACAGCGAGGACAAAAATGGTACAATGGCGGAGGGACTGTTTCGGCACGGCATTTGCATTGGCAGGGAAAAGCATGAAGAATTGGCACAACTTTTGGAGGATGACACATGGGTAAGAAAGAGGGGGAGTTTGTAAATAAATCAAATTTTTAAAAATTAAACAAAATGCCAAAGGATTACATTTTTATTGGACTTAAAATTCTAAATATACAATTAAACTAATAGATAGATTTGGTTTTTAGTTATTGAATTTGATTATTTTAAAATGCATTTTTTTTTACTAATTTAAATTTCAGTTTTTAAAAGCACACAATATTATGGACTACAGTTTATTAATGGGTGTGCATTTTGTTGGAAAACAAAAATTACCGGATGAATGGCTTGATGAGCTGTAAGTATAGTAATTATAGATAATTTTTAAAATTATTCTGTAGTTTTGGAAAGTAATTATAAATTAGTTTTCAATTAAATTTCCAATTAAAAAATAATTTATTAAATAAGTTCTATTTTAAAAACCGAAAAACTTTTACAAACACATTTTGTGTAATTTTTTAGGCCATTTGGCGTGTTCCATGGCAAATGTAACAATTGCAAAAATCCGTTTCGTGATGTGTACGAAAATGACCAAAAGCTGTTAATTAGCATTGGCATAATCGACACTTTGCAAACATATGATTATCCCAGAGAATTAGAAGATTTATACAAATCTTCGATGTCCATTTTTAGAAAGGTATGAAATTGACCGAAAATGATAAAATGTCGGCAAAAAATGTTTATATTTTTGAATTTAGAAAGATGGCTTTCTTTTTCCTCCAGAAACACGGCAAAAATATGTAAAAATTATTTAAAGTATAAAAATATTTAAGTTAGATTTATTTAAATTATATTAATTAAGGAAATAAAAAAATTGTTGTAATTTTTAAAAATATAGCTATATTTTTAATATTGAAAATTAAGTATTTTTTAATTAATAAGTAAATAATTTATTTTTGATATGCTTTTTAACTTAAATGGTGTTTAGAAGCCAAACTCGGTCAAACATCCGTCCGTTTATCGTAATCGCTTTCTGGAAGCCATTTTGACCGTATTTTTACGACCGAATTGCATCAGTTCGCCAGAAAATGATGAAATTATTCTTGAAAAAAGAGAATATAAAGCAGAAAGCCAATCCAAGGAATTCATTTTCAAAGCAAAGGCAGAAAAAAGTGATCAGACAAATGCACAAGAGAAATTGATCAGTCCGTCGAGGAAACAATTGGAACGGCGTAAGCAGCAAGAACAACTCCTGGAAGACCTACGGAAGTTGGACCAACAAATTCCGTTAAAATTCCGAAAAAACAAATCGAAAAATCAGAATTTTGAGAAAAAAACGACGATTAACCGGGCAGTTTCTCTGCCAATCAATTTCAGAGACGAAATGCCAAAAAGGACAAAGAAAAAGCCGAACAACGAAAAGAAAACCAGCAAAAATTGAAAAGTCAGCTCGATCATTGTTCTCATAATGATGTATATATTATGCGTGTTTCGATACTTTATATTTTTAGCTAAAGAAGAGATAATGTTATGGCAAATTTTGTATTCATAGGATTGACCAAATAAGACACATGTGAAAATTTTTATAAAAAAATCATAAATGGCACTGGCCATCGCTTCGAGAATTGAAAACTGTTTTTTATTTAGAAAAAATTTAAAAAAATATTTGAAAATTGATCTGAACCCAAAGAGGAAAAATGTTTGATTATTCTCGAATCGCAAATAATTTATTTATTTTCTTCATAAAAATTCATTTTCCATGCCATTCTTTCTCTACAATAATTCGTTGCTCCATCATAGCCAAAAATTGGTCAAATCCATCTTTTCGCTTAACATTGACCATTGTCGGGTCCATGCCGACCAAAAGACATTTGTCTAAGCGACAGCCGCGGCATCGACTTCCATCTAAAAGCAAAAAATTAATTTATTTTAATTTTTTCGAGAGTCAATGCTATCAATTATTTCAAGAATTAAAATTGCTTCATTTAGAATTATTATGAAGATAGTTTTGTGAAAATAAATATAATGCTCTAAATAATTAAAAATTCAAAATATGCAAATTTTATATGGATAATAAAAAAAGCATAAAATATTTTTGAGAGTAAAAATAATTTTAAGCATAATTTAACTAACTATAAAATTAAATTTCTTAAAATTAACATTTATTTGGGATGTTTGTATTAAAAATTTACACAAAAAGACCAAAATTTAAATTGAAAATTTTTTTTATTTTCTAAGAATATTTGGATTATGATTTTTTTTTCGTTTTTTTAAATAAGGAGGATTTTTTGTTTATTAAATTTATAAAAAAATATTTTAAAGTAATTGTTAATCATTTTTTATTTACTAACTTTTATCAATTTGGCAATTTTTTCCTCCAATACAGTTAAACAGTGTTCGTTTGGCAACAACGCGACGAAAGAATTGCTTGCAACCTTAATAATAAAATTAAAATAAGATAAAATATTTACAAAGTCTTAGTCCTAATCAAAGGAACGCCCATAGCTCAGTGGGTTAGACCATTTTCTGGGAATGGTCGCGGGTTCGAGTCCCACCGGGCATGTTTTGCTTCCCCCCCCCCTACTATATTTTTTATTTGATACTTACTTTCGCAACATTTGACATTGTAGTAGCGATATTGGCATTGCCTCCCGCACACTTGGCACTCGCTCAAATACCTTTTCGGTCTTCCTACTCCTTTCTGCTTGTGCTGCGACTGATCACTTTCTTCCCGTGCCGATTTGTCATTGCCATTTGAATGCCTTTCTTTTTCCAATTTTGGCACTTTTTCAAGATGTTTGCATTCCGTGCCATTATATTTCGGCACTATCAACAAACATTGGCATTGGTTTTGGGGCAGCAATGTTTCAATTGCCTTCAAATTTCCCAATTGTTGGCCCAACAGAACGCGGTGAATGAAATTCAACTCCATTTGGACCGCGCTTGCCAATGATGCCGAATAGATTTGGAGGGGTTTTTTTGGTGCCAGCATCAATTAAAAAAGCTAAAAATGTAAAAAAATTAGTTTTGTGAAATATATTAACAGTTTTTAATAAACATTATTTATTTATTTTAAAAATTTTAATTTTAAATATATTTTTGATTAACGATGTTTAATTTGTTTAATTGATGACTGTCATAAGAACTCAGGAAAATAAGGTCTCAATTTTAAAACATATAGGTTTTGAAAATTGAGAAAAATTTTCTACTAAATATACTGAATGAAGCCTGTGCTAACAAATTTAATTAAAAAAATATTTCATCATTATTGATATTCGCCGGTTCATTTCTGCTCATTTTATTTACATAAAATTGACTGAGAATACCGAACTTTAAGGTTCATACAAATAAAAAAAAAAGCGCACGAATATGAATTTGAAATTCGGAAATTCTATTAGAGAAACTTTGGTCGAATAGCCAAAAAATTGGAGAATTAAAAAGTTGGAGATATATTCATTTTATAATTAAAATTTAAAAAATTTTTGAGAATTCATTGATTTTTTTATAAATTAGTGAAAAAATTACAACAAAATTTTCTCTTTTGTTCTATCGAGGAGAAACAGAAGGATGAATTCAGAAAAGTGTAAAATACGCTCAGAATATTATTTAAATAAAGGATTTTGTATATTTTTCTTAAATTACAGTTAATTTTATTTTCCCAGATTTATAATTATTAAAAATAGTTAAAAACCCTCCAAATAAGCATATTAATAAATTATTTTGGTCAATGTTATGTGCTTTTCATTCTTTATGCACAGTAATTTTTTTCATTTTTTCAATATTTTCATATCTTTGTGGAATTTTGGCGAAAAGTTGATTGGGTGTTAGGAAGACGGTCAAGTCCCGTCTCGGTCCAATCCCGATCAACTTTAGTAAAAAAAATAATAATAATTTTCTAGGCATTTTGATAATTTTTAAACAAAAATTATTTTTGAAAATTTAGCAGATGAAGTTTAATTCTATTAAACAGTCCCACAATTGCTCCGTTTGTATTCGTTCGTGCCAATTGCAATTATGGCGCCAGATGTTGTGAAAGTTGCAAAATTAAAAGAACGGGATGAATAAATAAATATATAATAAGTACAATGAAATCCATTTCGACCAATTCTGAATTCATAACCCGATTTTAAACGAAAAAAAGGGATTTTCGTAAAGTTAAAATTTTCAACATTTGTTCGAGTTAAAGTTCACAATGGGAATTGAACGAAAAGGATTTTTACAATTCCTAATTAATGACTCTGAAAACGCATAGTGAAACTCGTTTTTACGATTAGGCATTATCAAATTAAAAAAAATATAAGGTCCCACATTCAAAAATTAAGGTTGCAAAAAATTTTTTTCGCCGCGCAATTTCGTTGATGAAAGAATACAAATGCTTTAATGGCAGGGAATGCGACGTTGAAAAAGGTAAAAAAAAAACGAATAAAAAGAAAATAAATTTTACTATATTCAAAATCTATTGAATTTAAATAACAATTAATTTAAATGTTTTGAATTTTCAATTTTTTATAATAAAGGGCAATTTAATTCAGCCACAAATTTGAAACCATTTTCAAAGAGCAAAAGTTAATATCCACATCCTAAATTTGTAGAACAGATCAAACAGTGACCATCAAAATGCGCCGAACTCAACTCGATTATCCAGAATAGTGAAGGGAAATTGATTTTGCTAACTCTGATTTCAGAGACCTTTTGGTTAAAAGCACTAAAAATTTGTTGGACTGCGCCAAAAACTTTTACTGTTAAACATTAAACAATACACCAAACTAATAGTAGGATTTCGGCGCAGGTTTTGAAATCCTGGCCGCTGGTCTTTGACCAATGGACCCAAATTGCGTCCGATTTACTTATCGCTGAATTTTAGGCACCAAAGAAAAAAATTTTTTGGGTTTTATTATGGTTTAAACATTTGCTGGGGGTTGAGCAGAATGTGTGCCGAATTCGCTACTCACTGACTCCAATCCATGAATTTTTTGGCCATGGATTTGTTATTTGTTTTCGGAAATTGCCAAAAGTTTCCATTGTTACCGTTTTAACAGTATTATTTTTTAATTCCGCCGGATTTCTTACAATGATTATTTTTTATTACAAATGGTAGAAATTTATTTTCATTTAGTAAATTACTCATATTCCCTGCATTTTTGGGCTCTAAATAACAAGAAGACATCTATTTTTTTGGAAATTTACTGCATAATATTAACTGATTGTTTTATATTTACTTTGGCATAATTTCAAATGATAGTGATGCGAAGCAATTTACCCAATTATTCTTAAAAATACGCCTGGGTATTCTGGAACAAAGTGCCACAAATCTAGTGCCAGTGACGGCGGCCGCTTTAGTGCCCTGCTCATTGACCGGAAAATCAGCGGAAGAGTTATTTTTTAAATTGCTTTTCAGAAAATTTGTAAGCTTTAAGGGATTTATTTTTAGAGAATTATTTTCAATTTTAGGGAGTGTATATTAACAATTGGTGATCATCTGTTAATACGGTAATAAAGTACACCCACACCGTAAACTCATGTTCAAGAACCTTGTGAAAATAATGAATGCTTTAAAAGATTATTTACAAAACTAATTGACATTTTTAAATTTTTTACGAAAATATCATAATCTCTTTGTAAAACCGATTTATTTTTATTTATTCTTTTTATTATATTTAATTAAACCATTTTTATTCCAAATGTTTTGTTGGAATTTGATTAATCACACTAATAAATGTGCATAACTAATTTGCTTTGATTGCCCATTAGATTAGAATCATCAGCACATGAAATCATTTTTTTTGCATAATTTCTAACCAATCTGTTCATTTTGCATTCAACCATCATCACAAATTATTTCTGCTGGTGATTTTTTATAAATATTTATAAATATTTTTAATAAAATTAAATATTTTTAATAAAATGTCAAATAAATATTTGTTTGTTTTTCTTGTGTTCACCATTCCTGAAGTCTTTTTGCAGAAAGGTAAAAAATATATTGAAAATTATTTTCATATTTAAATTTATTGGCACGGCCAAAGACTTTCAAATTCCTACGAATTCTAATACTGATAATTATTAAAATAAAAGGATAATATTTTAAAATTAAGCGGTCGATAAGAAATGGCTCGAACACACCGTGGCAAAAATAATCGAAGAAAAAATTCGCAATGACAAAAATGTGCCAAAACTTTGCGATTTTTCAATCGAAAGTGGCACAGACCCAAAAGCGGCGGATGGAGAAAAATTCATCAATTACACCACCATTTTCCCGTCGTACAATCCTAAAGAACTGAAGAAACTGACATATGTGAGAAAATGTTTTAAATTGAAAAGTTTAAAATGGGAAAATGTTTGGAAAATATTGGAAAATTTGTCAACGGCAACGACATTTTGACGACAAATTTCAAAAATTAATCTTTTCAGCCAAATTTGTCGGGAAATAAAATTTACACAATTTTTTAATATTTTAAATTTAAAAAACCCATTTGGATAAATGGATAATTGACAGTAAAAGCTATAGATACACATTTAATAATTTTTAAAAACCAAATCCCTATTTGTGAAAATATTTTTGCACCTTTTTAGCCCCCATTAGGCGAAGTGGCACGCGTTGGGCCCAAAATGGCGGCCAAAAGATTTCGTCATTTTGGGCGCGCTTTCCCAGAAAGAATGCACAACAATAAAACGCTGGAGAAACTGTACGACGCCGAGTCGGGCATCATGGCACGCGAAACGCGTTGGGAGCGCAACATTTACTGTACGAAATGGTTGGCACATATGCTGCAGAAGACAGCCGAACGCACTTTGACCGCAAGTGTTGTGGGCGAGAAGTTAATCAACTACGAACAGAAGTCCATCTCGGTCAAAACGGTGGGCAAAAATTGAATTAAAAATTGAAAAAAATAATAATATATAATTTGCCAAAAGTCGAAAAACAAAAAGTCAAAAAAGGCTCACAAGGCCCACGAACATTGACCAGGGTTGGTCCAACAATACACGTAGTCCCAGCCCCGTTTTTAAAATTCTGTGTCAAAATGGAGGCCTAAAATTTGAATTTATGAGCTTAAACATAAACATGGACCGGTACTTTTTTTTTCAAAAACCTATTATCCCTAATAAAAATGAACATAAATACAAATTTAAAACACAAAATTAATTCGCTTTAAATTTTTGTTTGAATTTTTCTAAAATCTCATATAATTTTATTCATTTTTTGTCATTTCTTTTGTCAGAGAATTGAGGAATTGGCCACCGAGGTGAACAAAATCAGGGACAAAATCCACAAATTTTTGAATGAGGAATTGCCCAAAGATGCTGAGCTGATCGACAATAAGCAATATGAGAAAATCAAGAAAATGCGCAAGGAATTGGCCGACGCAATTGACAAAGTGGCGGAAGAGGAGGGAAAGGACGGAAACACCAAATCATCAACCGTAATTAACCTTATTAACATCATTTCATTCCTAATTAGTCTGCAAATTAATGTTCATAATTTTTACTAAAAGGCATTTCCAAATGTAAAATTTTAGTCACCATTTATAACTCAAAGAAAAACTTAAATTTTTATTGATTAATTTTTAAAAATTTCTAAAAACGATATATTAATAATAAATAAACAGCTCATATAGCGAATAAGAAACAAAAAAGCACAAACTTAGTGAATTATTTAACTCTGTATTTGAACATGCTTTTTTATTTTTAACATAAAAATGTTTTTTCATTTCTTTCGGTTCATTTTCATTTAAATTATTTCTTTAAAAAATTAATTATTTTATTTTAATAAAAAAGTTATTAACTTTTTAGATGGACATGATTATTGTGTTTAAATATTTGGTCAAAATGCAAGGGAACAAAATGAGCCCGAATGAAGTCACAGTTCGCATCAGCAGTTTTGGCAAAAAGGCAAATTGAAAATTGAAAAAGAAATTATTTAAATTTAAAATACGAATTTGTAGTGGAACATGGAGAATGATCCTTCCCGGAATGGAACTGATTCGAATGTTGAACCTTCGGTCATGCCAAAATCAATTGACGGCACTTTTTAATTGGAAATGGAAGAAAATGGGGAGTGAAGTGATCTGATAACAGCAATAAATGATTAATATTTGAATTTTATAATTTATATATATTATTTGATTTTATAAACATAAATATTTTGCATGGCAACATTTGGAATTAGGATATAATTTCAATTTTACGATTAAAATTAGTAAATTTCTTACTAAAACCATATTTTGATAATTTTTAAATAACCGCGTTGCACCTTTGGAAACTAAAGAAAAGAAAGAAAAAGCATTCTGACTTTCGCATTAATTATATGGATGGTTTTCGGGAATAAATCCATATTTGGTCATTTTTGCCTTTTTAGTCCATATTCGGCCATTTTTGGCAAGTTTTCACAAGAAAAATGCAAAAAAGCTAAAAATACACCCCTAAAGATAGACTTTTTGGAAAATTTTTAAAAAATACACCCCCAAAATACGAAAAATTTGAGTTTTCGTCGGTCATTTTGGCATTTTTAAGAAATTTTTTTGCCATTTTTTTTGCGAACTTTTCTTTTTTTAATGTGATTTTTTTCGAAATTACATATATTTGACATTTTTTAGTCCATATTTTGGTCCATATTTGGCCATTTTTGAGCTTTTTAGTCCATATTTCGGGCATTTTTAGTCCATATAATTTCGAGCCCTAATTATGATAGACAGAATTATTAATTTTCTTTATTAGACAACGAAAATTCTGTTTGAGTATTTATTATATTCCCGTAGTCGTAGAATTAATTAATTGTTAATTAATGGATGATACTTTTTTTGATGGTGATAATTTTAAGGTCGACCATTTGGTAGTGGAAATGAATTAGTTTATCTCGACAAACAAATGGATTTGGGACCATCATTCGATAATCTAAAATTTGAGTCACCAAAAGGCAAGAAATAAAAAAATTAATTCCATCAAAGATTACTGGATTAACTTTGTATGATTATGAAAATAATATATATGTTGTTCCGTTACTTGACCAAACACAGAGTGAATAAAAAATTATTCAAGTTTGGTTAAGATACAATAAAATAAATGATGAGAAATTAAACATGGCTATAAATATGGACCCAAAATCGTGGAATATGAAAAATTACTCAAAATAAATTTCCAAATCGAGAGCAAAATCATTAATTTTAATTAAAAAAACAAAAAATGGCTGAATAAGGTATTAAAAATCATTTTACAAGAAAAAATTCAATAATAATTTAGTGAAAACACCGAAAAAGCGAACGCGAACGAAATTTTCCTTTTTTGCATTTGTATTAGCATGATAATTGGAATTTTATTTAGCACAAATCGGATTGTAAACAAACTTCTAATGATTCAAAATATGTCCTATTTTACCATTCAAAATGTTAAGAGTGTCCCATTTTATATGTATTTTTTGAGTTTCGAATATTTCAAAAAACGATTAAACCTTTGACGCATTTATTTTTTGTTTTATTAAGTTTTCAGAGCATCAGAAAAACTGTACTTGTTGTGTTTTTGGCTTTGGGACTCATTCTCCCGGTTTCTAAATTGAAATTTTTATTCCGGTTTTTCTAATAATTTTTCCTTTTTGACAATTCCATGCCCACGGTTTGCTATCAAACAGTGGTGGTCCTTCATCAGAATCATAATCGATCTTTGGGAGTTTCTTGAATTTTTCTTCCTTCGGCTGATCAATTTTCGAAGTATCGATCGATCAGATTCATTAGTCATTTTGCACTGATTTTTCACTGTCTTCTCCATCTGAAAGGATGCCAATTTAATAGAAGATTCGAATTGGAGACACAATACAATAAATTAAATAAAGCCCGCAACCCACAAATTCGGAGCCCAAAAGCCTGCAATTTCAGCAATCCAAAATTCGCAACCACTAGAGGTGGGAAATGTAGAAATTTGGCCAAATTCATTGAAATATTTCACCAAAAATGGTCAACCTTATTTATGCTATTTTTTAAAAACAAAATTTGAAATAGTTTTAATCTATATAATATTGTTTAATCTTAAATTAATATTGTTTTAATCTATAAATTAAATTTTAATTAAACATTTGTATTTTTATAGGCATACAGATTTTGAAAAGCTTCGAATTATGCGAATTTTGCATATTTAGCCTTTCATAAGAGCCCCCATGACAAGGATTTTTTTTTTGGCTTTTTCATATTTTTTAATTCCGAAAGTTTGCTGAGTTTATTCTAAAAAACTTTTGTTATGATTTTAGAAATGAAACTATTTAAAAACTAAGTTCGATGGTGAATTGGAAAAATATCTCATTGTCAGCAAAATAAATATTAAATTTTATCGCTTTTTTAAGAAAAGAAATAAAAATTCATCCTTATATTTAGAAAAGTTCCCAACGCCAATTCTCAACATTTTTGGTATTTATGTATTTGACTTTTTGCTTTTCATTTTTGAGCTTCTTAAACTGTTTTACAATGCTTCTTTTGTCTTCGTCTGAATATCTTTTATTGGCTAAAATTTAAGAATTTCTCTTTTTGGTCTGAAAACCGAAAAATTAATCCGCAAAACAAATAAATGTTTTATACACAATATTCCGTAAAAATAAATCAACGAAGCTGAATTTAAAAGCATTTGATTTATCATGAATTCTCAGATATTTTCGGAGAAATTCTGTATTTTTTGTTTTAATTCGGGTTCAATATTTATTTCTGTAATTGACGTTAATTCTTTTTTAATTTCCGCTGTAAATTCTCCGATCCCCGCAACCGTAGCGACTAATGAGCACAATAAAATGGTCAAAGAATGATGCATTTTTAAAATGATAATTAATTTGATAAAATGATTGAATAGTCCGTTTTATAAAAAATAATTTTTGTTATGCAACCATTTTGATACGCAATTTTTCCAAGTTGATGTTTGTATTTGTTTATGTTAATTTGTTTATGTTTATTACAGTTAATTAGAAAAGGAAAACGGAAGGAAGTTGTAGTTTGGATGTGTATGTTTGTTTACGAAAAAAAATTGCAAAACATAGCGAATTTTAATTTTAAAATGAAACTTGTTAAAATTATGAAAAAAATAAAAATTTAGCAGTTCTTTTTTACTCCACAAAAGAAGACAGTTGCAGAATAGCGAAAAATGATAGTGAAAGTGATCAGAAAAAAGGAAAATAAATTGAAAATTTTGTATAAAAAGAAAATGATAAATTAAAAAGGATTAAATGGAAAAATATTGGCAAAATAAAAAAGCGGAACAATCCAAAAGAGAGAAACGCAATAGACAAAAAGATGGAAACAGCCAAAATTAATTTGAGAAAATGTCATGAAACTGTTAATTTGACATTTATCCCTTTGTATCTATTACAGCAATTTCTTTTTCTATGAAAATCAATTCATCTTTTATTCTAAAATTGTTAATTTTTATCAGAAATTCATAATTATCATTAATTTTTTTTTATAATTATGTTCAATTATTGCACACATTCAATTCGCAAAGGTGTGCAAAATAATGCTAGAAGCATAGCCAGAACCAATTGAAGTGTCTCCATTTGGAACAGAAAATGAGAAGAAATTAATTGTTCAGTCATGGTGATATGTTTATGAACACAGTCATTTAGATACATTTTAAAAGGTAAAAATTAATTTTCCTGAAATTCTTTCAAAAAGTATTTTAAGCATTTCTATTCAAAAATTTTCAACTATTTTTAAAATGGAAATGGGTAGAATTTTTTTAATTTCATAGTTAGATTTACTGCTCAAAAGAGAGTTTTTATTAGAATTACCCTCACCCCCCCCCCCCCGTTCAGTACATCAATCAGCAGGGATGATTAACTTGACCGAGTGTCATGCAAATTTTTTGAAATAATTATTATTTTGTAATTATTATTTTTAATAGGTTTAGTAATGTTCATGAAAATGTTCTTATTTTTTACATTACTTTACTTAAATCCGTCATTTATATGTTATGTTAATGGTACAAGCGCTGCAGCTTCAGGTAATTAATTAATTAATTAATTTTTGCAGCATTACATTGTCACACTTTTATTTTGTTAATGAATACAATTTTTCAAAAAAATGCATAAAAAGATATTTTTCTGGATAAAAATTAAATAAATTAATGTTTTTTTATTAATTAGGCATCACAAATTGCCCTATGACTGTGATCAAACACATAATTATACGGACTAATGAGATAGTTAGCAAAGATGATGCGCCGCTACAAATGCAAGTGGGAATTAATTACATAAAATAATATTGTTTTATAATTAAATTGAATTGCATAATTGACTTTTAACAATTGCAAAGGTAATCCGTCGGATAATGGAGGACATTTACGGTGGCAGTTGGGGTGTTCTGATTATAAAAGAGCCTGATCTGATTTCCACCGTAATCCACTGGACATTTCCTGACCATCGGTATGTGTTATGGTAGGATGTGGGAGGGCGAGTGGGTTAAAACTTTACAGAAATTATACAATTTAATTATTATTATATTTAAAATTTAAAGCCATCGTGATGGTTCTGCGGCATTTTGCCTTCATGTGGAAAATGGTTGGCAATATAATGTGTTCAAAACTGGGGACATTGACACTGAAGACCGTTTAACTGTTGAGAAAGCGATGGAGCAAATAAATCGGTAAAATTAATACTAATTAAAATAATTAATAAAAAATAATAATAACTAGGCGAAATTTGTCACATCCATCGTCAACTCAAAAATCAGCAAGAGCAAAATTTGGCAATATGTTGAAGAAGGACAGCAGATTCACAAATTCATTGCTTATTCAGCGAAATTAGACAGCCACAATTTATTGAACCAACAAAATAATAAAAATTGAATTTTTAATAAAAATTAATTAATTTTTAAAAATTCGCTAGTTTTTTCTAAGTATTTCAAATCGTGCAATATGCCTAAACAAAAACTAATTTTTTCACGGAAAATTCCTGCTGATGTTTTTTTGTTGCTTTATGTTGCTTTTCACATCACTTTTTCAGCGCTTTTTTTTTGAAAAATTATGACTTTTATTCATAATTTGAATTAACAAATTTAAGAAATTTGTTACTAATAAAAAAACGTGAATAGCTCATTTTGGTTTTGTAATTCCTTTTATTCTCTCAAAATTTGTTTGATGATAATTGTCCTCCTCCTCCTCCGTTGGCATTTCCTTCTCCACCGCCACCAAAAGTGCCAACATTTGGGGATGGACCAAAGCCGGCTTGCCGTTTACCATAAAACCCGTAGGGATAGCCGTAGCCGTAGCCACCCCAGCCCTTAAAAATGAATTGGAAAAATGAAAGTTTTTAAATATGGTCAAGAAAAAAGGTGAATTTTGACAATATTTCGTACATAATAAGCTTGGGTCTGCTCAATGGCCATGGCAATGCAAAGGACGAGCAAAAACAGTGAAACTCTAAAGGGATTTGTAATAATTGGGTAATTAATTAACGGATAATTTACAATTTAATCGATGATGAAGCCATTTTTGAGTGGATTAATTGAATTTTCGGGATTGAATTTGCTGTTTATTTTCTGCCAATTCTTTCTGAAGTACCAAACAATAAAATAAGAATAACAAAAATCTCCTAAAATTACAGAATAAATAAATCTCAATAAAAATAATATAAATAAATACAGGATTTTCTGTATACAAATATCTTTTCATTCTTCCCTTTATGGCAAACACAGAATAACAATGGAATAAATGAATGAATTAATGGAAAAGTTTTTGCGCGGTGAAAAAGGAAAGTCAAATAAAAAACCCAAAAAAATCAAATTGAATAAAAAAATATATTTATATTGGTTATCAAATTTTAATTTATTCATTCCAATGTGTTTGCTAAGAAACAGGAATATGCGGGTCGAGCAAAAAATAGGATCAGTTTTTGGGTATAAAAAATTTATTTTTGCTTAAGAATATTTCATTTGTTCTTATTATCAAGGAGATTTCATTTTAATGTATTTAAACAAATATAAATTAAAAAATTACAAAAAATATTTTGGATAACCAATTCATTCAGCACCTGCTGCTGACAATTTCTTCAAGCGGGCGTTTGCAACCTGAGAAAATTTTGTTCAGCGAGCGCCTCGCCCGCTTAAATTTCCTCCATCGCGTACTAGCATCAGCTGATATATGTATTAGTTTGCAACATAAATTCGTAAATCATAGAGGCAAAAAATATTTTGTTAAAAATATCAATTTATAATTAAAAAAAATGCAAACGGTTTATGCCAAAAACTTAATAATTTATTTTTTTAGTGCCTGGCTTGATTCCGAGCCATTCGAATGGGAAAATGATAACTGAATAAATACATCATTATGCATCAGTCTTCTTTCTTGTCAACAAAATAAAGAATAAATAAATTCCGGAGATGAATTTTTGAGAAAATTTTCCATTTCTTAGGGGTGTATTTTTAATTTTTATTGCATTTATGTTAAAAATTTTTTGAAAATCGCTTTAAATATTTTAGAAAATTCCTCAAAATGACGAAACAGCACAAAAAAGCACCAAAATGCCAAATCAGCATAAAAATCAAAAAAATCGAGAAATCAGCAAAAATCAGCATGAAAAAAGCTGACTTAGAAGCCTCAAACCAAGTTAGAAATGCGTTTTTCACGCTTATTATCACTAGAGACCGGACTTTTAGGCACGAAAATTTCTCAAATAGGCACCTAAAATAGGCACGAAAAATGTGAAAAAAGGCATAAAAAATGAACAAAAACGTCAAAAAAGGCACGAAAAATTGGAAAAAGGCAGCAAAAATCAACATTTTTCTAGCAAAAATTTTTCCAAGAGACCTTTTTTTTTTTTTGCTCTTCAGGCCAACTTTTTTTTTATATCAACAAAGTTCATAACCGAAGCGAAAAAAGGAACTTTTTAGCTCCGAAAAAATGACAATTTTTTGGGGGTCCGGCCGGAAAAATTTTTTGGAAATTGTAAGAATATGATAAGAAAAATTGCAAAAAACTAAAAATTTTCTATTTTTTTCCAAAAATCCTAAAAAAGGCATGAAAAAAGGCACCAAAAGGCAAAAAAGGCACCAAAATTACGTGCCCGGCATAAGGCACCAAAATCGCAAAAAAGACAAAAAAAGGCACCAAAAAGTTGAAGCTAGAAGCTTCAAACCAAGTTAAAAACTCGTTTTTCGTGCATATTAGGCCGTAGCAAGGTAGCAAAAAAAAAAAAAAAGGCATATGCCTCAAAATCCGGTCTCTAATTATCACGCCCCAAGTTAGCAAAAAAAAAAAAACAGCGTATGCTGCAAAATGAGTACTCTATTCATATTTGCTCAAAAACAACTAAATTCCTACATTCTTAATATTATTTGACAGCCCAAGTATTTCTTTATTAGGCTTAAAATTTCAAATAAAATCAGATTTTCATAAGTTATTTCAAAATAATACTTGTTTTCCTATTGAAATTTTTTTTGCATAATTACGAACTAACAAATTTATAGAAAATTCATCTTTCAAAATTAAAAGCTTGCGACCATTATTGACCAATTTAAACCTACCTATGTTCTTTTTATAAGCTTTTATACCTGAATATTATTCTTTTAATGAGTTGCTTGTTACAAAAATAGTAAAAATCCACAGAAACAAGGACATATCATAAAAAAGCATTTTACTGGCCAGGAATTGTCCGACAATAATAAAAAGAAAAAGCAAGGTAGAAATACTCGAAAAAAAGAGATATTTCCAAATTTTGTTAAAATATATGCTGAGAGTTGACACCAACGGTTTTGCCTTTAATGTATTAATTTTGCCTTGCCGATGATTCAACTTTAACGCCAATTGTTGTTTGTGTTGTTATTATACGCAAAATAAATGTTTATCCATTATCTGCGGACTTCATTTGAATCATAAATGTGCTAAAATTCCTATTGGAAATTATTTTTGAAATTTATGTTTATATTATAAAATAAAGGAAAATATTACATCTCCCATTTTCCATATTTTGTCAGGACTTTTCTCCAAAGTTATGATCGAAATTTAAAAACAAGCACATCACTTTTTAAACGCCCAAATTTGCACATTTTGTGAAGCGGCAAGCCATGTGAAAATATTTAAATTGAGTTTTTTATCAGATTCCCCGACCCGACCCGGGATATGTCTCCCCCCCCCCCCCCCAGACTGTCCCCGGTGATTTGAGTCGTAACCGACCGGGAATGGACGGCAAATTTTAGTGAATTTTGAGGATTTCGGTCAACCTTTTCCAAATTCTTTTGAAAATTTTGCACGTAATACAATAGGTTAAGGCCTAACCACGCAAAATTCCAGTAATTTTGCTAATAGAAAATAAAAAAACGAATAAATTATAAGCCTGTTAAAAAGAATTTAACGCAACTTTTCTGAACTCGGCACAAAAGAATTGGCATGTTAAATGTTAGAACAATTAAATTGCTTAACGTTAAGTAAAATTAAATAAATGAGGATGAACGAACAGAATTTTTGATACAAAAAATCTTAATATTCGAACAAAATTGAAAATCTAAATAAGAAATTTTAGAGAATTTTATTAAATGGAGGGATGTCAAAATTGGGCGGAAAAATTAGTAGATAATCTAAGGATTAAAATTTATTCAAAATAAATTAATGGATAAACAAAAAATGAAATTTACGTAAATTGTGCCGAAAATAATAAATGCATATTAATTATTTTCATTCACATGTAATTTGTTGTCGCCTTAGATCATTTTTTTCATTTTACAAAATTAATTATTTTTAATTATTTTTTACGCAATTACAATTTATGTTGTTTTACTTTGCATGCGCGCATTTAATTTTTTTTTGTTTACCATTTACCGCAATAATATTTCATTGTTAACGATAATAAAATCAAAATCCAATAATTTAATAAATTGAAAATAATTTTTTTTATTTCATACATTTCCTTTCTAATAGTTTCTTAGCAAATATTGACCTTTTTAAATAAAAAAATTGATTGTGTATGAATTTTTGAGAAATACTTCCAAAAAATTTTTGGTCGCTTCTTAGAGGTGTATTTTTTGTTTTTATTTCATTTTTGTTGAGAAATTTTCCAAAATATGTTGAAATAATTAAAAAAACATCGAAAAAGTTCAACGCAGAAATACATTTTTTGAGCTCCTTTCTTCAAAACAATTAAGCAAAAAAATTTTTTCACTAAAAATCGCGGCCCTAATCATAAGACATTTACGATTTGAACAAATAAAATTTTAGAATTATTTTATTTTCAGATGTGTCTAGTGAATTTTCTTTTCTTTTTTTTTGATACCAAATTTAATTCCACATTTCGTTTTCCAATAATTAATTTCTGAGGGATTAACATTGTAAATTTGTGCAATTTGATTATCTTTCATTGTTTTTGAGTATTCTGCATATGCAATTTTAAAATTTTCACAAAAGTTTGGACCTAAATTTAAGTTTTTTCGTAAATTTTTATATTTCATTATATTTATAATTTAAAGGGAATTGTTTAATTGCACAAGATTGGTTTACTTACATGTTTTTGGCCCATTTCTTAATTTGTTCACTAAATTAAATTAATTAACTTGAAATTTTTAATTATTATTTTTTCCTATTTTTCAAGTAAGAAAATAAATTTTCTTAATAATAAATTAAAAAATAAATTTAGATATTTTATTACTGTTAACATGCTGATTAGCTAATTGCTGAACAGATGCAGAAGGCATCCCATGAACATTTTCATACTCTAATATTCGCATTTTTTAACATTATGATGTGATAAAGGTTCAACACTCGTGTTAATATCTTAATAAAAAAAACTTCGCAGTGTTAAATATTACGGTTTATTGATTGTTAATTTATTTGAAATATTAAAATTAAAATTTTTATTGTTATCCCCTAATGCCATGCGCTTAAAAACAGGGGTCTTCAAATATTGGTAACCGAAATTTAACTCAGTACATGAATTAATAAAATTTAAAAAAATATCTCTCACAAAATTAATAGGACTGGTCCCACAAAAAAGTCATTAGAAACTATATGTAAACCTTTTATTTCCCAGGTGCTGAACTGTCAAAAAATTTCTCAACCTTCAGCACTAAAGGAATCGACAATTGTTCTTGTTCCATCATTCAATATATTCTTTATGTTCAGGACTCAATTCCAAATCGAAAATTAAAAAATTCGGAATAATGTAATTCAATTCATTTTGCCAGACGGTTTTTTTTGCTCTCACCCTTAAAATTCAAATTTCAACGCCAAGTTGACCTCTATAAGATTTCCACATTTTTGCACCATTACAGCGTCTCGCCTTAAGAAAAAGTGTCAATAGAAGGAAAAAAAGACAAATTATACATGAAAATATTTTTAAACTATATACACTAGATATTTTGTATTGGCGGATTGGCATTTTTTTGAGGGTTAAAAGCCATTTTGGCAGTTTTTAAGGCGTATTTTGGTGCATATTTGGCCATTTTTTGGGTTTTTAGGGCATATTTGAGGGATTTAGTGCATATTTTATGCAAATATTTGGCATTTTTTAGTGCAATAATTTATAGCCCTACCAATCATTGTCGAATTTACCTTAAATGGAATTGTTTAGGCATTTCTCCGTGCCACCACTTCTTCTGTCAGTTATTATTCGAGTTATTTTATATACGATGACAATGCAAATTGAACAATTTGAATTGGTGAACGAACGGATCAATAAGAAGCTGACACTGATGAAGGATGAAAATGTCATTAGTGAATACAATGATTGGCTGTTGAAGCGATACCCAATTAGTGGGGAGACGGCCACGGTTCAGCAAAAGAAAGACGAAAATTCGAACGATTGGGAAAACGATTATTTGGAACATTTAAACGGGGTCTCCTTCATTCTTTGTGATGCCATTGGGTGAGCAGAATGAAGGCCTTAATTTAGTAAAGAACACGGACAGGAGAGTATCCTCTATACAGTACTTTTCAGAATCTTAAACACCGTTCCGAGTTTTTTTCGAAATTCCGGGCTCTGCTTTTACAAAAAGCGTTCTCATTCATATCAAATTTTACATAATTAGGCAGCTGTCTCCGCCAGGTCAAAACAGATACAATCTACTGACATTGGCTAAGTGACATTGGCGTATATGTAAATAATCAAAAGGCAAAAAAACCGAGGCATACCTGACAAAATTTTCCATTTTAATGCCCACTAATGACATGTATTAATATTAAATTCAATGTAAACAGAATAAAAAGAAAAAAAAAAGTAAATAATACATTCGCAGCAGAAATTCCAATTTTCTGAACTCGGCTAAATGTTTGAACAATTATAATTGCCTAATAAATGTATATTAATATTTTCATTCAATGTAATTTTGTTCTCGGCCTTTGATCGTTTTGTCCCTTTATTTACAAAAGTGCTATTAATTATTTTTTACGCAATTACAAATATTTATTGTTGTTTTCTTTGCATGCGCGCATTTAATTGTTTTTTTTTGTTTACCATTTACCGCAATAATATTTTTCATTGGTTAAACACAAAAAATGGAATTTTCCCATAAATAAAATCAAAATAACAAATTTTTTTTTTATTTTAAATTTGATAATGATGTCAAATTTTTTTTTGAATCCTTTCTCATATTTTCTATTGTTTTTTTAGTGGAAAAAAAAATTCCTTAAAAAACCAAAAATAATAATTAAATTAACACTATAACTAAATTTTAAGAAAAAATAATTTTAAAATGGTACAACAAATTTTTCAAACTCTTCTCATTTTTGCTATTGTTTTCCTCGTGCTTTTTGGCATATTTTTTACGCCAGCGGCAAATGGTGAAATTGATACGTTCAAATATCGTCCATACTTTGGCGAAGCGGTGAATCATCATCATAGTTCTTCAGAAGTTTCTGACCTCGGGGCCGGATGGTAATATTTAATAAGCAATTCCGATATTTCATAAATAATTACCATTTTTTTTAATTTCATAATTTCAAGATTAGATAGAATAAATAAAATATTTTGATTGAATTTTTTTTAATAATAAAAATTTCAGGGATTTTTGAACGACCAAACGCATGATTATGGTATCATTGCATGGATCAGTCAATTTTTTGCTGAAAATTTGCTTATTGCACTACATATTAATTTTAATAAATAATGATTATATATCATATTTTTATGGGAAAAGGAATCTTTCAAGTTTCATTAAAATTTAAAAAATCGTAATCAACGACAACAAATAATTTGAAATTGCCGAAAAATAGTTTTTTTGTTCATATTAATAGAAAATAATTAAAACACCGGGAAAGTTTGTGTTCCGCTGTGAAAATTTTAAATAGGCTCTGTTTACATAAAAACATCATGTTCGGCACTTTTATTTGTTTTGGTCACTCTTGATGATGGCACTCGTTGAACAGCGATGACATTTGAGCTTAATGAAACAGGCGATGAGTCAAATAAGCGACCATAAAATAAGTTTTTTACTGCAGCTGTCTACTTAGAATTGGAATCTCCGGGAACTCGATGACTTAGACAGCGAATTGACTCCCGGAAAACGCGGCTAAAATTATGCCAAGAATTGAGTCGAAATAAAATCTCAAAAAACTTGAGTTCTAAACTAGGGTTGCGTCCAGACCCCGCGCCACCTACCCCAGACACCGGCTTATATGGACCCTAAAATAGATGGACAACACTGAATATGTATGACATTGGTCCATAAAGCATTGTATGAGTCCAGCAAAATAAGTTTGGTTAATTGGATCATTTTTTAAATTTGTTCATGATATTAATCACATATTAAAAATTCCAATTTATCGTAAAAAAAAAAGTTTGGTTAAATCGATTGATAAATCGAAAAAATAATATTGAAGACTTTGTAAAGTCAATTTCAGAAAACTTGTTTTCATTTTCATTGCATTTTGTTTTTGCATTAAAAATTTCCGAAAAATTAACAAAATGTTAAGGCATTGCTTTTATCATTTATTTATATACATTTTTATTTTTCATGATGACAGCGGCGGCCCATTCGTGAGCAAAATTGGCCAAAAAAAAAATATTGATTCCATATGGTGCGTCACCGGCACAGGGACTGTAATCCCAAAAAGTCTGGAAATACCAACGACATTTCAAGTAATTATATAAAATAAAAAATTTTTTTTTTCCATAAGAATTAATATTGAGGTCTACAAATGTTAAAAATTACGATATTTAAATTATTCTCAAGCAAAAATTTATAAAATTTACTAAACATTTTCTATAAAAATAAATATTTTGGTTTTATTCTCTTTAAAGTCAATGCAATTGCATAGAAACGAAAAATGGAGAAGTAAAGTGCATAGAAAGTGAAAGAATATGACAGATTCGTTTGAACAGCAACGTTTTTTAATGCTTTTTAAATACTATTAAAAATATATATTTAAAAAAAAGACAATTTATTTGAAAAAAAATATTTAAAATATAAATAGAAATAAACTATAATACTCAATATTTAAATTTTGTAAGCATAGAATAAACCACTGAAAGTTTAACTGAGTTTTGATCCTAAGCTTCTGTGCCCAGAATTGATCAGCTAAATAAAGTGATCAGACAATTTCTATGACCAAAAAATAATAGTAAATTAAAGTAATTGTTTCAACTTAAATATGCAGTGAATAAAGTCAGAATCAGAATAACACTAAAAACTGTTTTACAACTTTTGGTTAAAGATTTTTAATCTAATATTTTTTTAAAATTATTTGATACACATTTATTTGTATTAAATAATTTATGAGATGTCAAAAATTAAATGTCATCATTAAAATTTTTTTACCACATTTCTCAGATTTAAGAAACTTAACAAACACCGACAGAAAGTGCCATTTAATTATTTTGGAATTAATGTCTGTAATTCAATAAAATTTACAGCTGCTGAATTTTCATTTCTTATTCAAATTGCTTCATTGCCACCATTAATCAAATTTAATTGCCATATGGAATAAAACAAATTTTGCGGTTAACAGAAAAGCGTACCAAAAGTTCATAAACATTTTCAATTCAGAAACATTAATTAAATTGTAATGTGAACTTAAGCTTTTTCAGCCCATTTTATCATTTTCATTGTCATTAGCATTGGCATTAAAATAAATTTAATTTAGAAAAAAGCCAAATGAATGATACAGCGAATAAAACGGTACCATTAGAACGAAATTATTTTAAATATTTTTTAAATTTAGTTTTATTTGGCCTTCAAAGATGTCCATCCCAGCTGGTCACTAATTGGATGCGCACTGATTTACGGACTCATCGCTACACTTGGAATCATTTTGAATTCTTCTGTTATTCTTGTCACTTTGTTAACAAAGTATGTGTAATTAATTAAATTCTTGGCAATAAAAATACATTTTTATCTTTTGAAAAACCTTAATTAGGTCGTTCCGTGGCACCGTTAATTACCTTTTGGCACTTTGTTCCCTTTTCGATTTGGTTCACCAAACTGGTCATTTTCTGTTTGTGTACACCGCATTTTCTGGACAAAATTTAATTGAGCTTCAAATGGTAGCAAAAATTCTTTTCATTCCTGTGATTGGAATTGGTAATTTTCTATTTAAATAAGCAAAAAATTAAAATTATTGTAAAATATAAATTCAGGCGGAATTACTCCAACGATGCTTTTCACTGGCATTGACCGACTGATTGGAATTGCTTTTTCTGAATTGTGAAAGATAAATTGAAATTATTTATAATTATAGTAATTTTAGTCACGATAAGTTGAAAACGCGACTGTATCTGGCAATGATTACTGTCATTTCCGTGTCGTTTGGATGCATTTTTTCTGTTGTGAATTGCCAACAAGCAAAAGAATACACTGATCTAATGGTCACTGGCTCATATACTGATGCCTTAAAGGTATTAGTTAGAATTTTTTTAATAATTCTGATGCTTTTCCTAAATATTTTGTCTAATATTTAAAAGCTATTTTCAGGGTATGCCTCGGTTTGGTCCAATAATTCTTTTGCTTACTTCAATGACTTTTATCATTTATCTCTTTCTTGGCATTACAATACGTGTAAAAGCATCAGGTACAACATATTAAATATGCACCTCGATACTTTTGAAATTTGTTGTTGTGATTTTTCAAGATTTTTTTGGCTCTTGCGGTTCTTTCCTAATAAGGGTCCGGCGGTGCCGGAAGGCATCGCCGATAAAAATTTAAAAATTTTATTTTTGTTATGAAAATTCATTAAAATTTCAAATTTTTTTTTGTTTTTTCTGCCATCTTTTACTTTTTACGCTTTATGAAAAAAAAGGTAAAAAGTTTTTGCTAAATAATATTTCCATTGTTTTTCGTATTTATTCGGCTATAATTAATTTATTAATTAATCTTTGTTTTTAAGGTTTGCCGTCCGCTGATTCGTTCAATCGTCGCACTTTTCGTGCCCTTTTTTGGATTATCACTGTGAATATTGGCGGATATTTTATCACAACAATTGCTTGCTTTCTGCTATATCTCTCAATTGCTTCTCCAGTCACTGCTTTTTTCTGCGGTTTAATTGCCGCAATTCCTTGGAATATTGCCTCATCCTCAAACGGACCAATTTTATATTTTACGAGGTATTTTCTTTTTTTAAGTGAAAATGTTTAAATAAAATAGTTAAATAAATAATTTTTTACTTTTAGTACGGAATATCGACAGGCATTTGAAAAGGAATTTCCATTTGTGTTCAAACGAACTCCCAACCAAAATCAAGTCGCACCTCAGCAAAATGGGCCTCCTATACCCTAATCTCACAATCAAGAATAATTGACAGTTGTCAACTAACCATAAATAAAATTTATTCTCTATTTGTAAACGAAATTAAGTAATATTGTTTTTTTTTGTGTGTGATTTTATTTTTAATTTATTAATTATACACAAATAAATTCAAAATTACATAACTAAAAGAAAAAAGGACGATATTCTGAGAGATCATTTAAAATGGGCTAATTGGTGCTAGGTCGAAGGACAATAAGTGTAAAATTTGCTAATTTTTTGACTAAATCCACTATAACTTTTCTCAGGCGTAACCAATTTATGGTATCATACGATAGCCCTAATATTTCTCTATTAGCATGCCAAATTTCAAAAATTTTTATTAAATTTTTCAAAAGTTATGACAATTTTTTCATTTTTTTGACTATAACTTTTGAAAAACTTATTAAAATTTTTGAAATTTAGTAGGCTAATAAAGCAATTCAAGAGCTATCGTATGATACCAAGATTGTACAAAACGGTTACGTCTGAGAAAAGTTATGAGTGGATTTAGTCAAAAACTTAGCAAATTTTGCACTTTTTGTCCTTCGCCAAATTTGCACTTTTTGACTCACCACGGGGCTAATTGGTTATTGGCGATTCATTTTTCAAAATATACGTTTTTTGCATTTTTATTTCCAAAAAAAAATTTAATTATTAAACGAATTGACAAGTTTAAAAGAATGTTTAAAAAAAAGAAAACCGAAATAATTTATAAAAGAATTGGGCATCGGCGAAAAAACATTCATTAAATGGAAAAAGGATTTGCCATTGAAACGAAAAAATAATAATTATTAATTTAAATTGATAATTTTTTATTTTTAAATAAGAAAAAATAGCCAAATGAATGTTTATTATAAAATGAAGAAAGAAAATCCTTCTTTAAGTGACAAAGAGAAAATTGCTGAATTCTTCAAAATCGGAAGGACCACTTTAAATAAAAACGAATTATTTTTTTCAATTATTTGTGTGAATTAAATTGTAAAATTTTGGCCAATTGCAAACAGGGAAAAACTAATGAAAAGTTTGGATTATCCTTCAAAATTCATCAATTTTTTTTCTTAAAATCTATTTTCTATTATATTCATTTTTAAATATCGCATCAAAAATCTCCGCGAGGGAGGGAAGAAATTTTCTATTTTGTATACAATAAATTATAAAATTATTTCGGTGAGCACCTCTGTCTTTGATGAGTGTCCTTACCAAGGATGTTGGCATTATGACATTTCGCCAACTAATTTCGCCAATTTTTGGTTTGTAATTTAATTTTATTCTCTCAAAAATTGCTTTCTTCCGTTGGCATTTTCGTCTCCTCCGTTATCAAATTTTTATTTTCAATCCCTCATTTTTATTACGAAATTTATATAATTTTTTCGAATTCTAATGAATGGGTTCTAAATGACAGAGAAATTTTCACTCTTTTTAAGTCCAGATAAACAAATTAACAAATTACGAAATTTGTTAGATTTGAAATAGTCCAAAAATAAAAACTTAGGCATTTTTTTGAAAAAAACCTGAAATTGACAAATTGTTATTATTTTGTTATATTTATATATTTGAGTTTTGTAATTATTTTCATTAATTGTACACATTCAATGCGCAAAATAATGCTAAAAGCATAGCCAGAAAGATACATTTTAAAAGGTAAAAATTAATTTTCCTGAAATTCTTTCAAAATTATTAAAGCATTTTTATTTAAAAATTTTCAACTATTTTTAAAAGGGAAATGGGTAGAATTTTTTTAATTTGATAGTAAAATTTCCTGCTCAAAAGAGAGTTTTCATTAGAATTAGCCTCACCTCCCCCCGTTCAGTACATTTTTGGTGTAACAATCAGGGATGATTTGGTCAACCTGACCAAGTGTCATGCAAATTTTTTGAAATAATTATTATTTTGTAAATTATTATTTTTAAAAGGTTTAGTAATGTTCATGAAAATGTTCTTGTTTTTTATATTACTTTACTTAAATCCGTCATTTATATGTTATGTTAATGGTACAAGCGCTGCAGCTTCAGGTAAGTAATTAATTAATTTTTGCAGCATTTTTTGTCACATTTTATTTAGTGTTTGAATACAATTTTTGGAAAGAATAAAATACATTAAAAAGATATTTTTCTGGATAAATAAACAAACTAATGTTTTTTTATTAATTAGGCATCACAAATTGCCCTATGACTGTGATCAAACACATAATTATACGGACTAATGAGATAGTTAGCAAAGATGATGCGCCGCTACAAATGCAAGTGGGAATTAATTACATAAAATAATATTGTTTATATAATCAAATTGAATTGCATAATTGACTTTTAACAATTGCAAAGGTAATCCGTCGGATAATGGAGGACATTTACGGTGGCAGTTGGGGTGTTCTGATTATAAAAGAGCCTGATTTGATTTCCACCGTAATCCACTGGACATTTCCTGACCATCGGTATGTGTTATGGTAGAATGTGGGAGGGAGAGTGGGTTAAAACTTTACAGAAATTATACAATTTAATTATTATTATATTTCAAATTTAAAGCCATCGTTAAAGCGAAAGCCTATTCGAAATTTTGGGCATTTTTAATAAATTTAAGTAAAACTCTTTTTTAATTGAATAATTTCCTGAGATTACTTTTCAATATTTCATTTGAAAATGAATTTTAAAGAGCATTGTGAGAGTGAAATTTAATTTTCGTTAAAATAGTATAAATCTCATTTTAATGTTTTATATTCAAACTTAAAGCCATCGTGATGGTTCTGCGGCATTTTGTCTTCATGTTGAAAATGGTTGGCAATATAATGTGTTCAAAACTGGGGACATTGACACTGAAGACCGTTTAACTGTTGAGCAAAGTGATGGAACAAATAAAACGGTAAAAATAATAATTAATAATAAAAAAATAATAGGCGCAATTTGTCACATCCATCGTCAACACAAAAAACAGCACAAATACGAGCAAAAGTTGGCAATATGTTGAAGAAGGACAGCAGAAAAAATGTTGAACATTTATAAATTTTTCTTTTTATAAGTTTGTGTTAAATATTCAATTTGGGAACACATGAATTAAATTTTAAACTTATACTAGGGGTGTGCGAGAGTCTCGGTTTTCGAACTCGGAATTTCTCGGGTTTCTCGCTTCTCCGTCTCGGTTCCTGGTCTCGGGGTTTTAGTTATGGAAACCGAGAAATTTTTAAGCTGTTTTTGACATAAATGAAATTTTTAATTTAATGAAAACATAATAATTGCTTAACGTTAAGTAAAATTGAATAAACGAAACTTATTCATTAATGTGAGGATGCACGAACAGAATTTTTGAGAAAAAAATATTAATATTCGAACAAAAAATATGTAAATTGAAAATCTAAATAAGAAATTTTGGAGAATTTTATTAAATGGAGGGATGTCAAAATTGAGCGGAAAAAATATGTAGTAGATATTCTAAGGAATAAAATTATTCAAAAATAAATTAATGCAAAAATAAAAAATGAATTTTACGTAATTGTGCCGAAAATAATAAAAGCATATTAATTATTTTCATTCACATGTGCTTTTGTTGTCGGCCTTTGATCATTTTTTTCCTTTCTTTACAAAATTAATTATTTTTTACGCAATTACAAGTATTTATTGTTGTTTTCTTTGCATGCGCGCATTTAATTGTTTTTTTTTGTTTACCATTTACCGCAATAATATTTTTCATTGGTTAAACACAAAAAATGGAATTTTCCCATAAATAAAATCAAAATAACAAATTTTTTTTTATTTTAAATTTGATAATGATGTCAAATTTTTTTTGAATCCTTTCTCATATTTTCTATTGTTTTTTTAGTGGAAAAAAAAATTCCTTAAAAAAACCAAAAATAATAATTAAATTAACACTATAACTAAATTTTAAGAAAAAATAATTTTAAAATGGTGCAACACATTTTTCAAACTCTTCTCATTTTTGCTATTGTTTTCCTCGTGCTTTTTGGCATATTTTTTACGCCAGCGGCAAATGGCGAAATTGATACGTTCAAATATCGTCCATACTTTGGCGAAGCGGTGAATCATCATCATAGTTCTTCAGAAGTTTCTGACCTCGGGGCAGGATGATAATAAATTTATATATATTTTACAAATATTTAATTTAATGAGTAATTCCGATATTTCATAAATAATTATCGTTTATTTTAATTCATTAGTTCAAGATTTGAATAGAATAAGTAAATAATTTATTGTTGAATTTTTGAAATAGTTAAAATTTCAGGGATTTTTGAACGACCAAACGCATGATTTAATTTGGAATATTGCATGGATCCATCAATTTTTTACTGAAAATTTGCTTGTTGCACTTCATATTAATTTTTATAATATTAATAAGGATTATCTTTTATATTTTTATGGGAAAAGGAACTTTCCAAGTTTCAATAAAATTTAAAAATCGTAATCAACGACAAATGTAATTTGAAATTGCTGGGATATTTTTTTTTGTTCATATTAATTGAAAATAATTACCAACTCCGGGAAGTTGTATTCCGCTGGGAAAATTTAAAAAAATTGGTCAAGCCGCCTTAGACTCCGCGTACAAATGCCTTGAAAATTAAGCCAAGAATTGAGTCGAAATAAATCTCAAAAACCCTGAGAGTCTAAACTAGGGTTGCGTCCAGACCCCGCGCCACCTACCCCAGACACCGGCTTATATGGACCCTAAAATAGATGGACAACACTGAATATGTATGACATTGGTACATAAAGTACTGTATGAGTCCAGCAAAATAAGTTTGGTAAATTGGATCATTTTTCAATTTGTTAAAGTAATTGTTTCAACTTAAATATGCAGTGAATAAAGTCAGAATCAGAATAACACTAAAAACTGTTTTACAACTTTTTGGTTAAAGATTTTGAATCTAATATTTTTTTAAATTATTTGATACACATTTATTTGTATTAAACAATTTATGAGATGTCAAAAATTAAATGTCATCATTAAAATTTTTTACCACATTTCTCAGATTTAAGAAACTTAACAAACACCGACAGAAAGTGCCATTTAATTATTTTGGAATTAATGTCTGTAATTCAATAAAATTTACAGCTGCTGAATTTTCATTTCTTATTCAAATTGCTTCATTGCCACCATTAATCAAATTTAATTGCCATATGGAATAAAACAAATTTTGCGGTTAACAGAAAAGCGTACCAAAAGTTCATAAACATTTTCAATTCAGAAACATTAATTAGATTGTAATGTGAACTTAAGCTTTTTCAGCCCATTTTATCATTTTCATTGTCATTAGCATTGGCATTAAAATAAATTTAATTTAGAAAAAAGCCAAATGAATGATACAGCGAATAAAACGGTACCATTAGAACGAAATTATTTTAAATATTTTTTAAATTTAGTTTTATTTGGCCTTCAAAGATGTCCATCCCAGCTGGTCACTAATTGGATGCGCACTGATTTACGGACTCATCGCTACACTTGGAATCATTTTGAATTCTTCTGTTATTCTTGTCACTTTGTTAACAAAGTATGTGTGATTAATGAAATCCTTGGCAATAAAATTAAAATTTAATTTTTTTAAATACTTTAATTAGGTCATTCCGTGGCACCGTTAATTACCTTTTGGCACTTTGTTCCCTTTTCGATTTGGTTCACCAAACTGGTCATTTTCTGTTTGTGTACACCGCATTTTCTGGACAGAATTTAATTGAGCTTCAAATGGTAGCAAAAATTCTTTTCATTCCTGTGATTGGAATTGGTAATTTTCTTTTTAAATAAGCAAAAAATTAAAATTATTGTAAAATATAAATTCAGGCGGAATTACTCCAACGATGCTTTTCACTGGCATTGACCGACTGATCGGAATTGCTTTTTCTGAATTGTGAAAGATAAATTGAACTAATTTTTAATTATAGTAATTTTAGTCACGATAAGTTGAAAACGCGACTGTATCTGGCAATGATTACTGTCATTTCCGTGTCGTTTGGATGCATTTTTTCTGTTGTGAATTGCCAACAAGCAAAAGAATACACTGATCTAATGGTCACTGGCTCATATACTGATGCCTTAAAGGTATTAGTTAGAATTTTTTTTAATAATTCTGATGCTTTTCCTAAATATTTTGTTAAATATTTCAAAGCGTATTTTCAGGGTATGCCTCGGTTTGGTCCAATAATTCTTTTGCTTACTTCAATGACTTTTATCATTTATCTCTTTCTTGGCATTACAATACGTGTAAAAGCATCAGGTACAACATATTAAATATGCACCTCGATACTTTTGAAATTTGTTGTTGTGATTTTTCAAGATTTTTTTGGCTCTTGCGGTTCTTTCCTAATAAGGGTCCGGCGGTGCCGGAAGGCATCGCCGATAAAAATTTAAAAATTTTATTTTTGTTATGAAAATTCATTAAAATTTCAAATTTTTTTTTGTTTTTTCTGCCATCTTTTACTTTTTACGCTTTATGAAAAAAAAGGTAAAAAGTTTTTGCTAAATAATATTTCCATTGTTTTTCGTATTTATTCGGCTATAATTAATTTATTAATTAATCTTTGTTTTTAAGGTTTGCCGTCCGCTGATTCGTTCAATCGTCGCACTTTTCGTGCCCTTTTTTGGATTATCACTGTGAATATTGGCGGATATTTTATCACAACAATTGCTTGCTTTCTGCTATATCTCTCAATTGCTTCTCCAGTCACTGCTTTTTTCTGCGGTTTAATTGCCGCAATTCCTTGGAATATTGCCTCATCCTCAAACGGACCAATTTTATATTTTACGAGGTATTTTCTTTTTTTAAGTGAAAATGTTTAAATAAAATAGTTAAATAAATAATTTTTTACTTTTAGTACGGAATATCGACAGGCATTTGAAAAGGAATTTCCATTTGTGTTCAAACGAACTCCCAACCAAAATCAAGTCGCACCTCAGCAAAATGGGCCTCCTATACCCTAATCTCACAATCAAGAATAATTGACAGTTGTCAACTAACCATAAATAAAATTTATTCTCTATTTGTAAACGAAATTAAGTAATATTGTTTTTTTTTGTGTGTGATTTTATTTTTAATTTATTAATTATACACAAATAAATTCAAAATTACATAACTAAAAGAAAAAAGGACGATATTCTGAGAGATCATTTAAAATGTGCTAATTGGTGCTAGGTCGAAGGACAAAAAGTGTAAAATTTGCTAATTTTTTGACTAAATCCACTATAACTTTTCTCAGGCGTAACCAATTTATGGTATCATACGATAGCCCTAATATTTCTCTATTAGCATGCCAAATTTCAAAAATTTTATTAAATTTTTCAAAAGTTATGACAATTTTTTCATTTTTTTGACTATAACTTTTGAAAAACTTATTAAAATTTTTGAAATTTAGTAGGCTAATAAAGCAATTCAAGAGCTATCGTATGATACCAAGATTGTACAAAACGGTTACGTCTGAGAAAAGTTATGAGTGGATTTAGTCAAAAACTTAGCAAATTTTGCACTTTTTGTCCTTCGCCAAATTTGCACTTTTTGACTCACCACGGGGCTAATTGGTTATTGGCGATTCATTTTTCAAAATATACGTTTTTTGCATTTTTATTTCCAAAAAAAAATTTAATTATTAAACGAATTGACAAGTTTAAAAGAATGTTTAAAAAAAAGAAAACAGAAATAATTTATAAAAGAATTGGGCATCGGCGAAAAAAACATTCATTAAATGGAAAAAGGATTTGCCATTGAAACGAAAAAATAATAATTATTAATTTAAATTATAAGTTTTTTATTTTTAAAAGGAAATGCGTATTTAAATGAAGAAAAAAACAGCCAAAATGAATGTTTATTATTAGGGTTATATTGTATGCACTAAAAAATGCTAAATATGCGCATAAAATATGCACTAAAAATCCCCGAAATATGCCCTAAAACCCGTAAAAATGCCAAAATATGCACTAAAATATGCCTTAAAAAACTACCAAAAATGGCTTTTAGCCCTAAAAAATGCCAAAAATTGTGTATAAATTAAGAATTGATTTTTAAAACACCAAAACAAGGGCTAAGGAGCATTTTTTAGACAATTGCAAAAATATTGAATTTCAAATATATAAATTTTTTTACATTTTTATATACATAAATTTTTTTTTCAAAGGTTCTTGCAAAAATTTAAATTTTTTCGATTTTTAAGGGTGTATTTTAAAAAAAATTCCAAAAAGTCGATCCTTATGGGTGTATTTTTCGCTTTTTTTGCATTTTTCTTATGAAAATTTGCCAAAAAGTACCGAAATATGCTCTCAAAATGCAAAAATGGCCAAATATGCATTTATTCCCGAAAACCCCCAAAATATGCTTTTATATGCACTAAAAACCTTCACCAAATCAAAAAATTTAAACGCAGAAATGCTATTTTTGAGCCTCTTTCTTTATAGCATATGCGCAGAAAAAATATGCAAAATCATACAACTTATAACCCTATTTATTATAAAATGTAAAAAAATCCTTCTTAAAGTGACAAAGAAAATTGTTGAATTCTTGAAAATCGGAAGGACCACTTTAAATAAAAACGAATTATTTATATTAAATGGTTCAGCCAATATAAAAACGAAAATTAATGAAATCAAATTTTATATTTATTTTTATAATCGGTTCGTCGGCAAAGTTTTTTCAATTATTTGTGTGAATTAAATTGTAAAATTTTGGCCAAGTGCAAACAGGGAGAAACTAAAGAAAAGTTGGGATTATACTTCAAAATTCATCAATTTGTTTTTCCTTAAAATCTATTTTCTATTTTATTCATTTTTAAATATCTCATCAAAAACCTCCGCGAGGGAGGGAAGAAATTTTCTAATTTGTATACAATAAAATTATAAAATTATTTCAGTGAGCACCTCTGTCTTTGATGAGCAGGGCTGCAAAAAATATGCAAAAGCATATTTTTTTTCCTGGCTTCTCCATGCTCTAAATAATAGGAAAACAATTTCTTTTTTGTGATTGCTTATAAAAATCGGGACTTTTATTTGCATATTTTTGCATATTTTGGCTTTTTATGCATATTTTGCCATTTTTCTGGAAAATTTGTTAACAAAAATGCATTAAAAACGGAAAATACGCCCCCTAAGAATCGGCCCTAAAAATTCAAAAAAATACACTCCTAAGAATCGACCGAAAATTTTTAAAAAACACACCACTAAGAATTGGAAAATTTTCTCAAAAATTCTTCCCCCAAATTTTTTTTTTCATGACAAAATTTTGATTTAAAATGTCAATATTTGCTAAGAGAATTTTATAAAAGAACTGTAGCCCATTGTCAAGTGCGCTAATGGAAAAAATTTTTTAAAATTAATTTGCACCCCTAATTTTCAAGTTTTTTTGTGCATATTTGGTGCATATTTCACGACTTTATTTGCATATTTATGCGTATATTTTGGCCACTTTTCGTGCATATTTTTTGCAGCCCTGTTGATGAGTGTCATTACCAAGGACGTTGGCATTATGACATTTCGCCAACTAATTTCGCCAATTTTTGGTTTTGTAATTTAATTTTATTCTCTCAAAAATTGCTTTCTTCCGTTGGCATTTTCGTCTCCTCCGCTATCAAATTTTTATTTTCAATCCCTCATTTTGATTACGAAATTTATATAATTTTTCGAATTTTAGTGAATGGGTTCAAAATGACAGAGAAATTTTCACTCTTTTTAACTTCAGACAAACAAATTAACAAATTACGAAATTTGTTAGATTTGAAATAGTCCAAAAATAAAAACTTAGGGTATTTTTTTGAAAAAAACCTGAAATTGACAATTGTTATTATTTTGTTATATTTATATATTTGAGTTTTATAATTATGTTCACTAATTGCACACATTCAATTCGCGGTGCTAGGACGAAGTGACAAAAATATCAGTGTGGGCGAAGTGACAAAAATATCAGTGAGAGACTTTCAGAGGGGTCGGTCATTTCAGTACGGAATAAATAAATTTAATTAATTATTAATATAATATAATTATTTTTATCTATTAATTATTTTTTGATTTAAAAACTTGAAATAATTCATGCTTGCATAACTTTTGGTGCTGATCAAAAAAGTCTCTTACACCAACTTGATCAGATCACTCCTTCCTAGTGACCGGGACACCCAAAATACACTGAAAATCGGTGAAATTTTCGAAATCCTTAGGGGGTTAGGAAATTTTTTCTAAAGAAAATGGGCAAGCCTATTGGCAAGAGCACAAAATTCACTACTGATTTGCTTTAGGAATGGTGGATCTACAATTTGTACATAGAATGTTATACTTGATTGAATAATTGATCACCATAAAATGATCAATTTATTATCAATGCCATAACTTTTTGTAGAAGCATTAAATTAAGCATTCTTGGTATCTATCATTCGATAGCCCTAAGTTTCTTCTATTTTCAAGTAAAATTTGAAAAAATTTCGTTGAGCTTAAAAGAAGTTGTGGCTTGTAATTTTCATAAATTGATTTGTTAAACCTTTTTGACCGCAACTTCTTTTAAGCTCAACGAAATTTTTTCAAATTTTATTAAAATTGTTAAGTTTTTATCAGAAATTCATAATTATCACTAATTTTTTTTATAATTATGTTCAATTATTGCACACATTCAATTTGCAAAGGTGCGCACAAATAATGCTAGAAGCATAGCCAGAACCAATTGAAGTGTCTCCATTTGGAAAAGAAAATAGAAAATGTAATTAATTACTCAGTCATAGTCATATGTTTATGAACACCAGCATTGGAGACATTTTAAAAAGTAAAAATTAATTTTCCTGAAATTCTTTCAAAATTATTTTAGCATTTCTATAAAAAATTTTCAACTATTTTTAAAATGGAAAAGTTAGAATTTTTTTAATTTCATAGTAAAATTTCCTGCTCAAAAGAGAGTTTTCATTAGAATTAGCCTCACCCCCCCCCCCGTTCAGTACATTTTTGGTGTAACAATCAGGGATGATTTGGTCAACCTGACCAAGTGTCATGCAAATTTTTTGAAATAATTATTATTTTGTAAATTATTATTTTTAAAAGGTTTAGTAATGTTCATGAAAATGTTCTTGTTTTTTATATTACTTTACTTAAATCCGTCATTTATATGTTATGTTAATGGTACAAGCGCTGCAGCTTCAGGTAATTAATTAATTAATTATTGCAGCATTACATGTCACACTTTATTTTGTTAATGAATACAACTTTTGGAAAAAATAAAATACATTAAAAAGATATTTTTCTGGATAAATAAACAAACTAATGTTTTTTTATTAATTAGGCATCACAAATTGCCCTATGACTGTGATCAAACACATAATTATACGGACTAATGAGATAGTTAGCAAAGATGATGCGCCGCTACAAATGCAAGTGGGAATTAATTACATAAAATAATATTGTTTATATAATTAAATTGAATTGCATAATTGACTTTTAACAATTGCAAAGGTAATCCGTCGGATAATGGAGGACATTTACGGTGGCAGTTGGGGTGTTCTGATTATAAAAGAGCCTGATTTGATTTCCACCGTAATCCACTGGACATTTCCTGACCATCGGTATGTGTTATGGTAGAATGTGGGAGGGAGAGTGGGTTAAAACTTTACAGAAATTATACAATTTAATTATTATTATATTTCAAATTTAAAGCCATCGTTAAAGCGAAAGCCTATTCGAAATTTTGGGCATTTTTAATAAATTTAAGTAAAACTCTTTTTTAATTGAATAATTTCCTGAGATTACTTTTCAATATTTCATTTGAAAATGAATTTTAAAGAGCATTGTGAGAGTGAAATTTAATTTTCGTTATGATGGTTCTGCGGCATTTTGTCTTCATGTTGAAAATGGTTGGCAATATAATGTGTTCAAAACTGGGGACATTGACACTGAAGACCGTTTAACTGTTGAGAAAGTGATGGAACAAATAAATCGGTAAAATTAACTAATTAAAACATTAATAAAAAATAATAATAATTAGGCGAAATTTTTCGCATCCATCGTCAACACAAAAAACAGCACAAATACGAGCAAAATTTGGCAATATGTTGAAGAAGGACAGCAGATTCACAAATTCATTGCTTATTCAGCGAAATTAAACAGCCACAATTTATTGAAAACAAAATAAAAAATGAAATAAAAATATTGCTGAATTTTAATAAAAATTAATTAAATTTTCTTTTAATTTCGATTGATTTTTTAGAAAGTATTTTTAATTTTTGCAATATCTCGCGGGGTTAACCTCGCAAATCCCGCATTTAAATCCTGAAGTTTTTTTGTTGTTTTTCACAAAACTTTTTTGAGCGTCTTTTAAAAAACATATCTTTTAACTCCAAAACTTGAGTTTTTTTTCTACTGTATCTCTTTTTCTCATTACCTTTATCCGTTAGTGTTAAATCTCCATTTGTTAAATTAGTCGAAAAGAAATTTTAGAGGACATGAAAATTCCTTGTAATAGTTATAAGTAGGGATGATATTTATACACTGTGTAACATTAGAATAAGGACACCCTATTTTTTGGAAGTTTGGCCACTTCCCATGAACCAATCGAGCTGAAATTTTAATTGTACGTAGCAATTCTGAAAATATTAAGATTCTGAAAGTGAGAAAGAAAAATGATGCCGGAAAAAAATTTTACGAATTTTTTTCCAAAATTGGGGTGTAACATTAGAATAAGGACACTTTAGAAAACTGAGAAAAATCTCAATAACTACCAAAAAGAAACTGATAAAACAAGCACAAAAAGAAATAACAAATCTTTAATCACATTTCTGTTTATTTTGCGGACAGAAATATGTCTTTTAGGGAGAGTTATGTTGAATTTTCTATGTTTTCCGGAGAAATTAAGGGCTATGAGCCTTAAATAGCCTCTAAAACTTATAAAACCGAATCAAATTGTCAGCAATCAACACTAAGATAACTACAGACATCCTATAAGCATTTTCTATTCACTTTATGCCAGAAAAAAGTCATTAAACACAAAATTTTTGCGAGTGAAAAATGCTAAAATCTGAGTAAATTTGAAAAAAATTTCTAGGGGGTTGGGAAAAATTTCCGTAGAAGATGAATATGACGAACAGAAAGAGCACAAAATTCTCTACAAAATGGACTTTGGTTGGTGCCTGTGCGATGCATCTCTGCTGAGGAGCGTTTGGCTAAATACGAATGTCGCAAAAAGTAAGGAAAAATGGCTTAAAATTGGTCTTTTTTTGGTAGTCGATATTTAACCAAACGCAGCTCAGCGGAGACGCGGCGTAGAGACATCATCCAAAAGCCATTTTGTAGAGAATTTTATTCTCTTTTAGAATGTCTTAATGGTTTTTCACGAAAAAAATTTTCCAGCCCCCTAAGATTTTTTTTCTAAAATTTCCCCAGTTTCAAGCCATTTTATGATTTTTAGATCACCATAAAGGAGTGATCTGATCAATTTGTTGCAAATGACTTTTTTGGTCAGTACATAAAACTAAGCTTAAATGAATTTTTTCAGATTTTTTAATGCTCAACTCAAAAAGTTACAGCCTTCTGAAAAAGTGTCCTTATTCTAATGTTACACCCCAATTTTGGAAAAAAATTCGTAAAATTTTTTCCGGCATCATTTTTCTTTCTCACTTTCAGAATCTTAATATTTTCAGAATTGCTACGTACAATTAAAATTTCAGCTCGATTGGTTACCGGGATTGAAATCCCGGTTTTGCGATTTGAAGTCTTTGTCAGAATTGAAATCCCCGTTTTGTAAGGATCATGACCTTGAGAATAACTTTAGTGCTTGGACCCCGGCCGTAAAATAAATGCTATAATTATTTTTTAATGTTTTACCACCTTCGTCCGCCCAAATCGTTTGTGGCTCTTCACTGTTTGTCGATTGCTTTTCCATGCCATTCGTCGTCACAGGTGCCGTCGACGTTGACGTAGTTGTGGTCATTCTTGTTCGTTTCAGCCTAGCTTTGTGGTTGTCGTTGGCAATATTTCCTCCGTAAAATTTTCGTTCGAAAAATCGAGGCCCTTTCTGCCAAAAAGAGTCGAACAATTGACCTTGGCATTGTCCAGTTCGCCAATTTTGGCGCTAACAAAAGCTTTGCTGGCCACAGGAGTGCATCCTCACACAGCTTTGTAGTGTTCATTGCCTTAACTTAGTCTCTCAATTTTAGGTAATTTAATATATGAGGTAAAATACTGCGATTTATTTTATGATTTTCTAATTTACCTAGCTTTTTGTTTTTAATACGTAAAATCAATAATTTTTATTTTGAATTTTTAAAACACAAAATTTTTGACTTGATAACAAAACTTTTAATCAATTTAATTCATTAATTTTTTTAGAATGGCGTCGATATAATTCTTACAAATTAATTAGACACAAAATAAGCTTTTGTCCAAAAGTCAATTTTTTATAACACCGAAGAAAATTTTGGGATTGTGTCTTTAAATCTTGAGGATTCCAACCAGATCATTATAAAATAAATTTGTGGATCAGTTGCGAGATTGGGATTTAACTTTTTTTGCGGGCTTGGTTTTTTTTTTCTTATCATTGTCATAATTCCCAAAAAATGATGATGCTGATTGGGGTGACCTGGGCCCCCGTTGATTTTTTAATTATTGCCATAATGCAAAATTAAAACTGTTGAATTTGCTAATTACTTCCTATATTCAAATCAGATACCTGCCTTTTGAACAGATGGCCATGAAGCAATGTTGGTCTTCATCCCAGCACATTCCTTTCTTCGTTTCGCCATATCCTTCAAAGTAAACTCCCCAGTTTTGCACATCAGTGCTTTTGGCACTGGCGAAAGTTCAAACTGCGCATTTGACATATCCGTTTCGCCGTAATTGCAGAAACATTGAATGTTGGTCGAATTCGTTTTTATTTTCCAACACAAATTTCGCCGCTTGACAAGCCACATTGTCTTTGGCCTTATCACAACTCCAAATGATTTGGGAAAAACCCTGCTTACCTGCTAAAATTTTCCTCATTATACAATGGACCAGAAACCCATAATTTATGTTCAATACTTTTTGTTTTATGTGTAATATTTGAATTGCTTTTGATCAATTTTTAATCAATCAGTTAATTAGCATAAAGATTACCATTACAATAACCAACTTGATGAATAATAATAAGTGAAATTACTATGCTTTTCATTGTCAATACACTATACTTAAAAATTATTCATTTTACAAAAAAAAAATATAAGAATGTAACTTTTTTTAAAACTCAAATATGTTTTAAAAAGAGCGCGTATTATGTTTATTTCTAAAATTTGGTTTATCTTAGTCCAATTTGATTTGTTTTTTTATAGTTTTTGGTTTAAAAGAAGAAAATGGCTTTAAATTTGCATATTTTATAAACATTTGTAAATAAAGGGCCAAATTCCCGTCGAAGCTTTTTCTTTTGAAATTCATGAAAAACAATTCTTTTTTTTTAATATGCGAAAAAATAGAGTTTAATAAAAATAAAATATTTTTTATTGACCCAAAATTTTATTTCTGACCAGTAATATGCTTATTTTGTAAAAATTTCGATATGCATCCGCTCTGGTTTGAATAAAAAGACGAGTAATTTATGAATTTAAGAAATTAGTGATTAAATAAAAATTAAAATTGAGAATAGTAATAGAATTAGTCCATATTGCCCATATTCATTTGTTGGAAAAGTATAATCTGCTGTATAATAAAATACTAAAAGGAAAAGCCAATGTTAATCATCAATTCTGTTTTTTTAATATTTTTGCTTTGATCATTTCTGGGTGTTTGATGATGTATTCCACCACCATTACACCATTTTCTTTATTCATCATTATTCAATATAATTCACTGTGTGGCAAAAACTCCGTCCTCTGTTTGGTCGGGAGTTTCTCCCGTTCCACTGGCACCGCCTCACTCCACAAATTGCCGTTCCGATTCGCGATGCCGTTAGGGTCCCTTTCCCAAGGGGAGTGAGGCGAAGGGGTCGGGGAGGCAAACAAAGATTTGTGAGGGAGAGAATTGACTCCCTAATGAAAGTGCTGGCGGCAAACGGCGCAGGCGAGGGCGCCGAGTGCTGTGAATAACGGCACCACCGACTTAGAATTGGAGAAGTCGGGACTCCTTGGCTAATCCCACAAGTTGAACTGCCGGGAGTGTGCTTCCCGCCTTGCGCTGACGATGTCCGATGGTCCGACTCTCGGAGGAAGAGAGAGGACGTTGGGGAAGGGGAATGGAGAGAAAAATGGACGGCTGGGCACTCCGGAGGCAGGAGTCCCGTTTTAACGTGCTGAGCCCGTGCGAGGGCTAAGGCGAGCTGGGCACTCCAAGGGAGGGAGTCCCGTGTGACCGATCGATTGCGCGAGCCCGTCCGTGGGCAAAGGCCAATTCGTCCGAAGGGAGTTTGCTCCCTTTTTTCCCTTTCCCACCCGTTGAAGCACACAGATTAAAAGCACAATTTATTAAGCAGCTCAAACTTGGGTAATTAAACCGAACATGGGGGGGGTGACCGTGACAAACGGCAGGGGGCTAAATGAGTGCCGCGATTTGTGGTGGGGGAAATTGAAATTCGGGGAGACAACTCCCCAGTGGATGATTAGTGGAAAATGAATGTTGAAATGTGATGGATTAAGCAAAAGTGAGGACAGAAGAGAACAGGGGGAGGAGCCCCCTTACAAATTGGCGAATGAAATGTGAAAATGGAAATGGCCAAGTTATGCAATGACAAAGGGGGGGGGGTACCGGGGGAGACGCCCCCGAAGAATCGCTGGCGAATAACAATTCAAAGAAAAGACGGCGAAATGAATCGGCCAAAGGCCGATCAGATAAACAAATGGTAATGCAGAAGAGGGGGGATGAATGAATGAATGGAATGAAAATGTGCAAAATTGGGACAAAAGAAATGTTTTCGGATAAATGACGGCCAAAGGCCAGCGAAAAATGGGGGATTGGCAGATTGGGAAAATGGCGAAGAAATGCATAAACAATTGGCAAATCGGAGAAGTGAGACGATTGGATACGGTAGGCGAAGAAAAGAGAGAGAGAGAGAGAAAAGTAAGAAATGTGAATAAAATAAGAAATAGCAAAATAAATGTGGGGAAATTGCCAGGGAAATGGCGGAAGGATCGAAATTGGCTGTCGGGAGTGGCTCTCCCGGTGAAATGTGGGATCCATCCGTCTCATCGGCGCCATTTCTTTCGTTTTGCGTCCTCCGGTGCGCGCCGCGGCGCTGCTTCGGGATGATCAAGGACGCCGCCTCCCCAATGATTCTCCTCCTCTTCGTCAACTCCACCGGCGTGCCGTCGTCGCGATTGAATACCAGGAACCCGAGCTCCCCCAGACTGCGCCCGGGAATTCTCCCGCTTCCCTCCTCCGCCTTCTCGTCGCCAACAGAAAATTTGGCGACAGAAGCATTAAAAAATAATATTAAAATATTTTAATTTGTATTGGTGAAAATCAATTGAATTCGAAATTTAATTGATTATTTAAGGTAAAAAAAAATCAAAATGAAGTCTATTTTTATTCATGTAAATTTAATGTAGGCGTCAGCATAATCAAATAAATAACACATTATTCTAATAGAATTTTCACATATATTATTTCA
>SIJG01000038.1:363651-397803 GCA_023374025.1 Heterodera schachtii | reverse complement strand
AAAAAAAAAGATTTTCCTAAAAATCAGCATAAATCCAAAAATCATCATCTCAAAAATAAAATCATCATTGACCCCTTGAAATCATCAAAATGATGATAATCATCACATCTGGCAACCTGTTAATAAAGAATGTTTGTATTTTATATTAAATGATGATACATTCATTTAAAATTGTGATTGATCTTCATTTCTCATTTTAATCAAAATCTGTTTTTGTTATTTATCCCTTTGGATTTTGCCATTTTTCCATTAATTGTTGGTTTTCCACTTTTTCCTTTACAATTTCAATTTCTAATATATTCAATTAATCATTAATAATTTGTTTACGAACGGACTTTAACAGAATTTGCCAATTACATATTAATCATTTAATATTTAATTAATTTCCGTTCCTTTCAATCCTAGGAAAAGCACTATTATTCCGATCACATTTTTTCATTTATTCATTTCTAAAGGTTTTTTCCCATTTTTTATAATTTTTTGAATGTTTTTGTTATGTATTTTTTCTAAAATAAAAGCATAAGATTTTTTATAATTTATTTTTCGTCCTTTTTAAATTTAATTTAATGTTTATGATTTTTTGAAGTGCGATTTTACTCGCTGTCGCGACATGTATTTTATATTTTATATTAATATAATTACGCAATATTAAAAATGCGAATAAAATAAATTAATATTATTTTAATTGCGTCATTCTCTAAGCATAAAATACAAATTAAATATTATAAATAGTGTTCTTCTTGAATCACATTTTCATCAACAATTGTCATATTTACTAATATAAGGCATTTTAAATTAGCCAATTTTTCATTTTTTTATAATTTTGAATTATATGAATATTCCTTTAAATTAAAAAAATTTTAATACTCCAAAAAAATCTATGTTCATATTTTTAAATTTAAAAATTTTCTTCATTTTTTTCATTGGTTCCGATTTAAAATATATTAGTTTCGAGTGAGTTTAGAAAAAAAACAATGTTTTATTTTGCTTATGCAGTACTTTTTATCAATGTTATTAATCATTTTTTGATTACAATTTCAAATGCAAATCCATCGGTGAGTTAAAATTTTATAAAATTATTTATTTAAATCCATTTTATTATAAGGTCGAAGACAATATGCTAATTACATTTATGAAAGGACATCCGCAAATGCAAATTAGTGAATATTCAATGGAAAATTATGAGGCCCATCTTGGCATTATGTATTATATGAGAAATAATTGGCAATGTGACAAAATTGGTAACAAATATACAAAATATCAACAGACAGAATGCCAAAAATATCGCAAATATTTGGACATTTTGTCCGAATATTTGTACCGCGAATATGCCGGAATTCCAACAATGAAGCCAAAATTCGCATTTAAAAACAAACGAATTGAAATTGAAGGGCCAATAACTAATGCGGTGAATTGTCTGGTCAAAATTTCGGAGTTTTATTTTAATGTGAGTCAGATGTTTGATCAACATTTAAATATATTGTTTAATTCGATTTTAAAACCAAAATTGTTGAATGAGGAGAGATTAAATTATGAGTTGACATTAGAAAATGAATCAAAAATGCCAATTAATGAAATGATTTTGCAATTGGCAATTGACACAGCGAATGAATGGCAAACAAATGAAAATTTAGACGGAATAATACGAGAAAATTTGAACAATATTTGGAGGAAATGCTCAAAAAAGCAGTCAAAAATGCAAAAGAAAACGGTCAATGGACTGTCAATGCAATAAATAATGACAAACATTTGATAATTATCTCTACAAAATTCGATGATAGAGATACATTTGTAAAAAACTTCAATTAAAATAAAATATATTTTTTATTAATTCAAATTTAGGTTGATGATAGCTTATTTTCTGAGTTTGTCAAGGGATTATCGACAAATTTTACAAATTTTTCTAAGCTGACCAAAGAATATTTACGCTATGAGAAAGAGAATTTAGTGCAGGACTATGAGGCCGATCTTGGCACTATTTATTTGATGAGAAAGAATTGGCACTGTGAGAAAATTAGGAAATGCCTAAAATGGCGCAAATATTTGGACATTTTCTACGAGTATTTATTCCGACTTTACGTTGAAGGTTTTACATTATTTCTTCGATTTTAATATTATTTTTTGTTTTTTTATTAAGCTAAAGGCCCTGAGAAAACAAAACAATTGCCATCACTGATGAAGCCAAAATTTTTAGAAGATGAAGAATCCCTTATAAGCTTAATTAATACTATCAAACTAATGAATGATATTTCGAAATGTTTTTGGAAAAAAGGGGAAAATGAATTGGAGAAATTCAATTATAAATTGAAGATGAATTTAGTAAATGAAGAGGAATTGAACAATGAAATTATAGATGAGAAAAATGGTGAAAATTCATCAAACAAAAAAGAAATTGCCAAACTTCGCAAAGAATTTGAGCAAAAAATGGAAAAACTGTGCGAAAAAGTTAAAGAAAATGTCAACGAAGAAAACGCAAAATTGGAAGAAGCAATTGAAAATGCAGCAAATGAAAACGACAAAAAAGACCTAGAAGAAGAATATTATGACAAATTTGGCACTTTCAATTCGTCGCCATTTTCATGAAAATTCTTTTTTCCACAAATGATTGATTCTTTTGGTTTTTAGAATTCTTTCCTTTCGAATACGTCTATCTTTTTTCTATTTTCGGTTATTTTTTTTTTTGTTTGTTTTGTCATTTCCTTTTATTTTGTGTTTATAATGTAAATAATAATTTTTTTATGAAATTGTTCCGAAAATATCTTTTTTTATAACTAGAGAAAGCGTGAACCGTCGAAAAGGAATACAAATTTTGAAGCGACCAACGGACATTGAAAGAATTAGGGAAGAATTTGAGCAAAAAATGGAAAAAAATGTATGAAAATATAAAACAAAATGTCAATGAAGAAAATGAGAAATTGGAAAAGGTAATCAATTGAAAATGCGGCAAATAATGAAAAAAAAGCAAATCTGGGAATTGAATATAGTCGCAAATTTGGCACCTTTATTTTGTTGCCATTTTCATAAAATTTTTTGTTTGTCCACAAAGTGATTGGCTCAGTTTTTTAATATTTCTTAGATAAGCACGAAAAACGCGTTTGTTTTTAGCTTGGTTTGGGTGTCTACGATGACTTTTATGATGCCTAACTTTGCCTATTCCGGGGTTTTTGTGCTTGATGCCTAAATGCCTATTTTTGTGCCTATTTCGTCATTTTTAGCGCATATTTTCAGGATTTTTGGAAAAATCCTTAACCAAAATGCAAGAAAAATGAAAAAAACATCACTAAGAATCGGCCGGAAAAATTTCAGAAAATACACCCTCTAAGAATTAAAAAAAGTTTTCACAAAAACTTATTCCCAATAATTACTTTTTCTTGACAAGAATTTTTGGTAATAAAAAATAACCCTCGAAAAAACTTTAAAATCTATTGAAATTATAAGCAAAACTAGGTTTTTTGATTGAGCTTTAATGTGATTTTCTTCCAAAAAGCGTTAGTAAAATTTTTATTTGCCTATTTTTGCACCTATTTGAGGATTTTTGTGCCTGTTTAATGCCTATTTCGCGACTTTTTTGTGCCTAAAAACGAATCCCTAATAATTTAGATTTGGCACTTTCATTTCGTCGCCATTTTCATAAAAAAGCTATTCTTTTCCACAAATGTTTTGCTTTTTAGAATTTTTTCATATTTTTTTTCTTTTTTTTTTCAATTTCCAATTAAAGGTTTTGTTTATCATTTCCCTTTTATTTTGTATTTATAAATTGCACTTTTTGTGATCTTTTAGTAAATAGATTTTGTTTTTTTATTTTCGGAATTTGTGAAAGGAAAGTCGACAATTTTAAGAAATTTCTGAATTCAATGTAAGAGAGGTCCGCTGATTTTCCGTTTGTCTACCAAAGCCCTAGGGTTTCGTTCATTTCACAATTTACAGCAGCGCATATATCTTTTTAATCTCCCCGGAATAGAGCCACTTATCCCATTGAATGTGTCCATGAGAGTGGGACGGGATCCATGGGCCTGATCAGTGATCAGCCCATGGGGCCCATGCTTCGGGAGTATGTGAGTGCCCTTCTGCCCAATGTTGCCCAATTGCTCTCCCCAAAATGGAAGGGTGTTATATCGTTATTTAAAAACATCATAAAGGTTGTAGAGCATTATTTTGAAAACAATTAATATGGGTAAAATCTATTTTCCCGCAAACGATTACAAAAAATTAATTACAATTTTAATATTTACAATCTATGACATTGACATATTTTTCAAATCAAGAGTACCTAACTCTTTAATAACATTCTAAAAAATTACTATTATTTTTGCAGGCATTTTTTTTTTGTTTTTATTCAAATTGTTTTCATAAATTTTTGGCGTTTTTTTGTAAACATATATTTAAATGTTTTGGCATAAATATGAAATCAATTCCTCTTCATTAGTATCGTTGAATTTAATTTTAATATTGGCGTCATTATTTCATATAATTCGACCAAAGAATTTTTCAAAAATAGACCCCTAAGAATTGGAAAAATTTATCCTCCAAAATTTATTTATTTATTTTTATTTACAAAATTTTATTTAAAATGTCAATATTTTCTAAGAAAATATTAAAAATATTTAAATTATTCGTTTAAAAGAAAATAGAACCAAAATTTCCCTCTTTGTTTGCTTTTTCCGCCGAAAAAATCGTTAATAAAAAATTTTATTTACCTATTTTTCTACCTATTTCGGGCTTTTTCTTAAATGAATTTCCCAGCCCTATATAAAATGTCCAAATAGTTTCCATAATTTTGGCATTCTGTCCGTTAATCTTTTTCAAATTCCATCCCAATTTTTCACAGTGCAAATTCTTTCTCATCAAATGAAATAATTTTTGTACAAAATTCGACGATGAACGTACATCGGTGAGACTAAAAATTCATTTTAATTATTTAAATAAAAATCTTAGACTGAAGATGCTCTATTTTCTGAATTTTCCAAATGGATTAGCGACAAACGCGAGGAAATTTTTTGAAATGGCTTAAGAATATTTAAATTATTTAAGTCGATGGAAAGAGAAAGGAAATATTTATGGGTATAAGGATGGACGACCTTAACCATTTAATAATTTTAAAAGCTGTTGTTGAAGCATTAATTTTGTGGATTGCTGGGCACGTTGCCAGTGAAACCCAAATCTTGTACTGGATCAGGGACGATCCTATGGTGAAGGAGAGTGAATGGTTGGCTATTGGAGCATAAAACAATGAAATTTTACAAAGTTTAAAAATAAGAAAATTAGCGAAACTGGTGAAGACATTTTTGGTAAGGTTGGAGGTGTAAGGTAGATCCGGGTTTTCCTGTTTGACTGCCGAAGCTATAGGATTTCATTATTTTCGCATTTTATTTCATTTGGCATTTTATTTTATTTTTGCTTCTTGTACCGCCCTTTTCCAGAGCGATGATTGATTGATCGTATTTCATTTTCACATGTATTTAATGCTCACCATTTACCCCTAAGGGATTTTGGATGATTCTACTTATGATTTAATATAAAAAAAATTTGCTCTGTTTATAAGGCTGTATGCTTTTCCCTTTTCATTTTATAATTATTTTAATGTATTGAAAAATGTAATTATTTATGATTTAATATAAAAAAATTTGCTCTGTTTATAAGGCTGTATGCTTTTCCCTTTTCATTTTATAATTATTTTAATGTATTGAAAAATGTAATTATTTTTTATATATAATATTTATTATAGTTATTTAGGTATTAGCTAATTTCTTATTAAAATATTTTTAAATTCAATTTTAAGTTAATAAATTGCAACAATAATTAATAGGGTTTAAGTTTCATTTGAATATTAATTTTATTTAAGAAAAAAAATGTTCTATTCTTTTTTTATGTTTCCTTTATTTATTATTATTTATGATTTTTTAATTCAGATTTCAAATGCAATTCCATCAGTGAGTTCATTAATCAAGGTTAATTATTTTCAAACCATTTTAATTAGGGAGACAACGACCAAATGCTAATTTCATTTCTGAGAAATGATCAGAAAATGAAAATCAGTGAATATTCAATCCAAAAATACGAAGTATGCCTTGGAATTTTGTATTTTATGAGAAAAAATTGGCACTGTCACAAAATTGCAGATGAATTTGAAAAATATGAAAGGACAGAATGCCAAAAATATCGCAAATATTTGGACGTTTTGTACGAATATTTAAACCGAGAATACGTCGGAATTCCCACAGTGAAGCCAAAATTTGTGCTTAAAGATAAAATTGAAATTGAAGGCCCAATTATTTATGCAGTGAATTGTCTGGCCAAAATGTCGCAATTTTATTTTATAAAATCGGAGGGACAAGAATATGAATATAAATTAAACGAATTGTTTACTTTTCGTTTTGAACCAAAATTGTCGAATGAGGAGAGATTGAATTATGAATTTAAATTGGAAAGTGAACCTAAATTGCCAATTAATGAAAAGATTTTGCAATTGGCAATTGACACTGCGAATGAATGGCAAACAAATGAAATTTTAGACGGAATAATCCGTCAAAATTTTGAAGAAAATGTGAAGCAAATGTGTAAAAAAGCGGAAGAAAGGGCAAAAGAAGAAGAAGATGATGATGATGAAATTAATGGAGACAAACATTGGATAATTGTGGATTCAAAATTCGATGATAAATGAATTGGGTTAGAATTAACATTCAATGAAAATTAAATAAATTCAAATTTTAGACTGAAGATGCTCTATTTTCGGAATTTGTCAAAGGATTAGCGACAAATTTTGAGAAATTTTTTAAGATGGCAAAAGAATATTCAAATTATTTAATTCAATTGAAACAAAATGGAAAAATTAATTTGTATGATGATGAACGAATGATCTCTTTTGGGTTATACGAAATTGAGAAAATGAAAAAGCATTTGACACAGAAATATGCGTCCCATCTTTTCCTTATACATTTAATGAGAGAAAATTGGCATTGTGAAAAAATTGGGAAGAAATTAACTGAATCTGGACGACAAGTATGCCAAAAATATCGCAAATATTTGGACCTTTTATATGAATATTTATTCCGACTTTATTGTGAAAAAATTGGGAAGAAATTAACTGAATCTGGACGAGAAGTATGCCAAAAACATCGCAAATATTTGGACATTTTATATGAATATATATTCCGGCTCTATGTAAAAGGTTTGTATGAATTTTATATTATTTTTGAATTTTTATTTTTAAAAAAGAATTATAATAATTTATTAAGCTAAAAACTCGAAGGTGACGAAACAATTGCCACAATTGGTGAAGCCAATTTTTATTAAAGCACTGTATTTTCCGAAAACTTTAATTATAGTTGTCCAAACTTTGAATGATATTTCCAAATGTTTTTGGAAAAAAGGGGAAAATGAATTGGAGAAATTCAATTATAAATTGAAGATGAATTTAGTAAATGAAGAGGAATTGAACAATGAAATTATAGATGAGAAAAATGGTGAAAATTCATCAAACAAAAAAGAAATTGCCAAACTTCGCAAAGAATTTGAGCAAAAAATGGAAAAACTGTGCGAAAAAGTTAAAGAAAATGTCAACGAAGAAAACGCAAAATTGGAAGAAGCAATTGAAAATGCAACAAATGAAAACGACAAAAAAGACCTAGAAGAAGAATATTATGACAAATTTGGCACTTTCAATTCGTCGCCATTTTCATGAAAATTCTTTTTTCCACAAATGATTGATTCTTTTGGTTTTTAGAATTCTTTCCTTTCGAATACGTCTATCTTTTTTCTATTTTCAGTTATTTTTTTGTTTGTTTTGTCATTTGCTTTTATTTTTTTGTTTATAATGTAAATAATAATTTTTTTATGAAACTGTTCCGAAAATACTAATCCGGCGGAATAACTTGCTGAGGATGTTTTTGCGTTTTTGGACCGGTTGGTCAAGTGGTCTGTGCTGGGTGCCCCAGGGGAGGGGGGTCCGGGTTCGAGTCCCACGATGTGTGGATGATTTTTATGAAGTGTAAAGCTTTCCTAAGGGTATGCAAATTGTGTGCCTTGCACTTGACCAAAGAATAAATATTTATTCATTCCAAATGCGGTGAAGACACAATTAAATAAAACAAGAGAAATTGGGGCAAATATCGATTGGGGATAATGAACACAAGCAAATAAATAAATGAGGGAATGAACGGATGGTCAAAGGGACGGGGCTATTTATGGACGGCAACAGAGAGAGAGAGAGAGTGGGAGGACAGAGATAGAAAGGAAAATAAAATAAGCGGGACAAATCAGTACCTTTCCCAACATCTCCCCCCTTAAAAAGAGTCTGTCCTCATCCATCGGTCCGTTGATCAGTGATCAGTCCGTCTTCAACTGGGAGAATAGCGTTGAGGGGGAAGTCGATTGCGTTGCGGGCGATCGACACGGACATGGCCTCGTTCGGCATTTGCTTCGTCCGTCTCTTGTGCAGGTGTCGCTTGTTGATCAGCTGGCAGAGTACTCCTTGACATTGGCTCACAATTCCAGCGCGCCACGACTGCGATTGACGATGAGGAGTGAAAATTTTATCGCCAAGACAAAATTTTCTTGGTTTGGCACCAAAACGTCGATTAAATTGTCTTTCCATCGCCTCGTCTCTGATCAGCGGTGCCGATGATTTTGCTCTTAGCAAATCCAATGTTGTGCGAGGCGTTCGCAGAAGGAAAAGTTCAGCGGGGCTTTTGCCATCGGGCAAACCGTCATTCGGCGTCGTCCTGTACGACGTCAAAAATGTGTTCACAATATTTTGCGCGCCCTCCTTCTTCAGTTTGCGACATGCCCTTTTAAAGGTGTCGACAAAGCGCTCCGCTTGTCCATTTGACATCGGATTGTATGGCGCTGAGAAGAGGTGGTTGATCCCGTTTTCTTTGACCTATTCCTTAAATTCGTTGGAGCTAAATTGAGTGCCGTTGTCGGTGGCCAAAGTTTCCGGCAGTCCAAAACGAGCGCACAGTGAACGTAATTGTTCAATTGTTGCCGCTGATCCGGTCGAACGCATTTCGAACACTTCCGGCCATTTGTAGTGTGCGTCGACGATGATCAGATAAATCTTGCCAAAGAAGGGACCGGCGTAGTCCATGTGGACTCGTTTCTATGGTCCTTCGGCTTTTGGCCAAGAATGTAGCTCAGTCTTCTTCGGTGCCTTCGCTTCGGTGGCACAAGGCTCACATTTTCTCACCACTTCTTCGATTTGATGGTCAATTCCTGGCCAGTACACATGCTGGCGGCGAGACTCTTCATGCGCTTCATCCCCGGGTGTCCACGATGAAGCATTTTAAGTACTTTCGTCTGAAGCGATGCTGGGACCACAATCCGGTCGGCGTACATGATGCATCCATTTTCGAATGACAGTGCTTCTCGCCTTCGATGGAATTGAATGATCTCCTCTGACATATTGGCTTTGTTTGGCCATTGGTTCAGGATGAGTTCCTTCACTTCCTGAAGCAAATTATCAGATTTTGTGGCCTTTACAATGTCCTCGTGGACAATTGGAAATTGTGCCGTAAAGGCATTCACAGTTGCCAAATTCGTGCTTTCCGTATTGTAGCGACAATATATTCATCTTCGGGCGCTGGCGCTTTTGCAATTAAGCGCGAAAGAGCATCGGCTTGACCAAAATCGGCGGTGTTTTGGTACTCGATCTCAAAATCGTATTGTGTAATTGCTTTCAAGCTGCCATCCGGAAAACGATGAGAGATCACTGCTCCGATACCATAATCAGAGGCATCGGCAGACACAATGATGTCCTTTTCCGGGTCGTAATGGGTCAAAAGTCGGTCGGATTTGAGCACTTCGATGATTTTTGTTGAAGGCATTTTGGCAATCCGTTGACCAGACCCAAGCCACGTCCTGTTTCTGAAGTTCGTCCAACGGCTGTCGAAGAAATCGCATATTCTTCACAAACTGCTGGTAATGATTGATCATTCCCAAAAATGACCGAAGCTCCGAAACGTTGGTCGGGACGGGCATTTCTGCAATCGCATTAATCTTTGATGGATCCGGTCGCCTCCCATTTTTGTCGATGATGAATCCGAGATATTTAATCTGTTTCTGATTAAATGAACATTTGTCGGGTTTGATCCGGAATCCAAAGTTTCCGATTCGCTTGAACACTTCATTCAAGTGTTTACGATGCTCCTCATGTGAACGACTGACCACGATCATGTCGTCAAGGTAAGCAAACGCGAATGGACAATCGGCCAAAATCGAATCCATGATCGATTTGAAAATTCCTGGCGCTGATTTTACCCCAAATGGTAACCGCAAAAATTGGAAATTTCCTCTGCGTGGCGATTGTACACAATTCTTTGGACTTCTCGTCCAATTCAACCTGGAGATACGCATCCTTTAGGTCGATCTGAGAAAAAATTCGTCCTCCATTCGATTTGGAGAATATATCTTCGGGCAACGGCAATGGATGCTGATTCAAAAGCAATGCGTTGTTCAAGCCCGTTGAAAAATCTGCACAAACGCGTGCTGCTCCGTTGGCCTTCTTAACGACCACAATAGGTGCGGCCCAACGGGTGTGATCGATCGGTCTGATCACTTTCTGCGCCAACAATCTGTCCAATTCGGCCTCAACAATCGAACGTGTGTTGAATGGCACTGGACGTGGCCTGCAGTACACTGGAACGGCATCTGCCTTCAGTTCCAAATGGGCTTTGGCTTTCGTGCAGTGGCCCAGGCCTTCTGCAAAAACATGCGGAAAATTTGCCTGAAGGTCGAGCAAAGTCGTGTCCTTCTTTGTCGGGATTTGACTCTTCATTCGGTCCTTCCCATCCGCTTTGACCACATTCACTTTCATTGCCATTTTAACTTTGGCTCTGAATGTGTCCAATAAGCCAAAAGCGTCCAGAATGTCGATTCTCAATAAGTTGAGTGAACCCTTTTTGGTCACATAAAATTGTCCTTGATGTGTGTGTCCTCCGAACGTGAAAGTAGCAAAACCCTTCCCCAGCAGGGTGCATTCAGTTCCATCATGGTACTTGGCACTTTCGCTGCATTGAATTAATCGGGGACGTCCAATTTGATGATGTGCTTCCTCGTCGATCACGGTGATCTCAGCTCCCGGATCAAACACAAAATCAATGGGTTTGCCGTTCACATCAACTGGTGCCTCAACAAGACGGCTTGGTTGATTCAGTGCATTCACTGAAATTCCTCCCAGTTGTAAACATTCATCTGCTTTCTTTGCGTCGGTTTTCTCGAATGCTTTGAAAGCCATTCTCGATGACGCGCACACATGTTCTGCAAATGTCCAACTTTGGAACATTTTCGGCACGTTGCCTTCGCATAGGACAACTTCTCGGTTCATATCCACCGCCACAACGCCAACAAGTAGGCAAAGTTGGGCTTTTGTTTGGTTCCCTCTTCTGAAATGGTCTCCGATTGACCGCCAAAACATTCGAATGGGATGGGCGCTCAATGGCCTTTGCCTCAGCAATGGTTGACAGGAACATCTGCAAATCGCTAACGACGTTGTCGTATTTTGCTTTGTCGCCGTCTGCTGTCAGCTTCCCCAAAATTCGCTTCCTCAGTTCGGCGTCTTTCGGCGATTTCAGAGCGACCAGGAGCATGAGGCAGCTGAACTGCTCTTCATTCAGCTTCTTAAATTCGAAATCGCGAAGCAGCCTCTTGTGGCGGTTGCCGAAAGCACGGAAGTCTTCGTCGTCCTGCTTCGATGCCCGCAAACATTCGTATCGGTCAATCCAAACCGATTGGGGCTTGGCAAACAAACTTTTCAATTGTGCCGACGTCTTCGAAAAGTCAAATTCGGTCGGCTTCTTCGGCAGACAATATTTGCTGTATTCGTTGTAGGCTCCCTCGCTCAATTTTGTCAGCATTAGCTTCACTTTCAGTTGGTCTTGGATGTTGGGTGAAGAACGGTCGAGGGCCAACACGAAATGGTCGATCCAACTTTGGATGTTCTTTCCAGATTGATCATCAAAACCAAAACATTCCACATTTGAAAGCGCTGGAAGTTGAGCTGTTTGAGCTGGCGCGGCATTCGTCTGTTGAGCATTCAGCAATTGTTCGACCAGTTTTTGCTGTTTGGCTCGCAGAACAAACAAAATTAAGAAATTCTGATATCATTCGATAGATCTAAGTGTTTTCTACTAGTTTGCAAAATTTCAATAAATTTGGCGGCGCAGTCGCAGGTCATCCACAGGAAACTCATCCACATTTTTCTCGGATAAAAATTAAAATTAAATGGGTTCAAATTAGCGATGAAAAATAAAAAAAAAAGATAAAATCCTGCATAGCTTGTCCATAATGAATTTGATGAGTTTTATAAATAGTCAATGCTTTAGTAATATATGCAAAAAAAATTTCATTTTCTAAAAATGTTCTAATCTGGGCCAGGATTCGAAATTGAGCCAAAGCGCCCCGGATTACCACTAAAAATAATTTACGCAAAATTTAAAAATTTCGGGACCAATGTTCTTTACCTTGCCCAAGCGTAGAACAGTCAATGGTCCGCAAAAACCAATGGGTTTAATGATAGACTCATGTCACAATTGGAAAACAGATACAGCCATGCGCCCATTACCAACTCGAAGCTAAGATTTTATCAATTTTATTTTATTTTTTATCGGCATTTTTCACCCATTTAATTTTAATTTTTATCCGAGAAAAATGTGAATGAGTTGACTGTGGATGAGTTGCCCGTGGATGACCTGCCCTGACCCCCAACAAAATGTGTGAATTGATTTGGTCAATGGCAATTCGTAACATCTTGCATTTTACAAAATAAAAGCTTAAGCCTAGCCCAGCCTAGGCCTAGCCGAAAGCCTAGGCCTAAGGAAGCCTAAGCTTAAGCCTCGCCTAAAGCTTAGGCCAAGTCTAGGCATAGCCTAAGAAATTGTACGAGTTTCCATGACACAAAAATTAATAATTTATCGCTATTTAGGGGCCGGATGGTCAAAAATTTGAAATGTCAACTGGATGTCAAAGTCAAAACCTGAATAAAATGTTGATAATTGGTAAAATAATTTTCCATTTTTTTATATAATTTCATTAAATTTTAGCCAATCTGGCGATTTTAGCCAGTTTGCTGCTTTACTACCCAAATTAATGAAGAAATTTTGGTCCACAGAATGGAGGAATGTTCTTTAGTAAAAATGAAAAAAATAAATAATTGCTAAAAATTATTTCATTTTTCGCTATAATTTGAGTGCCGAACATTTGGATAGAACCTTATAATAATTTTTATTTCGCCAAGCTAAATATCATAAAGCATTATCACATATGATCCACGTTTGTTTGGCTAACAAATGGAGGTCCCCAGCAGGTGTCCGTGGGATTTCCGAATAAAAATGGTAAATACAATTGTTATGGTTTTCTCACGACATTTAATTGCATTTATGTGTTGTTGTTGGTGTTGCGTGCCGATGGACTTTTTGATGCCAATTCTTTCCAAAAAAGCATTAATTTCCCCGTGGTATAAATGGCTTTAAAAAAGTAATAATGACCAACAATTAATTGAACTAATTTCCCAATTAATATGATAAAAATTTATATTATCATAAATAAAAATAATATTTGGTGGAAAATCCTACTTATGATCATGCCCAATTTTTTAAATATTGAATCATTATTTTAAAATAATAAATAAATTACATTAACTAAAACCTAAATTTGGATAATCCTACTTATGTTCAATCCCCATTTAAGATAATTGCAGCATTATTTAATAAAATGAACAAATATATTAAGTAGATTTGGATAAGCCTATTTTGATCATTATTGTAATAAAAATTTATTTCGTTTTTAAGGCTGTGCGATTTTCCTTTTTTTCATTTTAATAATTACTTTATATATTGTAAACTAGAATTAAATTTTTATAGACATAAGCCATTTTTTAATAAAAATATTTTTTAATTCATTTTTAGGTAAATAAATTGAAAATTATAATTAAGGTGCTCTATAATGGTTTATGCTTTATCTTTAATTTATTTTAGAAATATATCTTTATTTAATTAGATTAAGATTAGGATAATTTCGAATAAAAATTTTTTAAATTATCTTTTTAAAAACATTAATTCATTTTTAAGAAAAAAATGTTCTATTTTTTTTATATATTACCCTTTCTTATTATTTTTCAACATTTTCTTATTCCATTTTCAAATGCAAATCCATCGGTGAGTTAATTCATTAAGGAAATTAATTTTACTAGTTCATTTTAATTAGGTCGATGACAAAATGATAATTGCATTTATGAAAGGTCCATCAAGAAACGCAATTGAGTGAATATTCAATGCAAAAATACGAGGCCCATCTTGGCATTGTTTATTTTATGAGAAAGAATTGGCAATGCAACGAAATTTCGGAGAAATTTGAAGAATTTGAACGGACAGAATGCCAAAAATATCGAAAATATTTGGACATTTTGTACAAATATTTGTGCAGAGAATATGCCGGAATTCCAACAATGAAGCCAAAATTTGCATTTAAAGAACGAATTGAAATTAAAGGGCCAATAATTTATGCGGTTAATTGTCTGTCAAAAATTTCGCAATTTTATTTTAATGAATTGGAGGGAAAATATTATGAATATAAAATAGACAAAATGTTCAATTCTTTTGGAAATTTTGAACCAAAATTGATGAATGAGAATAGATTGAATTATGCATTAAAATTGCCAATTAATGAAATGATTTTGCAATTGGCAATTGAAACAGCGAATGAAACACAAACAAATGAAAATATAGAAGGAATAATTCGACAAAAATTTGACAAAGATTTGGAGGAAATGTTCAAAAAAGCGGAAGAAATTGCAAAAGAAGAACAAGCTGAATCATTGATAAATAATGACAAACATTTTATTATTATCTTTTCAAAATTCGATGATCAATTTACATGGGTGAGACTTAAAATTCAATTAAGATTAAAAAATCAAAACTTAGATTGAATATGCTTTATTTTCGGAATTTGTCAAAGGATTAGCGACAAATTTTGACAAATTTAATAGGATGGCAAAAGAATATGCAAATTATTTACATCGAAAGAAAGAGAAAGGAAATATTTATTGGTCTGATGAAAATGGAAAAATGCTCACTTTTGGTTTTTGAGAAAATGAAAAAGCATTTGCAACACAAATATGAAGCCCATCTTGGCATTATGTATTTGATGCAAAAGAATTGGCAATGTGCCAATATTTTGAAAAATATTAATTCTGAATGGGAACAATACTGCCAAACGCTTCGCAAATATTTGCACATTTTGTATGAATATTTATTCCGACAATATATTGAAGGTTATGATTTTAAATCTTATAAAAAGGGACCAATTTTGGGCACAAAAATAGGCAAATAATTTTTTATTACGCTTTTTAACTAGAAAACACGTAAAAACTTGACCCAAATGCTTAATTTTGGTTATTTCAATAGTAAATAAAATTATTTACTTAATTTTGTTATATTTCAATTAAAAATAAAATGACAATTTTTAAATCAAAATTTTTTTTCAAAAATAAATAAATAAAATTTGGTAATAATTTTTATGAAATTTTTTCATTTCTTATGGGGTGGATTTTCGGAAATTTTCTTCGGTCGTTTTTAGGGTGTATTTTTGATTTTTATTACATTATTATTGTTAAGGATTTTTGTGAAAATCGCAAAAAATTGCGAAATAGCCACAAAAGAGGCATTTATGCATTAAACACAAAAAGTCCAAAATAGGCAAAGTTTGGATTTGTAAAAGTCATCGTAGACACAGCCAAACCAAGCGGAAAACACCTTTTTTCGTGCTTATCTACACGTATTAAGTGCGCAAAAATTTTAGGCATTTGCCTAAAAATGGAGTCCCTAATTGTAAAATATATTTAAGGTAAAAGCGCTGAATTGGCCAATAAATTTCCAGCGGTTAAGCCAATATTTACAAAAAGTTGCCACCCTTATAAACTGAAGTTAATTTCGGTCATCAAAATACTGAATAAAATTTCGCGATGTTTTTGGCCAAATGATAAAAAGCCATTGTCTAATAACAACGATTTTTCGGAGGAGGTTTTATTAATAAATGAGATCGATTTTGATTATGAAATTAAAGAGGTGAAAAATGATGAAATTAAAGATGAGGCAAATTGGTTTAGTAAATTTAAACAAAATTTATTGGAAAAAAGTAACGGACCAAAAAATGTGGGAAAAAAGGGAAAGAAAATTTCAAATTTATCATACGAATTGGAGCACAATCTTCGGCAAGAATTTGAGCAAAAAATGGAAAAAATGTATGAAAATACGAAAGAAAATGCCAAGGAAGAAAAGACAAAATTGCAAAATGCAATTGAAAATGCGGCATATTATAAAGAAAAAGAAAATCTTCGAGCTGAATATAATAAAAAATTTGGCACTTTCAATTCGTCGCCATTTTTATAAATTTTTTGGTGTCACAAAATTCGGACTTTTGACAAATCATTTCCTATTTTCTGTTTATTTTTGGCATTTCTATAGCAAATGAGGTTAAGCTAACAAACATTTTATTAAAATCCAAATAATAATTTTTCAATTTTGGTGAAATTCAATTTAAAATTAATTTTCCTATGCTATAGAAAAGATTTTCATTTTCTATCTTCTTAAGACATTTTCGAATATTATTCGATTTATTTTGCAATTTTCTTTTCAATTTTCACTGATATTCCTTCTGTTTCATTTTCCTTTCATTTTCGCATTTATAAAGTTCATTTATTATATTTAAATAAATTTAAAAATGATTTAATTTTCATTTCATTTTATCAGCAGGACATTCAAAATAATTCGCCTGTCTCAATTGCTAATAACTCTAAAAGTAGCTTAACATATGTGCATAAATTTCACAAAATTCCAAGAAAAAATCAAGGGACTTAAATTGCTCAAAAAATAAAATTTTATTTGCCAAAAATTTATTAGAAATAAATACAAAAAGTGAAAAGGAAAATGACAAAAGAAAAAAGAAAAAAATAACTGAAAAAAGTCAGAATATTCGAAAGGAAAATGAAAAATAGGAAAAAGCCAAACATTTTGTGGAAAAAGAAAGAATTTTTTCATGAAAATGGCGAGGAAATAAAAGTGCCAAATTAGTAATTGTAATCATTTTTCAGTTCTTATTTCTTCACCATTTGCTGCATTTTCCATTGATTTTTCAATTTTTGCCTTTTCTTCCTTGGCATTTTCATGCGTAATTTTAAAATTTCTTTCCATATTTCGTTCAAATTCTTTACGAAGTTTTGCAATTTTTGTTTCCGGATTTATTTTTTGATGGATTTTCCCCACTTTTCGCCACTTTTATTTCGTAATTTAATTCATCATCATTTTCCAAAACCAACATCGAAATATGATTGACATTTCATAATTCATTTCCACCGTTTTGCCAAAAACATCTGGAAATTCCATTCAGATTTCTCGAACAATTTCAGTTAAACTGGACGGAAAATATGTTTCCATAAGAAATATTGGCTTCACTAATGGTGGCAATTGTTTCGAATCTTTCGGATTTTTAGCTTAGCAAATTATTATTATCATTGTTATTTTAATGAATAAAAATTCAAATCAGCATACAAATGGAATAAATATTCATATAAAATGTCCACAAATTTTCGATACTTTTGAAATGGAAGTAGTTTTTTTCCTCAGCACCGCCGCTGCTCCTCCCACTTATTCATTTACAAGTTTTATTCGGAAATCGCAGTGGGACATTTGCGGACGGACATTTGCGGACAGACACTTGCGGACGGACATTTGCGGACGGACACTTGCGGACGGACATTTGCGGACGGACTTTGCGGACGGACACTTGCGGACGGACATTTGCGGACAATTTCGGGAAAAAATAAAAAAAATTTCTAAAAAAATTTTAAAAAATTTCTTAAAATATGGAATGGGACAGAAAACTAAATAAAACTAATGACAATTTAAATTAAACAATTGCAGGGGGCGGATGCCATCGGAGCGGTGAAGCAGCAGCAGCAGTTCAAAGGGATGTATGCTGCCGATGTTAAGCAGCAGCAACAGCAGCCGAAACATCAGGTTTTCAAGCGCAAAAATTTTTTTTTTGAAAGTGTTTGGGGGAAATTTAATGACAATTAAACTAAGACAATTGCAGGGGGCGGATGCCATCGGAGCAGTGAAGCAGCGGCAGCAGCAGCAGAAGAATTTGGGGGCGGATGCCGCTAAGCAGCAGCAACAACGTCCAATGAACTGGGGCAAAGGAATTCGGCAGGGGGCGGATGCTTGGTGGTCGAACGGAAAGTGCCACATCTGCACTGTGGCATATCATTGGCCACATGAATGCCCGTTGTACGTAGAATCTCCGCAGCGAATTTGCCCAATTCGCCGCTAGGAACAAATGCATCCAGCGGATGTCAACCGCCGCCGTTGGTGATGTGAGCAGCCGCTGGACGGACCTGGAGGTGAACAGCGCTGGGCCTGAAGTGGTTCTTCACCACCTTCATGAAAGACCACGGCGCTGCCGATGATGCTGCTGCTGAAAGCCAGCGGGCTGACGAGAGAAAGTTTTTTTTTGCTTGCAAATTTTGCATTAAACGAACTCCGAACAGGAAGCTCTGCCGGCTGCTGCTGCTACTGACCCGAGAAACCCTCCGGGTTTCGACCCGTTTTCTGTTTGTCATTTTAGCTTTATTTTAAGCAAAATTTTTTACACTTTTTAATGTGTTAAAAAACACCTCAAGTGAAAACTTTGAGAGTGAATAAATTACTTATTATTTTAGCCCCTGTTCGCTACATTGTGAAGGATGGCGCCGCCAGCTTGTTCAGGGTGCATGTGGAGAACGGAAAGTCGAGGCTGGGGCCGCTTTTGCAAAAAGTCGACTTCGGCAAGCACTTCGAGAATCGGTGGCGGTTGCTCAGTGGCGGATGCACTGGCGGCGCCACTTCTGCTGCTGCTGCTGCTGCTGCTGTGGGCCGTCCACATCACGGCAGAGCGAGGGCGGATGCAAAGTGTGTGAACGGAGGGCCCTTTCATTTCCATGCACACCAAGTATTTGAAATACCCTAAAATATACATATCGTACAGGATGGATGGCGGCAGCGACGGAGGTACTGCTAAGGATGGTGGCGGCGTCATGCGCAGCACAAGCACTGTGAGCGCTTGGGAATGGGACGAATTCTGAGGAAGGGCGGCGGATGTGCTTTGGTTGAATTTTTTTCATTTATTTTTTTACTTCATTATGATCGCCTTTTGGCACTATATAATCTCCTCCCCAACCACCCTCCCCACCGCTCGCAAATTTTGCTGCTGCGGCTGTCCCCACTGGGACGGGCAACAGCAAAGATTTGCGTCATGGTTTGAAAAAAATTTTCGAAACCCAGGGTCCCCCATATGCGGGGACTCTCTATCCCAAACGGCCCTCTTTAGGGCCATGAGAGTAAAAAAAAGGCATGGAGGGTGGTTTTATTCATTATTTATTTTCGTGATCGCCACTAAGGCTTTCATAGCAGCAGCAGCCCGCAGAGCTTCCTGTTCGGAGTTCGTTTAATGCAAAATTTGCAAGCAAAAAAAAAGCTTTCTCTCGTTAGCCCGCTGGCTTTCAGCAGCAGCATCATCGGCAGCGCCGTGGTCTTTCATGAAGGTGGTGAAGAACCACTTCAGGCGTGGCTCGCTAAACATAATTTTGTGAAAAAACCTCTCATGTAAACACTTACTGAAGGCGCGTCGGTGCATCTGGACAATGTTACCAGCGCTGTTCGCCTCCAGGTCCGTCCAGCGGCTGCTCACATCACCAACGGCGGCGGTTGACATCCGCTGGATGCATTTGTTCCTAGCGGCGAATTGGGCAAATTCGCTGCGGAGATTCTGTAATTAAATTATACTATGGTAAGATTCTATAATCTGTCCACTAACCCGCTATAGGTGAATTTTAAAGCACCTGTTTTGAAATTCACTATAAGTGAATTTTAAGCATCTGCTTTGAAATTCACCTAAAGCATAATAATCCCCCACCCACTCACGCTCTTGCAGCCCGGAAGCTGGTGGCCGTACTTCAGGCATGCGAAGCATGCGTTGCGCTTCAGGTCCGTGGCATCCGCCCTTTCAATCTCCTCATCGCGCAGAAACGGCACAGCCCAATTAACAATAAAGAAAAATTAAATTATGACCGCATCCTGACAAGCCCGCCCCCACATACTCCATTCCCTCATCACCCAGCATTCCGTGGGGGTGTGCCCAATCCCCTTACAGGCCAGAAACGCAATGTGGTTCTTAAAAAATTGTAAAATGAGTTTTTTTTATTACCCATAAAGAACATACCAGGCCGCCTAACCGTTGGTTCACGTACAACGGGCATTCATGTGGCCAATGATATGCCACAGTGTAGATGTGGCACTTTCCGTCCGACCACCAAGCATCCGCCCCCTGCCGAATTCCTTTGCCCCAGTTCATTGGACGTTGTTGCTGCTGCTTAGCGGCATCCGCCCCCTAATTCTTCTGCTGCTGCTGCCGCTGCTTCACTGCTCCGATGGCATCCGCCCCCTACAATTGTCTTAGTTTAATTGTCATTAAATTTCCCCCAAACACTTTCAAAAAAAAATTTTTTGCGCTTGAAAACCTGATGTTTCGGCTGCTGTTGCTGCTGCTTAACATCGGCAGCATACATCCCTTTGAACTGCTGTTGCTGCTGCTTCACCGCTCCGATGGCATCCGCCCCCTGCAATTGTTTTAGTTTAATTGTCATTAAATTTCCCCCAAACACTTTCAAAACAAAAATTTTTGCGCTTGAAAACCTGCTGTTTCGGCTGCTGTTGCTGCTGCTTAACATCGGCAGCATACATCCCTTTGAACTGCTGCTGCGGCTTCACCGCTCCGATGGCATCCGCCCCCTGCAATTGTTTAATTTAAATTGTCATTAAATTTTGCCCCACTTTCAAAAAAAATTTTTGCGCATTAAAACCTGATGTTTCGGCTGCTGGTGCTGCTGCTGAACATCGGTGGCATCCGCCCCTTCCTGCTGCTGCTGCGGCTTCACCGATGCGATGGCATCCGCCCCCTGCAATTGTTTAATTTAAATTGTCATTAAATTTTGCCCCACTTTCAAAAAAAATTTTGCGCATTAAAACCTGATGTTTATGCTGCTGGTGCTGCTGCTGAACATCGGTGGCATCCGCCCCTTCCTGCTGCTGCTGCTGCGGCTTCGTCCCACGACACATTTGCTTTGTAGTGCCGTTTGGATTCAAAAGGTAAATGGTGTTGCGGCGACGTTCCATTGAGGAAGAAGATTTAGACGGATAATAAATTTTTTCATTTCACTCAAAAAAATAAAGACCGAAAATCCAAAAATATTATTAATAAAGATAAAAAGTTGGCGTTATATAAAAGCGCCAAATTAAATTAAATTTAAAATTATTTAATAAAGTAATTTTAGTATTTTTCTTTTACAATCAAAAACAAATTTCCTAATATTTTAGGAAACAATCTTTTTTTTTTAATTTGGTGTAGTGTAAATTTCGCGTATAATATTTTATATAAAGATTATTAACGCAATTTATCAAAAAAGTAGTAAATAAAATAATATGTGCGGTAATAATTATGCCAGCCAACCACTTAAATCACCACTGCCACACCCTTTTCTCAAGTTATGTGTGCCTAATGATCCATTTAGTGGTTGCGCAGTGGTGGGTGGGTTGGAGGCAGGCCGAAAAAGTAATTTTAAAAAGGTGCCTAATGGCAGTCACAAAACAAAAGGAAGAAAAGGTGCCTAATGGTAATCACTAGAATAAAAGAATGTATCGGAGGAGGAGACGGAACGTGAGACTAAACTTTCTTTCTTCCGTAATTCAATCTTTTTTGGCGTTCCCCGAACTTTGCCATCGTTGCGTTCCACAATGGAGTCATTTGCATCTGCCCAGCAGGTTCGTCCGCATTTCGGCGCATACGTTTCGTCGCTTTACCAGAATCAGGATCAAGCCTAGTTCCATCAACATAAAGAGAAGAAGAATCAGAACACAAAATAATATCAGAGCTAAATTTAAAAAAATGATTTCCGGAGTGGAGTTAATGCCCTATAATTTACCCAGAGTGGATGTCTTCGGCAGCATCCGCCCCGAGGTTGCTGCTAATATTTAAAATAGTTTATTTCTCTTCCTTTCAGTATCCTACAAAGTTTGGGGCGCTTCAGATCACTCTCTGAAAAAATATTTAAGAATTAATTTTGCAAAAATAAATAAACAATGAACATTCCAATTTTGAAAATTTTTTTAAAAATAAACTGACTAGATAATATTTAAAATCGTTTATTTCTCTTCCTTTCAGTATCCCTGCAAAGTTTGGGGCGCTTCTGATCACTTTCTGGAAAAAAAGTTAAGCCTAAACTTTTTGGCGTGTTTAAAAAGGAATTAAAAAATTTTAAATTTTTATTCATCTCCCTTTTTGATAGAAAAAGCATGAGAGAGCTTTATTTAGCATGTAAATAAAATTTAGTGCGTTTCAGAGCACTTTCTGAAAAATAATTATGAGTTAATTTTGCAAAAAATAAATAAATAGTGAAACTTTAAAAATTCATAGAAAATTTAAATTCATAGGTACTACTGCTAAATGAACGCAGAAAAGCCTTTCCTTGACCTTTTTAGCCCCCTGCAAAACCTGGTCCTCTTCTGATCAATTAGCAAAAAATTATGAGTGATTGAATTTTCATTAAAAAGTTAAGCCTAAACTTTTTCGCATATTTAAAAAGTAAATAAATTTTTTAGATTTATTCATCTCCCTTTTTGATGGTAAAAGCATCGGGGAGCCTTATTCAACATGAAATAAAATTTGGTGCGTTTGAGAGCACTTTCTGAAAAAATATTTATGAATTAACCATCATTCAGGCCGCATCTTCATCTTCTACTGAACCTGTTGCCTCTTTTGATCCTTTTTCACATCCTGTTGCCCCTTCATCTCCCCTATCTTCTATGGAAACTCTTTTGGCCCTTATTTCAGTTTCTTCTCCCTCTGAAAATCAAAATTTGTCCAAAAATAGCCCGGCTCCTTCCCCACCACGAACTGAAAATCAACCCATGCCTTCTTCCTCGGACCCGGATATAATCTTTTTGGAAGAAATCTCACCCCCCAAAATCCCAGAAAATATTCCCCTTGCCAAAGTCAAATTTGAAAATGTTAATCCCTTAAATTGGGACGAAATTATGGAAGCTGCTAACACACTCCCATCCCAAGCCCAAAATATAATGTTTCTCATGCCCCATTTCCCATTGCCCAATCTCAGCAGTCTCAGGAAACTGCTGCCCATATCCCCCAGCAATCTCCTTCCTCCCAAGTTACCGTTACCCAAAATTCTCAAATTCGAATTTCTGAGCAGGAAATCACGATTTTGGAACCCGAAACCTCCTCCCGTATTGTTAAATATCAAATTGCCCAATCATTCCCCTTCACCATTGCAGCTAAAGTTAGCCAAGGGCTTGGTCACGCCGAAAAATGGCCAAATTACCTTATTTCCGACCCAATTCAAGGCAAGGATCTGTTAAATGGTGATTGTATCTTCTTCTCCTCATTGGTTGTCGTTCCTCCCTCTCATCCAATTATCTCTTCCCCCCTCTCGACTATTCCCATTCTAAAAGCCTTCCATAAAGGCATCAATCCCCAACTTTATGGCTGTCAATATCCCCTTCATCTCGTCCAAGGAATTGCCGTTGGGCATAAAATTTTCAAAACATCTCAGGGCAAAAACATAATTTTTACCCTGGTGACCGGTGAAGGACTTATTACCCCCAATTTCATTCCGACACCCCATCTCAATCATTTAGTCCAGTGGTCCAGCCTTCCATTGATGTCGTCTGCCTGGTTCTAGTCCCACACACAATAATATTATTTTCTTATCCATTTTATTGTTAAAATTATTTTTAAAATTTATTACGAAAATTTTCCAATCACAGAAATAAAAACAATAAAAATATTTATTTCATTTTTTATACATAGCCAAAAAATCCATTTTTTATGCCAAATCTTTTAATAAATTTTGACAAGATTTCCGAAAACCACCTGACCCAAAACCTTAAAATTTTTAAAATTTAATCCAAAAACCAGAAAAGTGATCATTTTATGGACAAAATCTCTTAACAAAACACAATTAAATTTTCAAAATTTTCCCCGGCGGCGCCTATCGGCACCGCCGGATCCCTTAACTCAAGAATTGTTGTAAAAAAATGCAACAAAAATAGATCTTAAAATTTTTAGTTTTTTCTTTTGGAAAAATCCCAGTTTTGTGCCTGGCTCATTTGAAAAAAAATTTCGGCCCGACCAATATTTCGTAAAAATAACAGGCAAAATATTTTAATATTTCTACTGATTTATAAATGATTATTTTCTTTGAATTTTGGGTACTAATAAAATAAAAAGTGAGAAAATATTAATTCAAAACAAAAATTTAATAAATTTTATCTAAACAAAATATATAAGAGAATTTATAATGATAGAGTAAAAAAAAGTAAAACGAATCAAAATGAAAATTGAAAAAAATCAAAAGAATGTTTTTCCCGGAAATTTAAATTTGAATTTTTTAGTATTTTGAATAAATATCGAAAAAGCGCATTTTTTTGTAAAACTTTTGGACTAAAAAACAGCAAAATAATGGTAAAATGAATTGTCGTAAGTTTGCCACCATATTTGCGATTATTCATCACTCTCTCAACTTTTTCTATCGTATATTTTCTTCATTTTTTGGTCAAATTCTGTTCGAAGATTGGCAATAATATTTGTTTCATTTTCATTTTTCGATGGATCTTCCACAATTTTTATTCCTTTTGTTATTTCCATTGCTTTTTGTTTAAATTTGCTTGTCCAATTTTTCTCATTTTTAATTTCATAATTCAATTCCTCCTCATTTGCCAAATTCATTTCCCAAATAAAATCTTTATAATATTTCCAATTATGATTCAATCTGCAGATAACTTTAATTAAATCAATATGATCTTCTAGAGAATCCATAAATATTGGCTTCACCGCTGGGAATTTATTGGCCAATTCTGCATTTTTATCTTAAAATAAATACATAATTATTTTTAAAAATCAATTATTTAAATAAATAATTAATTGACAAAACTTCAACATAAAGTCGAAATAAATAATCGAATAAAATGTGCAAATATTTGCGATATTTTTGGCATTTTTCTACAAATATTTTTCCGATTTTGTCACATTGCCAATTCTTTCTCATCGAATACACAGTGCCAACATGGTATTCAAATTCATGGCGTTTCATAAATTCAGAAAAAAAAGCATCAGTAATCTAAAATTAAGTAATTAAAATACCCTTTTTTAATTTAAATCATACCCATGTTTCTGGGTCATCGAATTTTGAATATAAAATTATTTTATGTTTGTCATTATTTATTTTATATGCTCTCGATGGTTTTTCCTCTTTTGCCTTTTCTTCCGCTTTATTAAGCAACTCCCGCAAATTATTGTTAAAATTTTGTCGAATTATTCCATCCAAAATGCCATCTTTTGGCCATTCATTCGCTGTGTCCATTGCCAATTGCAAAATCATTTCATTAATTGGCATTTTTAGTTCATTTTTTAATTCGAATTCATAATTCAATCTCTTTTCATTAAATAAAATAGGTTCAAAATTATTATAATTAATGAAATGTTTGTTTAATTTATATTCCGAATAAAGGTCTTCGTCAACTGAATTAAAATAAAATTGCGAAATTTTGGCGAGACAATTCACCGCATAAATTATTGGCCCATTAATTTCAATTTGTTTCTTTTTAAATACAAATTCCGGCTTAACTGCTGGAATTCCGACGTATTCTCTGCACAAATATTCGTACAAAATGTCCAAATATTTTCGATATTTTTGGCATTTTGTCCGTTCATATTTGTCAAATTCCTTCCCTATTTTGGCACATTGCCAATTTTTTCTCATAAAATACATAATGCCAAGGTGAGCTTCGTATTTTTGCTTTGAATATTCACTAATTTGAACATTCGGATGTCCTTTCATAAATGTAATAAATGATTTGTCATTAACCTTATAAAATAGATGGTGTAAATAAAATATTTCATTAATTAGCTCAAATTTAAATTCTCACCGATGGATTTGCATTTGAAATTGGAATTAAAAAATATGGGATAATGATAATGAATAAAGACACAGCAGAAGTAGTGCAAACAGTTATTTTCATCTTATTTAAAATTTAATTCACAAAATTAAAATAATATGCTTTTGAAAAAAAACCCGGGCCTTATTTTCCGGTCCGATCACTTTTTCATTAAAATATGTTCAAAAATTTTTGAATAATTTTCGCTAAAAATTTATATTTAAATAAATAAAATATAAATTTTGGTTTTTATTAAATGCATAAAATAAATGTTATCATATTCACACTTCAATATTTGCTTGCTTGCTTGCTTTTATGTGCATATAACATAAAACAAATCGATACATCCCATTTTAATATATGTATTTACTCATATTTTATAATCAGGAGATGTTATGGTAATTTCCTAATTTTTATTTAATTATATGAAAAATCGAAGTTTAACCACGAAAGATATTGCCTAATTTATTATTTAAATAAAAAAAATTCTATTAAAGATGATTTGCCTTAACTATTCATGCTTTTAGCGAACTCATTTTGAGCACAGTATTTTTAAGAAAAAAGAGTTTTGGGGAGTCACCCCGTAACCTTTGGCTCTTTTTGTTGACAGATTTTCATAAAAAATTCAAAATTTGGCAAAAAAAAAACATATTTGTGGAAATAATTTTAGAAAATATTCAAAATATGACGATATTAAATATCTATTTCAAGCACATATAAATCCCTTCCCTGGTATTTCTTATGGCGAAATGTTTAATATCTTTAAAACAATCGTCGGTAATTCCCGGCGATGTGCCGTCTTTAGGGGTGTGTTAAAAGTTTAAAAAATTTTGCTTATGAAATTAATTAATAGAGACCGGACGGGCTCGGGCGCCCGCAGGATTTTACCGGCGGCCCGCCGGTCCCGTTTTTTGGAAACAAATTCGGACGTTTCGCCAACTAAGCATAATTCTGACATTTCGCCAACTGACATTTCGCCAACTTAACATCTCGCCAACTGACATCTCGCCAACTGAACATCTCGCCAACTAAGCCAAATTCGGACGTCTCGCCAACTCACCCAAAAAATGACATTTCGCCAACTAATTTTGCCATCTACTCTAAAATTGTTTTTTTCTCTAGAATAATAGTATAGTTTAATATAATGTGTATCTATGAAAAAACAGGGCCCTCAGTGATTTTTCTGCTTATCATATCACTTATCAATTCATCGCAGTGACTGTATTTCTTTGATGAGAGACTCAGAATCCCTACGTATCATCGTGCCTGGCAAAAAAAAAACAACTCATTCGATTCTGTTCTGACATGAAATGTACAAAGGATTCTGATTCTCTGACCCAAGCAATAGAAAATTCACTGCTCTGAATTGTTAAGAAAGCAGATATACATTTATATAATTTTTATTATCATTAAATCAATATAGACTTAAAAAATTTGTTTTAGTTTAGTTGGCGAAATGTCAATTGGCAAAACGTCCGAATCTGGCTTAGTTGGCGAAACGTCCGAATTTGGCTTAGTTGGCGAAATGTCACTTTTTGGGTGAGTTGGCGAAACGTCCGAATTTGGCTTAGTTGGCGAGATGTCAGTTGGCGAAATGTCAGTTGGCGAGATGTCCAGTTGGCGAAATGTCGGTACACCGACAATGCTATACCGATAAAACTCGAATAAAATTATTTTTATTCTTTCCAAAAAAATATTTCGCCATCTGTTGTGTCCGTTCAACAGTCAATGGAATAATATTGATTTATTCCAACACAAATAAATATAATTAAATAAGCGAGGGGAGGGAGCGGGTCACAATTAAATGGAATACAACAAATGAATGAGGGAGAATGCACGGAATGGGGGAAAAGGGGGGTTTAAATGGACAGAACGAAGGGGTCAAATGATGATCAATAAACGACCATCTTTTGGCGCTAATTCAAATAATTAGCAAACACAACATCTCCTCCCCACCAGCTGAAGTCAGCGATCACGCGCTGGGGTCGAAGATCTGTCGTGGCCTTCGTTCGCGCACCGATCTTCTCAATGGCGGATCGTGCAAATTTGGCGGATCGTTCGGCTCTTCGTCCACGTCCGTCTGCTGTCCTCCGTCCTTTTCTTCCTCCGTCTGATCACCATTGGACGATGTCGAGTCCGCGTCGGTGTTGCTCTCCAGATCGGGCTTCGTCTCGTCCGTTTTCAGCTGGTCTAAATGCCGCTTCCAAACCCCACGGGCTGTTCGGACAAGAAACAGTGATGGACTTATTTGGCTCATGATTTGGCCTGCCATCCACTTCGAACCGTCTCTGTAATTTCTGGCAAAAACTCTTTGTCCAGATTTAAATGAGCGTTTCCACGTCCGTCGATCAAAATTCTTTTTGGCGCGTGCCAAATATTTTTGGCCATGCTTTTCAGCATTCGCTTTCACTTTCTCTTCTCCTCCTTCAATTTTGGTCGATTCGGACGGGCGCACGAGGTCGAGCAGTGTTCGCAACTTTCTGCCGAACATCATTTCTGCTGGTGATCGTCCCGTTGCAGAATGAGGTGTTACTCGGTATTTGAGTAAGAATTGGTTCATCGCCAATTCATTGTCCCAGTTGGTGTCTTTCTTAACCAACGACATTCCTTTTTTGAATGTTTGAACAAATCGCTCGGCTTCCCCGTTGCTCTGCGGGTGGTATGGTGCCGTCAGCGTTCGTTCAATTCCGCGTTTGGAGCAGAATTCTTCAAACTCCTTTGACGTGAATTGCGGCCCGTTGTCAGACACAATTTGTTCTGGCAACCCATGGGTCCAAATCAATTTTCGAAGCGCCTCAATCGTTGCCTCTGTCGTCGTGCTTTTCATCATTGAAACTTCTGGCCATTTTGTCTTGGCATCAACCGTGATCAGCCACATTTTTCCAAAAAACGGGCCACAGAAGTCAATGTGAAGTCGCTGCCATGGCTTTTCTGGCACTTCCCATGGGTGGAGAGGGACCTTCCTCATCTCCGGCGCATTCGTCTGACAAATTTTGCACTTCTTTTTGATGCTTTCAATGTCTTTGTCGATGCCCGGCCACCAAACTTTTTGCCTGGCCAAAGCCTTCATTCGGACGATTCCTGGATGCGTCGCGTGAATCAATTTCAAAAGCTTTTCACGGAATTTGTTCGGAACCACCGTCCGACATCCCAACATCAGGCAACCGTTGTTCAGCTCCAATTCGTCTTTTACAAGAAAGAATGGGCGAATCTTTTCCTCTTCCATCCTTGTCGGCCATCCATTGAGCACAAAACCTCTCACTTTTGCGAACATCGGATCATTGCCAATTTCTTTCGCAATGTCCTTAACAGTGATCGGCAAAGCGTTTTGGCTCTCCTGCTGGATTTCATTCAGCTCAAGGCTTTCCTTACAGATCTGATCAATTTCTGGACTTGGCAATCGCGACAACCCATCGGCGTAACCGAAGTTTTTGGTCGAACAATATTCAATTTCGAAGTCATAATTCATGAGCTTCAAACTCCAACGATGAAGTCGTCGTGCCGCAACTACGGGCAGTTCGCCTTTTGGTCCAAAAATCCTTTTTAAGGGCTCGTGGTCAGTCTGTAGAATGAATTTTCGACCGTACAAGTACTGGTTGAACTTCTCCACGCCGAAGATTACTGCGCGTCCTTCTTTTTCGATCTGCGCATAATTTCTTTCGGCTGGGCTCAATGTTCTTGATGCGTAGGCTATCACGCCAAATTTCCCACTTGTTCCATCTTTGTGGAAAAGAATTGCTCCAACTCCATAGTCAGATGCATCAGTTGCCAAATAAAGTGGCTTTTTGGGATCAAAATGAGCCAACAGTTCGTTCGACGCTAGCATCAATTTGATCTGCTCGAATGCTTCTTGCTGTTGTCCTCCCCAATGCCATTTGGTCTCTGATCGGCGTAACTCGTTCAATGGCTCAGAAATTGTTGCCATTGACGGAATAAATTTGCCATAATACCCAACCATTCCCAGAAAGGACTGCAATTCCTTTAAATTTTGGGGGGCTGGCATTTTTTGAATGGCTTCAACTTTTTCCGGCGACGTTCGAATCCCTTCTTTGTCGATGATGTGCCCCAAATAAGCAATTTGGTTTTGCATAAAGGAACATTTTTCCTTTTTGACACGCAATCCAAATTTTTGGATGCGTTGGAGAGTCATTTCCAGCCTTTTCAGATGTTCCTCGTCGTTGGGGGCTGTCACCACAATATCGTCCAAATAGACGGCGACTCCGTCGATTCCACGAAGGACGTCTTCCATCACTTGTTGGAAAATTGCTGGCGCTGACGCAACACCATAAGGCATACGCGTAAATTGGTATAGGCCTTTATGCGTGCAAATGGTCAGGCATTCCTTGGCTTTATCGTCCAACATTAGTTGAAGATAAGCCTCCTTCAAATCCAACTTGGAAAACTTTTCGCCTCCATTCAACACGCTGAACAATTCTTCCGGGCGCGGCAACGGGTATTGATGAATGTCGAGCCATGGGTTTACCGTGACTTTGTAATCGCAACACAAGCGAATTTTGTTCCCGGGTTTGGGTACAATCACCAGCGGTGTTGCCCAATCGGAAGTTGTCACTTGCTCCAACACTCCATCTTTGACCCAGTTGTCGATGACCTTCTCCACTTCGGGTCTCAATGCAAAAGGCACGGGACGCGGTTTGCACTTCTTCGATTGCACTTCCGGCTTAAATTTCAGCGAAATTTGCCTTGTGCATCGGCCGAGTCCGTCATTGAAGACCTCGCCGTACTTGAGAAGCACCGCTCCAAGCTCTCGGTTCACAGTCTTGCTTTTGACCTCGTTGACCGATCGGATTCCGAACGCTTTGTTGAGATCGATTTGCAATTCACCGATTAAATCTCTCCCACACAAATTTTTTCCATCGCCGTCCACGACATAAATTTCGGCATTCACTTTCTTGCCGTTGTACGCCACCTCTGTCATGAATGATCCAAGGACTTTGATCGGCTTTTTTCCATAAGCCATCAATCCTGAAGTTTGTCCCAGTTTCGGTTTACCGATGGACATCCAATCATCCTTAGAGATGAGTGTGACATCTGCGCCACAGTCCAATTCGAAGTCTGTCGCCTTTTTAGCCAGTTGAAGTTTGATCATTGCTGGCGGCACAGAAATCGATTTGATCTCTTCAGACTTGGCCAGCGTTCCAATGTCGTGTGCTTTTTGGCTTTCTGCGTTGACCTGGTGCACTGGCTTCCCTTGCCTTTTTGGCCAATTGGAGCCCTGCTTTGTCTTGCACATCACAGCCCAGTGTCCAACATTGCCACACTTTCGGCATTTTGAGTCCTTGTTCGGGCACTCGTTGTTGCGGTGGCCATTCCTCCCGCATCGATGGCATTGCATTTGCTGCGTTGGTGCGCTACTCTTTCTTCCTCCCTTTGGAGCGAAGACTTTCGCCACTTCCGCTTTCTTATGCCCACCGATTTGCTCTGCGTCCAATTCGGACTGCTCGAGAAGCACTGCCGTTTCGACGGCATCTTTAAACTTCATCTCTTTGACGCCCTCCCTTCTTTATCAACTCAGCCCGAATTGAATCATTTTTAAGGCCGTTGATGAAGAGTGCGCTCAGGCACATGTCGACCGAATCCTTATGCCATTCTGCTTTGGCAATTAAGGTCCGAAGTTGGATTGAGTAATCCCGAATTGACAGTCCTGATGTCTGTTTGGCTGAAAACAGCTCAAACCTTTTTGCCGCAATCGTCTTCGTCTCGCCAAATCGTTCTTCCATCAGCGCTTTGATCTCATCAATTGACATGTCGCGGACATCGTCTGGCAATGCCATTTGTCGAAGCTCTTCGTAGATTGGCCCAATCTCCGAAAAGAAGAGCAATTTCTTTGTCTCCGCATCAGTGATGCCTCGGAGTTTGATGAAAAACTCGAATCGTTCTTCCCAAATGGTCCATGATGTTTCAGACGTGTAAGGACCTGGTCCTTTGCCAGCCTTAACAACCGCTGCCATTGTTGCGCTTTATAATTTGTCCAAACTAGGATCAAATTAAAGATGATGAATGGTCAACTGTTATCCAACTGGGATTAATTGCAATTGTTATCCGTCTCGGATTAACAATTGAATGTCGAAATTCTTCGAAGTTCGGCGATTGACGTCTGGCTGTTATCCAACTCGGATTAACACCAGTAATTGAGAATGCCACCTCCTGGGTGTGCAGCTATTCCACTGGGAATTAGCTTTATTCTCAGACGATTTGGCAATTGCTATTCCAACTCGGAATTAGCAATTCCAATTGACGATTTGTTGCTTCAGTCCTCTCCGCTTTTGTTTCGCTCGTCTTTGCTTTTGCTGACTGCGCCAATAACTGTTGTGTCCGTTCAACAGTCAATGGAATAATATTGATTTATTCCAACACAAATAAATATAATTAAATAAGCGAGGGGAGGGAGCGGGTCACAATTAAATGGAATACAACAAATGAATGAGGGAGAATGCACGGAATGGGGGAAAAGGGGGGTTTAAATGGACAGAACGAAGGGGTCAAATGATGATCAATAAACGACCATCTTTTGGCGCTAATTCAAATAATTAGCAAACACAACACCATCTCAACAATGTTTCTAAGAACAAGACTTAATCTTACACAATTTCTATCGTCCATAAATATTGGCTTCACCGCTGGGATTTTATTCGCCAATTCAACATTTTTACCTTCAAATAATAAAAATTATATTATTATTTATTTATTTTAATAGTAATAATATAATTGAAATATTAATAAACCTTCAACATAAACTCGGAATAAATAATCGTATAAAATGTGCAAATATTTGCGCCATTTTTGGCAATTTGTCTGTTCATTTTGTTTGTCACAGTGCCAATTCTTTATCATGATATACACAGTGCCAAGACGGGCACCAAATATTTTTGTACGAATTTCTCTTTTTCATAGCATGAATATTCTTTGGTCAGCTTTGAAAAATTTGTAAATTTTGTCGCTAATCCCTTGACAAATTCAAAAAATAAGCTATCATTAATCTAAATTTGAATATGAATTAATTTAGAAACTTTTTATTTATTGAAGACTTGCCCAATTGAACGAATCAGTGAACTGTGTAATGATAATTATGAAATGTTTGTCCTCATTTATATCATTATGAGACCCTGGATAGTCTTTCTTTGCCTTTTCTTAAGCTTTTTTGAACATTTCCTCCAAGTTTTCCTCAAAATTCTGTCGGATTATTCCTTCTAAAATTTCATTTGTTTGCCATTCATTCGCTGTGTCAATTGCCAATTGCAAAATCATTTCATTAATTGGCATTTTTGGTTCATTTTCCAATTTCATCTCATAATTTAATCTCTTCTCATTCAACAATTTTGGTTGAAAAACAAACAAAATCCAATTCGAAGTGAACAAAGTATTTAGATTATGATCAAACATCTGACTCACATTAAAATAAAAATGTGAAATTTTCGTCAGGCAATACATCGCATAAATTATTGGCCCTTCAATTTCAATTTTAAATTCTTTGTGTTTAAATACAAATTTTGGCTTCACTGTTGGAAGCCCGAAGTATTCTCTGTACAAATATTCATGCAAAATGTCCAAATATTTGCGATATTTTTGGCATTCGGTTCGTTCATATTCTTCAAATTCCTTCCCTATTTTGTCGCATTTCCAATTTTTTTTCATAAAATACAAAACGCCAATATGTGCCTCATATTTTTGCTTTGAATATTCACTGATTGGCATTTCTTGCTGTCCTTTCACAAACGCTATTAGCATATTATCATCGACCTAATTAAAGGGTTTTCAAGAATATAATTATTCCGAAAATTGAAACTCACAAATGGATTTGTATTTGAAATTGGAATCAAAAAATTAATAAAAATGATAAATGATACTGCATAAGCAGAATAAAACATTGAATTTTCTAAAACCCCAAATCGATAAAATTAAAATTGGAACCCATAAAAAAAGAAGAAAATTTTTGAATTTAGAGTGCTATCATGCGTTGATTTGGAAGCAAAAATTCCTGCATTGTTAATATTTTATTTTATTTAAAGGAATATTAATATTAGAGCCCGGACGGGGCCGGGGCCCGCCGGGGTTTTGCCGGGACCCCCGGCCCCGGTCCCGGTTTTTTGGACAAACCACCGGG
>SIJG01000038.1:339685-363085 GCA_023374025.1 Heterodera schachtii | reverse complement strand
AAAATATTGACAAAAAATTCCCAAAATATTGAAATAATTTTTTTCCAAAAACCACCCAAAAAAATGTTTATTGCTAAAAATGACGATCAAATGAAGGTTTTAATTTTTTGATTACAACTCCCAGCCCTAGTTATCTGTTTTCCTGTGATTTTTTTAATTATGCTAAAAACATGCATAAATTGTTGCAAATTCTTCTATCAAAATTAAAATAAATTTCCCCTAAATTTTCCGAATGTTGTAAATCGAGTATAATTTCAAACAAATTCAGCCGAATACTCAATTTTTCAGGACGACTGCTGAAGCTTAGTTTCATAAACCTTAATTAGTCATTTGGTATAAAAATGGAATTTTAAATGTTAAAAATTTGTTTTGAATGAAAGTAAAAATTGTGAAATTTTCGAAATTTTTTAACAATTCCTCAATAAAAATGCAAAATTTTTAAACACCGATTTGGCAATATATTAATCGCATCGCTAAAACGAAGCCTACACCTTAGAACAGAGAATGTGATGATAAAAATGAGAATCGTAGGCCTATGGTTTCATTAGTTTTATTGCTTCCAAAAAATTTAATCTAATTGCTTGTGAAAAAGTTATAAAGCATTGAACATGCTATGTCACAATATCATCAATTGATGACTTGGTCATCAAGTGGGCGTATTAATTTGAAGCGTACTGGGAATGACAATTTAATTATTAAAACGATGACTTTTCGCGTTTATTTTTATGTTTAAATTTCATATTCGTTTTGATGTTTTTTGTTCGTCATTAATTAGCTCTTGATATTCTCCGATTTTGTCCTTTTTTCTCTCTTCGTGTTCTCCAATCGCCTTAATTTGCTCTGATCGACAAAGTGTTTAGCAGCAGACGACTTTTGACCACGAAGTGCCGCCAATTTGTAAGACAACAATTCTCTTCACCCTCTCTCCGCTTCACATCAACTTCGTTAAACCTTGACTAATGTAAGCATTCATTGTTGTCCCCGTAATTGTGTTTCTGAGTTTCTAATTACCCGACCAATCCCATTCCTTCCCCAATTTACCGAAATACAATCAGTCCCACACAAGCTTTCCCATCCCACACCCGGAGAAGTACGACTTGGCGCTCCTGGGTTACGACGTAAACCCACCCTTTTGGACAGCCTTTTTAAAACGATGACGCGGGCAAAAGCATTTCTCTGGGTGTTAATTTTTAAAAGTCTTGTCTCAAATTTTTCAGGTTTTGTTCTATTTTGCAGTAAAATGACTGGACAGTGATCATTTTAATCAACGACATTACAACTTCCGCCGCCGTGTACCAGTGAATTATATGGAACAGGATTCAGGTTCATCACAATGGTCTCAAAATTGGGAAATTTAGGAAATTCGGGACAGCAATTAAACGATAACACTCCTCGAACCATGGACAGCAGCAGCTCGCAATCCAAATTTTTTCGGTGGAAATGAGCAAAACATTGGAAACCCCACTTTGGCGTCAACTGCAATTTCACCTCATATTTCCTATCAAGAAAGGGGCAACTATTTTGTGAACTTTCCCGAGGGTATGCAAAATCGGGATCTTGTTCAGAACCGATATAATCATAACCGCCAAAATTCCGTTCAAAATTTTCAAAATCCTCGCGTGTTTGTGAATTCGCAGCTGAACCAGAACAATGAACGGCCAAATCGGTTTCAAAATCCGAACGAGTTTCCGGTTCGGGACTCAAAACGCCGAATCCATCCACAATTCGCCAATCACCAAAATGAGCAATACTCGGCTCGAGATGCTCGGATGTATCGACAAGAGACAAATCGAATTTTGTGCCTCCATTAAACCACCTACAATTCTCCGAAAACCAAAACCGACACAATTATGCCCAATTTCCGAATCCAAGAAATTTCCAACAAAATCCCGAAATGGTTTATGCACAGATAATCCCCCCGTTTACCAAAACCAAGCGTTCCCAGCCCAAACCATTCCCATCCCGGACATCATTATGGAATTACACAAAGTCACACTCTCCAATCAATACGCAAACACAATGAGAGAAACCCCTACCCTTAATGGAACGGAAGGGAGTGAGAAAGTGCAGGATCTTTTTTGACTGTTGAAATGTGTGCTGGAGAGTGGCGACATGAAAAAAAGTTTGGAAATGCTGAAAACTAAGCTGAATGGAAAAGCTTTGAGAGCGCTTAACATGGCATTGAGCAAATTTGGAAATGCCGCGCCATTCGGAACGATAAAAACGGAAATAATGTCGACATTGAGAGAGACGGATTATAAGGAAGCAAGTGCTTTTCAGGAACTTACACAGACGGGGAAACGGAAGGAAGGAGAAAATGTTATGAAATTTGGTGAACGAATTCAAAGGCTGGTAAATTGTGCCCATGTTGGGTTAAGTGAGGCATAAAGAGACGAAATTTCCAAAAAAATTTTCGTTCTTAACATCTATGACTCGAACATGGCAAAATTTTTGGAGTGTCAATCAAAACCGTCCCAAACATACTATGAACCTTTAATGGTAGCTAATCGTCTTAGTTAGGTGGAAGAGAAGACTGAGGAACGTTCGGTTCAAATCCGAAATTCACAAAATCCATTCCATTTTCCAAACGCGAACCAAATTCCATACCAAAATGAACAAAGTCGTTATTTTGGTCAAAAGAATTTCCAAAATTCTTACCAGCCCCAGTCAAAATATTTTGAAAGAACGGGGCCACCGAGTCATTATTATGGAAACAATTTTGGTGGACGAAATTTTCCAGTGAATCAGAATTTTAATCGGTACCCTGGCAATCAGCAAAACAGAAATTTTGGTAACGAAAGGACACATAGTAAAAAACTGACACAAGACGAAATTTTTCAAGGCCAGGGGTCTCAAAACTCCACAATGCCCGCAACTAATGCAAATGCCGTCCCATTAAACTCACAAAAACAAAATTTTCGTCCCGGGTATGGTTCGAACGCAATTATTGTTACAGAAAATACGAGGACAATTCGCCAGTGATTTTTGTCGGTCATTTTGACAAAAAGAGCCAACAGAATATGAAAAATTTTTTAGCGCTCTTTCCAACCATTCTTCCGGATTTCCACCAAATAACCCGGCTCTTGTTAAAACGTCAAAATGTTTGGATATCACGCTGACTGTAGTGGACAAAAATGCTAAAGGCTTAATGGATTCGGGTGCGCAGAATAATATAGTAAACACTGAATTTTTGTACCGAATTTCAGTGGAAAAGGGAATTAATCTCGCAGATTGGGGTTTCTGTCCCAATTCTGGCCTTACCAAATTACCGTTTTCAGTCGCATCATTTACTGGTGGGAAAATTTCCGTAATTGGAGTGATTTATGTTCCAATTAGAATGGGAGACGTTGAAACAACAATTTCTTGTTTGATCACTCAAAAACCTTTTAATTATGACTTCGTTCTGGGACCAAATGCTTTGGATGCTTTAGGCTACTATATCGGAAACGCAATTACGAATGAAATCCTGAATTTCAATTCGAATTCTTCTTGCGAAAACCCACATCTTAACACTGTTTTTGTCTCATCATTCGAATCAATTCCTCCTTTTGAAAATGAACAAAATTTAACAAAAATTCCCGATTTCTTATAGAAAACAGAATGAATGAACACGAATTGTTGGAGACTACGAATCAGACACAGAGCGTGACAAAAACGCAATGGACTTTTGTGATGACGATGAAGATAAAGTGCTTGAAAAATTCGAGATTCTGGACGAGAAGCCGGAAATTGTGCGTTCAAAATCAGCTCCGGAAGCCGGCAATGTAAAAGAGCCCATCACGTGACTGGACAATCCGACAGTGGACAATTCGACAGTGGACAATCCGACAGTTGGACAATCCGACAGTGCGGACAATTCGACAGAAGTGGACAATTCGACAGTGGACAATCCGACAGTAAATTTAAATTTTTAAAATATTTTCTAGTCATCTCAACAGATTATTTCCTATAAATATCTCAATTCGAATCAATTTAGCTTAAACTTGTTAACAAATTAAAAAATTAGTTTGGTACGCTATCAAAAATATGATGGGCCTTCCATTTATCATCGTGCTAATTTTGCTCGTCTGGTCACCAATCATCGCATTCGCTCTGATCAACACCATTGGAAAAGTGCAGTCGCCGGACAGTGTGACTCTGATCGCCAGTTTAGATGGATACCCGCTGATTTACAAAATAGAAGCGCAGGGCTCTGATCAAATTCTAGTACCGGTTTTTTACCGGTTTTCCCAGCCAAAAAATACCGGTTTATCAACTTCAAAAATACCGGTACCGGTTTTTTTACAATTACCGATGGCCGCTCTACCCTAATTTTTTGGGGATTCTTTTTATTCATTTCGCTTTGATAAATTTTTTGTGCTTTTATAAATTTAAATTTTTTTTCTTTATTTTAATTAAAATCATGTTTTTTTAAATGAAATAACTTTGAAAAAAAAAACATTGACTTCATATTGCAAATTTAAAGAAATTCGCCTGTAGGGTTTTGAATAAACAAAAAAACTTTTCTTTAATTAATTTCTATATTTTTCATAGTTTTTATATATTTAACAGAAATTTCAAGAATGTTTAAATGTTGTTCGAGAACAAGAATTTCAAAAAAAAAATTTTAAAAATTCAAAAAAACATATTTAAAAAATTCAAAAAAATATAAAATTTTGTTAATTTTTTAATAAAATTGATTTTAAAAAATTATCGGAAGTGAGGGGGAAGGGCAATTTTCAAAAACGCACAAGCAACTAATTAGGTCAATTAAAACCATTAAGCCTATCAATCAATATATTATAATTAAGCTACTCATCCGTCACCACTCACCCGCGCCGCTGGTCCGTGATGCCGTCCGCGCAACTGCTCGCCCCACCGCCAGCCCCAATGGCGTCGCCACCCGACTGCAGCACGCCAGGCGCGCGCAGGCACGTGATCGAGTCCGAGTAAACGGTTGCGCTGGTGTACGACGGGTCGTGCGCGGTGTTCACCGTGTTGTACGCGGACATGCTGTTGCTATTATTGTTGTTGTTGTTGTTGTTGCATTGGTGGTTGAGCTGCGCGTGTGCGCCGCCGCGTACGGCACCGGCGCCAGCAATGACCGGTGCCAACGATAGCGAGCCGGAACCGCCGGATTGGCCGGTGCCTGCCGTGCCAACCGAACCGCGATCCTGAAAGATAATTAATTGATTAAATCAATTGTTTGCCATATGTATAGTAGAGATCAGGGATGTTACGGAATTTCGACTTCCAAGTTCCGATTTTTTTTGGGGTCGGAATTCCGACTTCAGACTTACGAAAACTTTTTGGGCATCGGAATTCCGAGTTCCGAAAATTTTTGGTGCCTCGGAATTCCCCATCCCTGGTAGTGATAATATATCCTGAAAAAGGGGTTTTCAGGGATCGTTAATTGAATTGGTTCATTGTAAATATCCAAATATTTGATATAAACTACAAAGTGCCAATAAATAATATACAAAAAAAAAAAAAAATTATTTTTAATATTTTTAATACAAACTATATTATTAGTGCCAATAAAACACCAAAAATTTTCGGATATATTATTATTCTCTCATAATTTTTTTATATTTATTAAAAATAAGAGAATGTTCAACCCAGTTTCTGCTATATTCTTTATAATTATTTTCCTCCATTTTTCATTTTCAATTTCAAATGGAAATCCATCGGTAAGTTTTGACTTTTTTGTTAAATATTATTTAATCCATTTTTAATTAGGCTGATGACAAAATGCTAATTGATTTTGTGAGAGGCCAAAAAGAAACTCAAATTAGTGAATATTCAAAACAAAAATACGAAGCTCATCTTGGCATTATGCATTTTATGAGAATGAATTGGCAATGCGACCAAATTCATGAAAAGTTTAAAGAATATGAACGGACAGAATGCCAAAAATATCGCAAATATTTGGACATTTTGTACGAATATTTGTACAGAGAATATGCCGGAATTCCAACAGTAAAGCCAAAATTTGTATTTAAAAAACAAATTGAAATTGAAGGACCAATAATTTATGTGGTGAATTGTCTGATCAATATTTCGCAATTTTATTTTAATTCAAAAAGAATTTATAAATATAAATTAAACAAATTTTTCTCTTATCGTTTTAAACCACCAAAATTATTGAATGAGAAGAGATTAAAGTATCAGTTAAAATTGGAAATTGAACAAAAAATGCCATTTAATGAAATGATTTTGCAATTGGCAATTGACACAGCGAATGAATGGCCAAAAGATGAAAGTTTAGACGGAATTATTCAACTAAATTGTGGACAAAAATTTGAAGAAAATTTGGAGGAAATGTTTAAAAAAGCGGAAGAAAAGGCAAAAAAAGATAATCCGTGGAGAGCCAATGAGATAAATAATGACAAACATTTGATAATTTTGGATACAAAATTCGATGACTTTATTCAATGGGTGAGACATTTAATTAAAATAAAATATAAATATTTTTTTTTATATTAATTCAATTTAAATTTAGATTAATGATAGCTTATTTTTTGAATTTGTCAAGGGATTAGCGACAAAATTTACAAATTTTTCAAAGCTGACCAAAGAATATTCATGCTATGAAAAAGAGAAATTCGTACAAAAATATGAGGCCCATCTTGGCATTTTGTATTTGATGAAAAAGAATTGGAAATGCGACAAAATTGGGAAGGAATTTACTGAATATAAACGGACAAAATGCCAAAACTATCGCAATTATTTGGACATTTTGTACGAATATTTATTCCGGATTTATGCTGAAGGTTTGATTTTTCATAATTAATAACAAAAAATATATATTTTTAATTTTTCAAAATTAATTAGCTAAAAGTGCGGAAATGTTCAACAAATTGCCACCAGCGGTGAAGCCAATATTTATTTTATCAAATCGTTTTCGGGACAGTTTATTTGGTGTTGTCAAAACATTGAATGACTTTTCGAAATGTTTGTGGAAAAAAGGTGAAATGGAATTTTTGGATATCGAACTTTTTGAGGAAATAAATTTGGTAAATGAGCAGGAATTGAATTACGAAAAAATAAAAGCGGCGGAAAGTGCCAATTTACGAAGAGAATTTGAACGAGAATTGGCAAAAATGTGCAAAAAAACAAAAGAAAATGCCAATGAATTGGAAAAAGCAATGACAAATGCAGCAAATAATGCTGATCTTGAATGGCACTATCATAACAATTTTGGCACTTTCATTTCGTCGCCATTTTCATAGAAAAAAACACATTAACTTTTTGGGTCAAAAATTTCTTTTTTTTTTACTATTCTCGTTTCTTTTTTCACTCATCAACCAATGCTTTTGATTTTTTCTTTCCATTTTATTTATTTATTGTAGAGTAGAGCGGTAGGTACCGGTACTGGTACTGAAAAAACGGTACAACTGAGTATCTAGTACCGGTTTTAACCGGTACCGGTTCTAGTACCGGTTTTTTACCGGTTTTCCCAGCCAAAAAATACCGGTTTATCAACTTCAAAAATACCGGTACCGGTTTTTTTACAATTACCGATGGCCGCTCTACCCTAATTTTTTGGGGATTCTTTTTATTCATTTCGCTTTGATAAATTTTTTGTGCTTTTATAAATTTAAATTTTTTTTCTTTATTTTAATTAAAATCATGTTTTTTTAAATGAAATAACTTTGAAAAAAAAAACATTGACTTCATATTGCAAATTTAAAGAAATTCGCCTGTAGGGTTTTGAATAAACAAAAAAACTTTTCTTTAATTAATTTCTATATTTTTCATAGTTTTTATATATTTAACAGAAATTTCAAGAATGTTTAAATGTTGTTCGAGAACAAGAATTTCAAAAAAAAATTTTAAAAATTCAAAAAAACATTTAAAAAATTCAAAAAAATATAAAATTTTGTTAATTTTTTAATAAAATTGATTTTAAAGAATTATCGGAAGTGAGGGGGAAGGGCAATTTTCAAAAACGCACAAGCAACTAATTAGGTCAATTAAAACCATTAAGCCTATCAATCAATATATTATAATTAAGCTACTCATCCGTCACCACTCACCCGCGCCGCTGCTCCGTGATGCCGTCCGCGCAACTGCTCGCCCCACCGCCAGCCCCAATGGCGTCGCCACCCGACTGCAGCACGCCAGGCGCGCGCAGGCACGTGATCGAGTCCGAGTAAACGGTTGCGCTGGTGTACGACGGGTCGTGCGCGGTGTTCACCGTGTTGTACGCGGACACGCTGTTTCAAATTATTATTCATAATTAAGTGATTCTTTACATCAATTTTTGAGCCTAAAAATTTAAAATAATTAAAATTCTCTTATTTAAAAATACAAAGACTTGAACCTGGAGCTTTTAATATAATAATAATAATGATAATCAATAATAATCGATATTTAACGAATCTTTTTTTTTTTGCATAATTTACATAAATTATAATTCCGGGGAATTGTTATTATAATTTCCTTATTTTTTTTTTACATTATATTAATCAAATATGTTGTTTTTTGTATAATATTGTAATATTAATATTTTTAATAACTTTGATCTTTTTTAATTATTGATTATATGTTATTGTTAAAAATTTTTAAAATTAAAATTAAATTTTCATTTTATTTTTTTTTGGCTTATGTTCGTGAATGACTTCATTCTAATTCATTTTGCACTAAAAAACGCATTCTCTTAAGCAATTGGCGGATGTCTTTTTATTCTTTTTTTTTTTATTAAGAAAATAAATAAAAAATAATTATTCATTTTTAAAATATTTTTAAGAAATAAGCGCTTTTATTTTGAATATTTTAATATTTCTACTGATTTATAAATGATTATTTTCTTTGAATTTTGGGTACTAATAAAATAAAAAGTGAGAAAATATTAATTCAAAACAAAAATTTAATAAATTTTATCTAAACAAAATATATAAGAGAATTTATAATGATAGAGTAAAAAAAAGTAAAACGAATCAAAATGAAAATTGAAAAAAATCAAAAGAATGTTTTTCCCGGAAATTTAAATTTGAATTTTTTAGTATTTTGAATAAATATCGAAAAAGCGCATTTTTTTGTAAAACTTTTGGACTAAAAAACAGCAAAATAATGGTAAAATGAATTGTCGTAAGTTTGCCACCATATTTGCGATTATCATCACTCTCTCAACTTTCTCTTTCGTATATTCTTTTCATTTTTTGGTCAAATTCTGTTCGAAGATTGGCAATAATATTTGTTTCATTTTCATTTTTCGATGGATCTTCCACAATTTTTATTCCTTTTGTTATTTCCATTGCTTTTTGTTTAAATTTGCTTGTCCAATTTTTCTCATTTTTAATTTCATAATTCAATTCCTCCTCATTTGCCAAATTCATTTCCCAAATAAAATCTTTATAATATTTCCAATTATGATTCAATCTGCAGATAACTTTAATTAAATCAATATGATCTTCTAGAGAATCCATAAATATTGGCTTCACCGCTGGGAATTTATTGGCCAATTCTGCATTTTTATCTTAAAATAAATACATAATTATTTTTAAAAATCAATTATTTAAATAAATAATTAATTGACAAACCTTCAACATAAAGTCGAAATAAATAATCGAATAAAATGTGCAAATATTTGCGATATTTTTGGCATTTTTCTACAAATACTTTTCCGATTTTGTCACATTGCCAATTCTTTCTCATCGAATACACAGTGCCAACATGGTATTCAAATTCATGGCGTTTCATAAATTCAGAAAAAAAAGCATCATTAATCTAAAATTAAGTAATTAAAATACCCTTTTTTAATTTAAATCATACCCATGTTTCTGGGTCATCGAATTTTGAATATAAAATTATTTTATGTTTGTCATTATTTATTTTATATGCTCTCGATGGTTTTTCCTCTTTTGCCTTTTCTTCCGCTTTATTAAGCAACTCTCGCAAATTATTGTTAAAATTTTGTCGGATTATTCCATCCAAAATGCCATCTTTTGGCCATTCATTCGCTGTGTCCATTGCCAATTGCAAAATCATTTCATTAATTGGCATTTTTAGTTCATTTTTTAATTCGAATTCATAATTCAATCTCTTTTCATTAAATAAAATAGGTTCAAAATTATTATAATTAATGAAATGTTTGTTTAATTTATATTCCGAATAAAGGTCTTCGTCAACTGAATTAAAATAAAATTGCGAAATTTTGGCGAGACAATTCACCGCATAAATTATTGGCCCATTAATTTCAATTTGTTTCTTTTTAAATACAAATTCCGGCTTAACTGCTGGAATTCCGACGTATTCTCTGCACAAATATTCGTACAAAATGTCCAAATATTTTCGATATTTTTGGCATTTTGTCCGTTCATATTTGTCAAATTCCTGCGCAATTTTGGCACATTGCCAATTTTTTCTCATAAAATACATAATGCCAAGGTGAGCTTCGTATTTTTGCTTTGAATATTCACTAATTTGAACATTCGGATGTCCTTTCATAAATGCAATAAATGCTTTGTCATCGACCTTATAAAACAGATGGTGTAAATAAAATATTTCATTAATTAGCTCAAATTTAAATTCTCACCGATGGATTTGCATTTGAAATTGGAATTAAAAAATATGGGATAATGATAATGAATAAAGACACAGCAGAAGTAGTGCAAACAGTTATTTTCATCTTATTTAAAATTTAATTAATTAACAATATTAAAATAATATGGGAAAATCCCCGTTTAGTTATTGACCAATTTTCCGGTCTAATCATTTAAAAAAATAAATTCAAAATTTTTTGAATAATTTTTCAATAAAAATTTAAATAATTAAAATATAATTTTTGAAAGATGCATTAATTAAAAATTGGAATTGATCATAAGTATTATCCAAATCTACTTAATATAATCATTTATTTATTAAAGAATGATGCAATAATTAAAAAATAGGGATTGATCATCAGTATATTATCCAAATCTACTTAAAAATTATGGGGTTTTTGGGGTTACGGATTACGGGTTAAGGATTACTGAAATTACGGGGTTTTTGGGGGTACGGATTACGGGTTAAGGATTACGGAAATTACGGGGTTTTTTAATTTTTCTGTTTTTTATTTAAAGGGCTACCCCAATTTCGATTTACTTAGGAATTAAAAATCAGATTTATGAACCCTAAAAATACAAAAAGAATGAATTTCAGACACAAAATTATAATTTCTTTGTAAAATTGAATAAAAAATAAAGAAAATGCATCCCGAAATCTGTTTTTTCGATTTTTTTTTAATTCACTATTTAAAAAAATTATCAAAAATTCTGACAAAAATTGATTTTTGAAAATTACGGATTACGGTTTACGGACTATGTGAAATTACGGGGCTTTTGGACCCCCGTAATTACGGATTACGGATTTTCGTAACTGAGAAAATCGCCGTAATTACGGATTACGGATTTCCGTAATTGCAAATCCAGCTGCGTGCAGCCCTGATGGCATAACTTCCGGGCACCATCACGCCCAATATTGATTTGCTTTGTAGTTAAGCACTCCGGCTTCTTCCATTGGAAGTAAAAAAAAGGGGCAGACCCACAAAAGCCGTCTATCAACGCTCATCTGCTGGGAGAATTTTGTGTACTGCTTGATGCTGTTTTGTGTGCCAGCTAAACGTAATGATGACGAAGAAAGAGCCGGGGCAGGCACATACATTTTTGACAGATTTTAAAATTTTATTAAATTAATTAGTTTTTTCAAAAATTGTTGTAATCTTTTAAGGGGAGTAGCATTTTTAAGGGCCCCCGCCCCCTCCCCGACCTCCGCCGCTGGGACGGGCAGGCGTTGCGCCGCGCCTCTTTCTAAATAACTTTTTTTAAATGATACCATGAAGCTTTGCTTGATAAAATTTATAACAATTTTTTGGGACAAAAAAGGCATATTTACTGTTGAAATTCCGGCGTATTCTCTGTATAAATATTGGTATAAAATGCCTTGGCATTTTTCTTCAATAATTTTTTGATTTTGTCATTATCAACAAATGAATTGATGAAACATTCTGACAAAAAAAAATATTTGAAGATTGGACATTTTGTTATTTTCCATGAAACAAGAAATTTTTAATCCTCAAAAATTGCGAGGATTGACCCTTAATTAATTGCCATAATCTTATTTTGAATATTCGCTGATTGGCATTTCTTGCTGTCCTTTCACAAATGCAATTAACAATTCGTCATCGATCTAATTAAAGTTGTTTCAAACACATAATTATTTCGATAATTAAAACCCACCGATGGATTTGCATTCGAAATTGTAATCGAAAAATGATGAATAACAATGATAAATAAACTGCATAAGTAGAAGAATACATTGAGTTTTTTCTAAAATTTAAATCAGCACAGAGCGGTTGGGAACCGCGAAGAGTTCCCGACCACTCGTAATTTTATTATTTTGACAATATTTTGTGATTTTACCATATTTTTTTAATTAAAAAGATTTTAGATTTTCTTGCAATTTTAGGTTGCGGTTTTTTTTGACTTTTATCTTTTTTATTTTTATGTTTTTTCACTAAAAATGGATATACTATAAGATTCCGAGGCTTACATTTATGGGGAAACTGCATTTTGGCTCCGACGCCAAAAAGAATTTAATAAAAAATGATCAAAATTCGGTAAACCGATAAAAATCTCTTTACAATTTTTTTTATTATAATCAATTTTACATTATATCCATTTTTAAATTTTTATTAATGTAAATTTAATCTATTCTTTATTTTTACAATGACGTCAATCACATTTTGATGTTGCAAAAATGTAAATTTTGATTGTTGGATGTGATGATATTTAATATTATTAAGTATCATCTTTTTTCCACTAATGTTCAATTGAAAAATTGGGTGCTAGGTCGATGCGAAAAAAACTCAGTTTGGTCGATGCGAAAAAAAAACTCAGTTTGGGCGATGCGAAAAAAAACTCAGTTTGGGCGATGCGAAAAAAAACTCAGTTTGGGCGATGCGAAAAAAAACTCAGTTTGGGCGATGCGAAAAAAAACTCAGTTTGGGCGATGCGAAAAAAACTCAGTTTGGGCGATGCGAAAAAAACTCAGTTTGGGCGATGCGAAAAAAAACTCAGTTTGTGAGATGCGAAAAAAAAACTCAGTTTGGGCGATGCGAAAAAAAAACTCAGTTTGGGCGATGCGAAAAAAAACTCAGTTTGGGCGATGCGAAAAAAAACTCAGTTTGGGCGATGCGAAAAAAAAACTCAGTTTGGGCGATGCGAAAAAAAACTCAGTGTGGGCGATGCGAAAAAAAAAAACTCAGTTTGGGCGATGCGAAAAAAAAACTCAGTTTGGGCGATGCGAAAAAAAAACTCAGTGTGGGCGATGCGAAAAAAAAACTCAGTGTGGGCGATGCGAAAAAAAAAAACTCGGTTTGGGCGATGCGAAAAAAAACTCAGTTTGGGCGATGCGAAAAAAAAACTCAGTTTGGGCGATGCGAAAAAAAACTCAGTTTGGGAGATGCGAAAAAAAACTCAGTTTGGGCGATGCGAAAAAAAACTCAGTTTGGGCGATGCCAAAAAAAACTCAGTTTGGGCGATGCGAAAAAAAACTCAGTTTGGGCGATGCGAAAAAAAAACTCAGTTTAATTTATTCCCAAAAATATTTCGAAATTTCATTCAATGATTTGACAACACCAAATAAGCTTGTAAGCCATTTTTCGAAGTAAACAAATTCTGGCTTCACCAGTGATGGCAATTGTTTTTTTATCTCAGGACTTTTAGCTAAATAAAATAATTTACTAATTTAAATGATTTCAAATTAAATGATATAAATATTAAGAACAAACCCTTCAACATAAAGTCCGAATAAATATTCGTACACTAAATAGTTGCGATATTTTTGGCATTTTGTCCTTTACGTCCTTCAAATTCCTTCCCTATTTTGGCACATTGCCAATTTTTCTCATAAAATACAAAATGCCAAGGTATGCTTCGTATTTTTTCTTTGAATAATCACTGTTTTACAAAAATAAAAAATAATTATTCATTTTTAAAATATTTTTAAGAAATAATCGCTTTTATTTTGAATATTTTAATATTTCTACTGATTTATAAATCATTATTTTCTTTGAATTTTGGATACTAATAAAATAAAAAGTGGGAAAATATTAATTCAAAACAAAAATTTAATAAATTTTATCTAAACAAAATATATAAGAGAATTTATAATGATAGAGTAAAAAAAAGTAAAACGAATCAAAATGAAAATTGAAAAAAATCAAAAGAATGTTTTTCCCGGAAATTTAAATTTGAATTTTTTAGTATTTTGAATAAATATCGAAAAAGCGCATTTTTTTGTAAAACTTTTGGACTAAAAAACAGCAAAATAATGGTAAAATGAATTGTCGTAAGTTTGCCACCATATTTGCGATTATCATCACTCTCTCAACTTTCTCTTTCGTATATTCTTTTCATTTTTTGGTCAAATTCTGTTCGAAGATTGGCAATAATATTTGTTTCATTTTCATTTTTCGATGGATCTTCCACAATTTTTATTCCTTTTGTTATTTCCATTGCTTTTTGTTTAAATTTGCTTGTCCAATTTTTCTCATTTTTAATTTCATAATTCAATTCCTCCTCATTTGCCAAATTCATTTCCCAAATAAAATCTTTATAATATTTCCAATTATGATTCAATCTGCAGATAACTTTAATTAAATCAATATGATCTTCTAGAGAATCCATAAATATTGGCTTCACCGCTGGGAATTTATTGGCCAATTCAGCATTTTTATCTTAAAATAAATACATAATTATTTTTAAAAATCAATTATTTAAATAAATAATTAATTGACAAACCTTCAACATAAAGTCGAAATAAATAATCGAATAAAATGTGCAAATATTTGCGATATTTTTGGCATTTTTCTACAAATACTTTTCCGATTTTGTCACATTGCCAATTCTTTCTCATCGAATACACTTGGCCAACATGGTATTCAAATTCATTGCGTTTCGTAAATTCAGAAAAAAAAGCATCATTAATCTAAAATTAAGTAATTAAAATACCCTTTTTTAATTTAAATCATACCCATGTTTCTGGGTCATCGAATTTTGAATATAAAATTATTTTATGTTTGTCATTATTTATTTTATATGCTCTCGATGGTTTTTCCTCTTTTGCCTTTTCTTCCGCTTTATTAAGCAACTCTCGCAAATTATTGTTAAAATTTTGTCGGATTATTCCATCCAAAATGCCATCTTTTGGCCATTCATTCGCTGTGTTCATTGCCAATTGCAAAATCATTTCATTAATTGGCATTTTTAGTTCATTTTTTAATTCGAATTCATAATTCAATCTCTTTTCATTAAATAAAATAGGTTCAAAATTATTATAATTAATGAAATGTTTGTTTAATTTATATTCCGAATAAAGGTCTTCGTCAACTGAATTAAAATAAAATTGCGAAATTTTGACGAGACAATTAACCGCATAAATTATTGGCCCATTAATTTCAATTTGTTTCTTTTTAAATACAAATTCCGGCTTAACTGCTGGAATTCCGACGTATTCTCTGCACAAATATTCGTACAAAATGTCCAAATATTTTCGATATTTTTGGCATTTTGTCCGTTCATATTTGTCAAATTCCTGCGCAATTTTGGCACATTGCCAATTTTTTCTCATAAAATACATAATGCCAAGGTGAGCTTCGTATTTTTGCTTTGAATATTCACTAATTTGAACATTCGGATGTCCTTTCATAAATGCAATAAATGCTTTGTCATCGACCTTATAAAATAGATGGTGTAAATAAAATATTTCATTAATTAGCTCAAATTTAAATTCTCACCGATGGATTTGCATTTGAAATTGGAATTAAAAAATATTGGATAATTATAAAAAATAAAGACACAGCAGAAGTAGTGCAAGTAATTACTTTCATCTTATTTAAAATTTAATTAATTAACAATATTAAAATAATATGGAAAAATCCCCGTTTAGTTATTGACCAATTTTCCGGTCTAATCATTTAAAAAAATAAATTCAAAATTTTTTGAATAATTTTTCAATAAAAAATTTAAATAATTAAAACTTAATTTTTGAAAGATGCATTAATTAAAAATTGGAATTGATCATAAGTATTATCTAGAGTTGAGCGGGACCGGGACTTGCCGGGACCAGAAAAGTCGGGATCTGGACCGGGACCAAGTTTTTCGACCGGGACCGGGATCGGGACCGCGAGAAAAGCCGGGACCGGGACCAACCGGGAATTTTCCCAAGAGAAAATTTTTTTGAAAAATTTTGAAAATTTGAGTGCACTTTGTTACGAAAATTGCCTATATTCAAAAATGTACCCATATTTTAATTTTCGTTTGTAGGAAGAATTCGAAAAATTTTTTTATTCGCTGAAAAATTTTTAAAATTTTAATTCAGGGAGGGTCTTGGAATTTTCTTAGTCCCAATGGATTTTTTTAAATAAATTAACAATTTTTATTTTTATTTTTTGCTTTTTAAATCGCTGTTTTTGTGGCGCTGTTTTTCGAAACAACTTTTTTGATCATAAGTAGGATTATCCAAATCTACTTAATTAAATAATGAGACAATATTTAAAAATTGGGATTGCTCATAAGTAGGATTATCCAAATCTACTTAATATAATTTATTTATATATTAAATAATGAGGTAATATTTAAAAATTGGGATTTATCATAAGTAGGATTATCCAAATCTACTTAATGTAATTATTTATTATATTAAAGAATGATGCAAAATTTAAAAAATGGGATTGCTCAACAGTAGAATTATCCAAATCTACTTAAAAATTATGGGGTTTTGGGGGTTACGGATTACGGGTTAAGGATTACTGAAATTATGGGGTTTTTGGGGTTACGGATTACGGGTTAAGGATTACGGAAATTATGGGGTTTTTTAATTTTTCTATTTTTTATTTAAAGGGCGGCTACCCGACTTTTGGGGATTTGCAACTTGGGGACCCGACATTTGGGGACCCGACTTTTGGGGATCCCGACATTTGGGGACCCGACTTTTGGGGACTCGACACTTAGGGAACCCGACATTTGGGGATCCCGACATTTGGGGACCCGACACTTAGGGATCCCGACATTTGGGGACCCGACATTTGGGGACCGAACGACATTTGATCACAAGGCATTTAGGGAAACTACCGACATTTGGCAACCCGACATTTACGGACCCGACATTTGGGGATTTTAATAAAACAAAAAAAATATTAAAAAATTTAATTTTAAGCCACAAAATTAGACAAAATTACGTCTGCTTTAGCCAGAGTTAATTCCATTGCAAAAAAAATTAATTAATATTTTAAAAATTAACTCTGTTTCCGGACTCACCGCGAGGAGGCGCAGAATTTTGAGCCCATACTAACCACAACACAATAGACAAACCACAATACATTTTTAACTACAGTAGACTTTTTTCCAATTTTTATTTAAAGTGCCTTTCCCAAGGGCCAACGGGAACAGAAATCCGTCAAGGACATTCAAAAAGTTCCAGACGACTTTGCTGTCTAATTGCGTACAGCAACAAAATGCCGAGGTCATCTTTTCGGTTTCTTATCTTTCGCGTGACTTTGTTCGGTGCTTTAAATGAATTTTTTAACGAGTTAATTTTTTGTGGCTGACCTGCAAAACAAATCTCTTCCACTGGTCGCCCTATTTCGGTATTTATTTTTCCAAAAATATATCCAGGGTTGTAGTCATCAACATTCACACTGAATTCATAAGAATTCAGAGTGAGCACAAATGGGAAAAAGTCCTTTAAGATCTGTTTCTCTTCGCAAGCTAAATTAATTATATCTTTTCAAAAAATAAAGATTTTTAACCTTTTATTTCTTGTATTAGCAAATAAATGTTGAGAGAAACTGAGCCCATTTCCATCAAAATTGTTGAGGCGGTAATGTACGGGTGGGCTTTAATGTAGGTGCCTATACGTGATAACGCCACTGTCAAACGAGCTAAAGCCGAAACTGCCCTTTGTTTCCGATGTCTCTGTTTGTTCGAACTATGAGTATTTGGTAGCAACAGTATTATAATTGCCAAAAAAAGAAATTTTTTCATTTTCTAGAAAATATATTCATAATTCGTAAAGAAATGATAAAAACGGGAGAAGAGAATTGTGCCAGCCGTCGCGTCAGCAAATTGAAAATTGTTTTTGAGAAGCCGCCGGCGAACGAACAAGAGCGGGGGGGGGGGGGGGGGAAGGGAATTATTTGTGCCAGCCGTCGCGTCAGCTAATTGAAAATTGTTTTTGAGAAGCCGCCGACGAACGACGAACGAGAGCGGGGCGATTCATTCTGATAATTTCCATCTTTTCAATGCGAGCTATTTACTTCTTCATTGCACTTTCATTGCCCGTCCAGGGGGGGGGGGGGGGGAGAAGGGAATTATTTGTGCCAGCCGTCGCGTCAGCTAACGTTGTAAAAAATTACCACGGTCGAAAGTTTTCTTTAATGTAAAAGGTCTATTGAACGGCAAAGAGAAGCACCCGAACGCCAAGGGGTGGATGCCGATGGACTCGCAAACATAATAATTGATGTAGTTTTGACTTGGTTCTTTTTAATTTGTTTGCCTAGGGAAACTACCGAAACGACATTTTGGGAAATCGCTTTCTTCTTTTTGATAGCAGGGAAACAGAACCAAACAATGCTATTTTTTTCGTATATGCTACTGATGATGGGCTTCGTCGTCTAAGAACATATCGAAATTGGGCATCGGATGGAACTTTTAAAAGTTGAGAAGCTTTAAATTAAAGATAATTTGAATTTAAGTTGCTCCTGGGAATATGTTGCAAATTTACACAATCAACAGTATTATTGAACACAGCAGTGTTCCAGCTGTTTTTGTCCTAATGTCCAATAAAGCTGAAGCAACTTATTCCCGAGTCCTTCAGGTGCACAATTGTTTTTGCTCTATTGACAAATTCAGCATTCTGCTATTTTTTATAGGTTTTAAATGCACGTATAGGAGTTGGACCAACTTCTGTTATGTTAGACTTCGAAATGGGTTACTATTAATTTTTAACGTATATTTATTAAAACATTTAGCCGCCAAAAATGCATATACAACTATTTTTGGAGAGAACCTACAAATTCGTTTTTGTTTGTTTCACTTAGGACAGGCAATTAATCGTAGATTGAAGACCGGGAAACTTAGCCACTATTACACAACAAATAATGAATACAAAATCTTGGTTCGGAGTTTGGCTGCGCTCTCTTTTCTGGAGGAAATTCGAGTTGTGCCGGCTTTTTACTTGCTTCGACAACGGGCGAATGAGCTCGGCATCCAAGTTGTTCCAAATGCTGGACAACCAGTCGCAATATTCGATTACTTTGGGCGGTATTGTTAAAATAAATTGAATTGTTTATTCATTATACCCAAGAAACTATGTGCGTGGTCACGATGGAAGACCTCCACTGTTTCCTGTTCATACCTGGAATCACCATGATAGTGTTCTTCAGGACTTGGGGCGCACAAATAACGCCCAAGAAGGGTTCCATTTGGCTTTAAGAATGCAATTTAACAGTGTGCATCCGCCATTATCGAAGTGAAAATCGCGTTTAATCAGCTTAATATTTTTAATTATCAGAGTTATCACTGTTCTGAAGAAAGAAGAGCGAATCGCAGCCGATAAACTGCGGCAGTATGAGTTGGACCCAACTCAAGGCATAAGAATTCGAGAACGGAAGAAAACATACCGTGAAAATGATTTGGCTATCAGAAATTTGGTTGAAGGCTTTGATGCCATTGAGAACCCAAACGAAGATGAGATTCTTGCTCATCTCAGATCGTTGCAATACAGACTTATGCGCAATGATTTTGAGAATTGGGACGACCCAAATGGTGATTAATTCTGTTTTCACATCCCGTTGGCCCTTGGGAAAGGCACTTTAAATAAAAATTGGAAAAAGGTCTACTGTAGTTAAAAATGTATTGTGGTTGGTCTATTGTGTTGTGGTTAGTATGGGCTCAAAATTCTGCGCCTCCTCGCGGTGAGTCCGGAAACAGAGTTAATTTTTAAAATATTAATTAATTTTTTTTTTGCAATGGAATTAACTCTGGCTAAAGCAGACGTAATTTTGTCTAATTTTGTGGCTTAAAATTAAATTTTTTAATATATTTTTTTGTTTTATTAAAATCCCCAAATGTCGGGTCCCTAAATGTCGGGTTGCCAAATGTCGGTAGTTTCCCTAAATGCCTTGTGATCAAATGTCGTTCGGTCCCCAAATGTCGGGTCCCCAAATGTCGGGATCCCTAAGTGTCGGGTCCCCAAATGTCGGGATCCCTAAGTGTCGGGTCCCCAAAAGTCGGGTCCCCAAATGTCGGGATCCCCAAATGTCGGGTTCCCTAAGTGTCGGGTCCCCAAAAGTCGGGTCCCCAAATGTCGGGATCCCCAAAAGTCGGGTCCCCAAATGTCGGGTCCCCAAGTTGCAAATCCCCAAAAGTCGCACCACGTAAAGGGCTACCCCAATTTCGATTTATTTAGGAATTAAAAATCAGATTTATGAACCCTAAAAATACAAAAAGAATGAATTTTCAGACACAAAATTATAATTTCTTTGTAAAATTGAATAAAAAAATAAAGAAAATGCATCCCGAAATCTGTTTTTCGTTTTTTTTAATTCACTATTTAAAAAAATTATCAAAAATTCTGACAAAAATTGATTTTTGAAAATTACAGATTACGGTTTACTGATTATGGGAAATTACGGGGCTTTTGGACCCCCGTAATTACGGATTACGGATTTTCGTAACTGAGAAAATCGCCGTAATTACGGATTACGGATTTCCGTAATTGCAAATCCAGCTGCGTGCAGCCCTGCTGATGGCATAACTTCCGGGCACCATCACGCCCAATATTGATTTGCTTTGTAGTTAAGCACTCCGGCTTCTTCCATTGGAAGTAAAAAAAAAAAGGGGGCAGACCCACAAAAGCCGTCTATCAACGCTCATCTGCTGGGAGAATTTTGTGTACTGCTTGATGCTGTTTTGTGTGCTTGCGCTCAGCTAAACGTAATGATGACGAAGAATGAGCCGGGGCAGGCACATACATTTTGGACAAATTTTAAAATTTTATTAAATTAATTAGTTTTTTCAAAAATTGTTTAAGGGCCCCGCCCCCTCCCCGACCTCCGCCGCTGGGACGGGCAGGCGTTGCGCCGCGCCTCTTTCTAAATAACTTTTTTTAAATGATATCATGAAGCTTTGCTTGGTTTCGCTTGATAAAATTTATCACAATTTTTTGGGACAAAAAAAGGCATATTTACTGTTGAAATTCCGGCGTATTCTCTGTATAAATATTGGTACAAAATGTCTTAGCATTTTTCTTCAAATAATTTTTTGATTTTGTCATTATCAACAAATGAATTGATGAAACATTCTGACAAAAAAAAATATTTGAAGATTGGACATTTTGTTATTTTCCATGAAACAAGAAATTTTTAATCCTCAAAAATTGCGAGGATTGACCCTTAATTAATTGCAATCTTTTTTTTTTTTAATTTAATTTATAATCTTATTTTGAATATTCGCTGATTGACATTTCTTGCTGTCCTTTCACAAATGCAATTAGCAATTCGTCATCGAACTAATTAAAGTGGTTTCAAACACATAATTATTTCGATAATTAAAACCCACCGATGGATTTGCATTCGAAATTGTAATCGAAAAATTATGAATAACAATGATAAATAAACTGCATAAGTAGAAGAATACACTGAGTTTTTTCTAAAATTTAAATCAGCACAGAGCGGTTGGGAACCGCTCGTAATTTTATTATTTTGACAATATTTTGTGATGTTTACCATATTTTTTTAATTAAAAAGATTTTAGATTTTCTTGCAATTTTAGGCTGCGATTTTTTTTACTTTTATCTTTTTTATTTTTATGTTTTTTCACTAAAAATGGATATACTATAAGATTCCGAGGCTTACATTTATGGGGAAACTGCATTTTGGCTCCGACGCCAAAAAGAGTTTAATAAAAAATGATCAAAATTCGGTAAACCGATAAAAATCTCTTTACAATTTTTTTTATTATAATGTATCCATTTTACATTATATCCATTTTTAAATTTTTATTAATGTAAATTTAATCTATTCTTTATTTTTACAATGACGTCAATCACATTTTGATGTTGCAAAAATGTAGATTTTGATTGTTGGATGTGATGATATTTAATATTATTAAGTATCATCTTTTTTCCACTAATGTTCAATTGAAAAATTGGGTGCTAGGTCGATGCGAAAAAAAACTCAGTTTGGGCGATGCGAAAAAAAACTCAGCTTGGTCGATGCGAAAAAAAAACTCAGTTTGGGCGATGCGAAAAAAAACTCAGCTTGGTCGATGCGAAAAAAAAAACTCAGTTTGGGCGATGCGAAAAAAAACTCAGCTTGGGCGATGCGAAAAAAAACTCAGTTTGGGCGATGCGAAAAAAAAAACTCGTTTGGGCGATGCGAAAAAAAAAACTCAGTTTGGGCGATGCGAAAAAAAACTCAGTTTGGGCGATGCGAAAAAAAAACTCAGTTTGGGCGATGCGAAAAAAAACTCAGTTTGGGCGATGCGAAAAAAAACTCAGTTTGGGCGATGCGAAAAAAAACTCAGTTTGGGCGATGCGAAAAAAAAACTCAGTTTGGGCGATGCGAAAAAAAAACTCAGTTTGGGCGATGCGAAAAAAAAACTCAGTGTGGGCGATGCGAAAAAAAAAACTCAGTGTGGGCGATGCGAAAAAAAAACTCGGTTTGGGCGATGCGAAAAAAAAACTCAGTTTGGGCGATGCGAAAAAAAACTCAGTTTGGGCGATGCGAAAAAAAAACTCAGTTTGGGCGATGCGAAAAAAAAAACTCAGTTTGGGCGATGCGAAAAAAAAACTCAGTTTGGGCGATGCGAAAAAAAACTCAGTTTGGGCGATGCGAAAAAAAAACTCAGTTTAATTTATTCCCAAAAAATCATTCAAATCTGATAATTTATTTTCACTTTTTCCCAAAATATTTCGAAATTTCATTCAATGATTTGACAACACCAAATAAGCTTGTAAGCCATTTTTCGAAGTAAACAAATTCTGGCTTCACCAGTGATGGCAATTGTTTCTTTATCTCCGGATTTTTAGCTAAATAAAATAATTTACTAATTTAAATGATTTCAAATTAAATGATATAAATATTAAGAACAAACCCTTCAACATAAAGTCCGAATAAATATTCGTACACTAAATAGTTGCGATATTTTTGGCATTTTGTCCGTTCATACTTGTCAAATTCCTGCGCAATTTTGGCACATTGCCAATTTTTTCTCATAAAATACATAATGCCAAGGTGAGCTTCGTATTTTTGCTTTGAATATTCACTGATTTGAACATTCGGATGTCCTTTCATAAATTCAATAAATGCTTTGTCATCGACCTTATAAAATAGATGGTGTAAATAAAATATTTCATTAATTAGCTCAAATTTAA
>SIJG01000038.1:149685-334685 GCA_023374025.1 Heterodera schachtii | reverse complement strand
ACCCCCATTTTAACATAAATAGATTTTTGGTTAAATTTAAGAAAAATTTGAAAAATTTTCTTAATAAACTTTGTTTAAAAAAATATTCCTTGGAGATTTCTACAAAAAGCTCTAATTTTCCTCAAAAAAATTGGTCAAAAATCGTAAATTACTCATTTTTTGGAAAAAGTACGCGCAAAAAAGCGATTTATATGTTTTGATTGCTTTAAAATATTTTTGGGAATTTTTCCAGCGATTAAATTCCATTTTTTTAAATAAATAAGTAAAAAATCATTAGAAAAATTTTTTTTTTATAATCACGGATCACGGCTCACGGATCACGGAAATCACGGGGTTTTTGGGGTGCCGTGATCACGGTTCACGGGTCACGGATTTTTTTTAAAGCCCCGTGATCACGGCTCACGGATTTCCGTGATTGGAAATTCAATCACGGCCAGCCCTGCTCCGGGGCCATTTCACATTTACACATTTTGATGGGATGTCGGGAGAAGAAATGGGCCCGGCTTTAACCCCATCGGCGGAGCTTACAATGTCAATTTTTGATGAAAATGTCACCGATTTATGAGCTCTTTGAATTTCGCTGTCCTTACGGTGCATTATTTTAATTTTTAAGGAATTAAATTTTAATATTTAAATTAATATCGTAAAATTGTTTTACTTTTATAAATTAATTTTTTTATTAAACTTTGAATATTTCTGTAAATAATAATCTTGTAAGGAAGAAGCTGACTGGGCGGTTAAAACGCGGAAAGCGGGGGTTGTTAAGATCCATAAAAGAAAGGGCGGATGTGCCTCGGTAGCTTAATGGTAGAGCTGCCCACGGAAAGGGTGCATGAGTGGGTTCGATTCCCACCCGAGGTTTAACATTTTGCCCATTTCTTATTGGTAGCACCGGATGGTTGCCCCACCGCGCCAGCAGCAATTAATTAATGGACCGAGGGACCGGTCCCGATGAGGATGGAGCTGTAAGGAAGAAGCTTTGATGGGATGTCGGGAGAAGAAATGGGCCCGGCTTTAACCCCATCGGCGGAGCTTACAATGTCAATTTTTGATGAAAATGTCACCGATTTATGAGCTCTTTGAATTTCGCTGTCCTTACGGTTTAATTAATATCGTAAAATTGTTTTACTACTTTTATAAATTAATTTTTTATCAAACTTTGAATATTTCTGCAAATAATAATCTATTCTTTTTAAAATTAATTTAAAAATATTCTTTTAATTAAAGGAACAAATTAAAAAAACAAAAAAAAAAATTGGAATAAAATATATTATTTTTTTGAAATGTATCCTATTTTTAAAGTGTTAAGAAAATTATAAAAATAACATAAATTAGATTTGGATGGATATAAAAATAAAATCGCTTAAAGAAAAAAAGGAAAGTTTAAAATTTAAATAATAAATAAATATTCAAAATCAAACGAGAAAAAATGCTCTAATAAAATTTCGAATTCTGTAAAGCATAGAAAACTAAAATTATTTTTAAATTTTTTATTTTGTATAACTAAAAAAACGAATTTTTGAAAAATTAAGAGCCTTAAATAGAGACAAATGAATCCATTTCGCTTTCGTTGTGTCGCCGTCGTCTTCCACTAATTGCTTAATTTTTTGTAATTACCAAAATGCAACAACAACAAAAAAAAACAAACAAAAAAATGATGAACGGGAGAATATTTTTCTTCGGGGCATTCTCATTCATATTCATTCGCTCTCAATGCACTAATTGCGACACAACACAACATAATGCCAACCAAATTATGAATAATAATTTGAAAAATGGGCAAACGCCCACCGCCAAATGGCCTTCATTAAGCGAGAGACCCCTGGGGGGAAATTGTAACAAAAAATCACTGATTGTGAGGAGTTAGGTGGTCGGTCAATCGTTCGTCCGCCATGCGATTCCAACACATTTTTTTACTATCTGATTTAGTGGTTTAGGAAATTGCTTAGAAAAAAATAGTTTATATTAAAAAAAAGATGGAAATTAATTAAGTGTAATACCTCACAATTTCCATCTTGGCACTGTGTATTTGATGGGAAAGAATTGGCACTGTGACAAAATATCAGAGAAATTTGAAGAATATGAACGGACAGAATGCCAAAAATACCAAAAATATTTGGACATTTTGTATGAATATTTATTCCGTATTTATGCTGAAGGTTTGTTGTTAATATTTCTATCATTTCAATAGTATTTTTAAATAATTTAAATATAAAGTCCGGAGATAAAAAAACAATTTCCATCACTGGCGAAGCCAAAATTTTTAAAAGGTGATAAATACACTAGAGGATTAATTGACGTTGTCAAAATAATGAATGGTATTTCGAAATGAAACGGTCTACCTCAGTTGGGCCCCGGCACGTTTGGGCCCCAGCATGTTTTTGGACTATAACTTTTTTCATTGTCAACCAAATCTAACAATATTGGTATCATTCGAGAGCTCTTCAGATGCTCTAATAGATTGCAAAATTCCAAAAAATTTCGCCAATTTTGAACAAATTTATGGCCAAAAAAGTTGGAAAATTTGGCTTTTTGAATTTTTCTGGTCATAACTTTTTTTAACCTTAACGAAATTTTTCAAAATTTTGCAAGCTAATAGAAGACACTTAGGGCTTTCGAATGATACCAAGAATGTTGGATTTGGTTGACAACAAAAAAGTTATAGCCAAAAAACCGCTGGGGCCCAAACGTGCCGGGGCCCAACTGAGCCGGTCCGTGGAGAAAAGGCAATGATCAAAAAGGAAAAGCAAAAAAAGAAACATTTCAATGATCCGGTGGAAATTGCCAATTTACGAAGAGAATTTGAAGAAAAAATGGAAAAAAAACCCTGCATAAAAAACACATTTAATACTTTTATTAGGACCTGTAATAAGTTGAAAATGATATTACGTTAGTGCGTACCACGCAAATTAACTGATAAATATTTACTCAATTACAAAATAAAAATTATAAAATGATTATCGACCTGAAAGAAAATAGGAATTTAAAAAAAATAAATTTTATCCAAACAAAAAATTAAAAAATTCATAAGAAAATGAATATAAGAAAAAGGAAAATAAATTGTAAAAATACAGTAAATGGGAGAAGTAGACAGAATATTTAAATGCCAAAAATAGGAAAAATGAAATGATTTGCAAAGAGTTCAGATTTTGTGACCAAAAAAATTTATGAAAATGGCGACGAATTGAAAGTGCCGAATTTGTCTTTGTATTCATTTTCCAAATCTTCTTTTTCTTCATGATTTGCCGCATTTTCAATTGCTTTGTCCAATTTCGCCTCTTCTTCATTGGCATTTTTCTTAGTATTTTCATAAATTTTTTCCATTTTTTGCTTAAATTCTTGACCAAAATTGTTTTCAAATTTGTTTCTTAAATTTAAAATTTCCTTTCCCTTTTTTTGCACATTTTTTCGTCCGAATAAATTTTGTTTAAATTTACTAAGCCAATTTTCCTCCTCTTTAATTTCATCATTCAATTCGACCTCATTTAACAAAACAATCTCCCAAATATCATCGATGTTGCTCAATTCATTTGCACCTTTTTGCCAAAAACATTTCGAAATTTCATTCAGTTTTTTGATGATGGAAATTAAATCATTTTGATAATATGCGTAAGGACGTATAAATTTTGGCTTAACTGCTGAAAATTTATTCGCCAATTCTGAGTTTTTACCTTAAATATAAAATAATTAATTTAATTAATGATTGCATACCTTCAACATAAAGTGCGAATAAATATTCGTACAAAATGTGCAAATATTTGCGATATTTTTGGCAATTTTCTTTAATTTTTTTTTGCATTTTTTCACAGTGCCAATTCTCTTTCATCAAATACAATGTGCCAAGATGGGCTTCATATTTTTGCGTCAAATGCTTTTTCATTTTCTCAATTTCGTATAATCCCAAAAAGATCATCATTTGTCCAATTCCATCATACCTAAGTCCATATTCATAATACAGAGCAAGATTTCCTTTCTCTTTCTTTCGATGTAAATAATTTGCATATTGTTTTGCCATTTTAAAAAATTTTTCTGAATTTGTCGCTAATCCTTTGACATATTCCGAAAATAAAGCATCTTCAGTCTAAATTTTGAATTTGTTTAATTTTTATTGAATGTTAATTCTCACCCAATCCAATTTATTATCGAATTTTGAATGCACAATTATTTTGTGTTTGCCCCAATTTATTTCATCTGCTATCGATGGATGGTATTTTATTTCATTTTCTTCCGCTTTTTTGAACATTTCCTCTAAATATTGTTCAAATTTTTCTCCACAATTTTGTTGAATTATTCCTTCTAAACTTTCATTTGGTTTATAATTATTTGCTGTTTCAATTGCCAATTGCAAAATCATTTCATTAATTGGCAATTTTAATGCATAATTCAATCTATTCTCATTCATCAATTTTGGTTCAAAATTTCCAAAAGAATTGAACATTTTGTCTATTTTATATTCATAATATTGTCCCTCCCATGTCATAAAATAAAATTGCGAAATTTTGGCCAGACAATTAACCGCATAAATTATTGGTCCTTCTATTTCAATTCCACCTTTAAAAACAAATTTTGGCTTCACTGTTGGAATTCCAAAATATTCTCTATATAAATATTCGTACAAAATGTCTAAATATTTTCGATATTTTTGGCATTCTGTCCGTTCATATTCTCCAAATTTCTCCCTTATTTTGTCGCATTGCCAATGTTTTTTCATAAAATACAAAATGCCAAGATAAGCTTCGTATTTTTGCTTTGTATATTCAATGATTTGCATTTTCTGACCATTTCTCACAAACTCAATTAGCATTTTGTCGTCTCCCTAATTAAAAATAATTAGACAAAATAATTACCCTGATTAATGAACTCACTGATGGAATTGCATTTGAAATGTGAATTAAAGAAAGGTGAATAATAAATTGAAAAGGGATAATAGAAAAAGAATAAAACATTTTTTTCTTAAATAAAATTAAATTTTCAAATGGAATTTAAAGCCTATTAATTATTTTTTCAATATATTAACTTAAAAGTGAATTAATAAAAATTTTTCTTAAGAAATTAGATAAACCTAAATAACATTAATAAACATTATATATATAAAAAAATTTAATTCTATCCTTCAACACTTTCTTTTATATTATAATCATAAGTAGAATCATTCAAAATCCATATTTATTTATTAAAAATTGTTTATTATTAACGTGTAATGTTTAAAAAATTGGACTAATCACAAGTAGGATTATCCAAATCTATTTAACATCATTCTTTAATATAATAAACAAAAATACGAAGTAGATTTGGATAATCCTACTGATGAGAAGTCCCATTTTTTTTTAATTATTGCATCATTCTTTAATAGGAATAAAAACTTATAAATTATATTAAGTAGACTTGGATAATCCTACTGAAGATCAATCCCTATTTTTTAATTATTGCATCATTATTTAATATAATAAATAATTATATTAAGTAGATTTGGATAATCCTACTGAAGATCAATCCCTATTTTTTAATTATTGCATCATTATTTAATATAATAAATAATTACATTAGATTTGGATAATCCTACTGATGATCAATCCCTATTTTTTAATTATTGCATCATTCTTTAATAAATAAATGATTATATTAAGTAGATTTGGATAATCCTACTGAAGATCAATCCCTATTTTTTAATTATTGCATCATTCTTTAATATAATAAATAATTACATTAAGTAGATTTGGATAATCCTACTTATGATAAATCCCAATTTTTAAATATTACCTCATTATTTAATATAATAAATAATTATATTAAGTAGATTTGGATAATCCTACTGAAGATCAATCCCTATTTTTTAATTATTGCATCATTATTTAATATAATAAATAATTATATTAAGTAGATTTGGATAATCCTACTGATGATCAATCCCTATTTTTTAATTATTGCATCATTCTTTAATAAATAAATGATTATATTAAGTAGATTTGGATAATACTTATGATCAATTCCAATTTTTAATTAATGCATGTTTCAAAAATTAAGTTTTAATTATTTAAATTTTTTATTGAAAAATTATTCAAAAAATTTTGAATTTATTTTTTTAAATGATTAGACCGGAAAATTGGTCAATAACTAAACGGGGATTTTTCCATATTATTTTAATATTGTTAATTAATTAAATTTTAAATAAGATGAAAATAACTGTTTGCACTACTTCTGCTGTGTCTTTATTTTTTATAATTATCCAATATTTTTTAATTCCAATTTCAAATGCAAATCCATCGGTGAGAATTTAAATTTGAGCTAATTAATGAAATATTTTATTTACACCATCTATTTTATAAGGTCGATGACAAAGCATTTAATTACCGGACATAAAAACCTAAAAAAGGGAAAAGAAATTTTCAACGAATCGACGTACCTTAAAAGAATTCGAAAAGAATTTGAGCAAAAAAATGAAAAATATGTGCGAAGGCGAAAGTAAAAAGCTCGAAAACATTTTTATATTTAAAATTTGATGTTTTTATTTGTTATGTGCCAAAAAATAAAGAAAAACTGTTTAATAAAAAATGTGAATTTCTCCAAAAAGTCTCTTTTTTTATCCATTTCGCTAGCACAATGCTAATTTTTGGCTTAAATTTTTAATTGCTCTTAAAAATTTATTTATTTTCCGGAATTTTCTTCGTTAAAATTCAAATTTTGCCTTAAAAGTGAAAAAAGTCATGAAAAAGATCAAAAAATGCAAAAAAAGAAAAAATTGAACATTTTTTAAAAATTATTTTCTCATCTTTAACCAAAATTATGTCCGTTTGGCGAAATGTCAGATTTTGGCTTAGCTGCCCTTAATAATTCGGCGCTGACAATAAGAATTACAATTTTTATAAAAAAAAAAGATAAACAAATTTCATGCACCAAATCACATTTAAATAAATGAATGCTAAATAGAGTAGTGATCAACTAGAATTTAGAACGAATTTTATGGTTAGCACAAGGGATTTTTTAGAAAATGATTACGAAAAATAGGAAAAGTTAAAAATGAATAAATAAATATAGGAAATGATTATAAAATCCAATAATTTTGAAAAATAAATGATAATGGAAAAGAGGACATAAAAATGAATATCTGTTAAAAATGAATAAATATAGGAAAAGGCATAAAGAAGCCGCAGTGGGACATTTGCGGACGGACATTTGCGGACGGACATTTGCGGACGGACATTTGCGGATGGACATTTGCGGACGGACATTTGCGGACAATTTCGTGCAAAAATAAAAAAATTTCATAAAATTTTTTTAAATTTTTCTGAAAATAAGGATTGGAGACTTAAAACAAATAAAACTTTGTTTTTTGTTTTAAAGCCTAATCTCTCATTTTTACACTTCTAAAAAATTAATTTCACTGATCAAAGTGCAATGCTGGTGTTCTTTTAAGTGATTAAAGTAGAGTTGGTCCCCATGATCGGGGAAGTGTGAATGTCGCCTGTTGCACTCAAATTCGGGTGAGAGTGCTATTTTTATCCTTAGAAAATTATGAGACATGCTTAATAGAGAACAAAATTTGCTTGCAATTTAAAAATGCACAGACTATTTTATAAATACAGACTGCACTAAAACCCGATTCCCAACATTTTTAGGGATCAGATTTCCGACTTTCTGAAAATTTTTAGGGTCTCGAATGCTTTCCCTGCTAATGTACAGTAGAGCAAGATTTATCTTGGTTCTTCTCTACACCGAACAAATAAGGAAAAGAAAATTGAGGGGGCGTGTAGCAAAGTCAAAGATTTGTCTGTATGGCTAGAGAAATTTAAAAAATGACGGTGAAAAAATCCTATTGAAAATAAATTTTCAGGTTTTTGGATTTTTTGAAAATGACAGCACTCTCACCCGAATGAAAATTACCAGCCTTGCACTTTGACTAATGAAATTAATTTTTTAGAAGTGTAAAAATGAGATATTAGGCTTTAAAACCAAAAAACAAAGTTTTATTTGTTTTGAAGTCTCCAATCATTATTTTCAGAAAAATAAAAAAAAATTTTACGAAATTTTTTTATTTTTGCACGAAATTGTCCGCAAATGTCCGTCCGCAAATGTCCATCCGCAAATGTCCGTCCGCAAATGTCCGTCCGCAAGTGTCCGTCCGCAAATGTCCGTCCGCAAATGTCCGTAAGGCAAAGAAGCAAGGATTTTTGAAATACAAATCATTTTTATGAAAATGGCGACGAATCGAAAATGCCAAATTTGCCATTGCATTTTAATTTCGTATAATTATTTGCCGTATTTGTCAATGCTTTTTCCAAATTGGCCTTTTCTTCCTTGGCATTTTCTTTTGTTTTTTCACATATTTTTTTCCATTTTTAGTTCAAATTTTCAATTTCCTCCGGATCATTGAAATGTTTCTTTTTTTGCTTTTCCTTTTTGATCATTGCCTTTTCTCCATTTTCTTCAATTTTCTCCCCATTTATTTCGTAATTCAATTCCTTCTCATTTGACAAATTTATGCTTAAATAATCATTGAAATCCTCAAATTCATTTTCACCTTTTTTCCAAAAATATTTCGAAATATCGTCCAACTTTTTGACAGCACCAAATAAGCTTGTAAGCCGAAAGTTTGGCTTCACCAGTGATGGCAATTGTTTCTTTATCTCAGGACATTTAGCTAAATAAAATAATTTTGTAATTTAAATTACATCAGATTAAAAAAACAACAAACCTTCAACATAAAGTCCGAATAAATATTCGTATAAAATATCCAAATATTTGCCATATTTTTGGCATTCTGTCCTTTCATATTCTCCAAATTTCTCCCCAATTTTGTCACATTGCCATTAAAATCAGGGAATTTTGTGGTAATTTCCTAATTTTTTATTTCTTATATTAAAAATCGAGTTTTAACCACGACGGATATTGCCTAATTTATTAGTTAATTAATAAATAAATTCTTTTTTAATATGTTTTTACGCTTATTGGAATAGAAACATTGCATCACAAAATATTGGTAATTATTATTATAAACGATTAATATTTTTAAAATTTTTCATAATCACAAAAGAAGTTAAAAACAAATTAAATAATTAATTAATTAATTAATTGTGACTAATTAGTGATTGAAATTTTTTGTGAATTTTTTCTTTTTTTCCTTTCGCAATGACCAAAAAGTGACTATAAATGGTAAAACAAATTAATGAGGAATAATTTTTATCAATAAAAAAAGCGGACCAGGAAAAAACGTCGCCAGCCGAAACGTCGCCGGGCGAATTTTTGGACCATAACTTTTTTACTACTCTACCATATTAAACATTCTTGGTATTGTTCCAAAGCTTATGAAAAACTACAAATTTTTCAAAGTTTTTTATTAATGTACAAAAAAAAATCAGAGCAAAAAAAGTTCTTCGAAATACTAGGTTTTTGAGTTCCTTCTGGCCATAACTTTTTTGAAACTTAACGAAAATTTTTTAAATTTAGCCTATTAATAGTAAACACATAAAGCTATCGAACAACACCAAGAATGCTTAATTTGATTTACAATGAACAAAGTTATGGTCAAAAAGTCTTCCGGCGACGTTTCGGCCGGCGACGTTTTGGGGTGCCCCCTAAAAAAAGGGGATTCTTCTGTTAAATGTTAGAATTTAAAAAAAAATTTTAGCGAAAGCTTCCTCTGATCTGATTGATTATAATTATCTTATTTATGAAAATGGTAAAAAAAAATTAAATATTTTTTCATTTTAGTGAATATTTTCATTCTTATCTCGATGGACCATCATCTTTTTGTGTGCCATTTTTACACCAACAAAATTAACCTTTATTTTCTTCTGCTCCACCACAAAAACGGCACACACTGCGCAATTATTTACGGCATCAATTCATCCTAATTGAGACGCATTCTCTTCGGCATTGGGCGATGTCTTTTCTATTTATTTTTTTATTAAAATATATATATATAAAATAATAATTTATTCATTATTAAATAATTCAAATTGCATTAATTTATGAATAAATTTGCTGACATTATTTCTTTATTTTACTAAATAATTTTGTTTTAATTAAAAACTATTTGCGATTTATTATATTTATTGATAAAACAACAAATTATATATCAAATCGGTTTTCTATCAATAAACTTGTGCACCAGGGGTGTGACTTGTCTCAGAAAAGACGAGAGCGAGAGTTTGGCGAGAGGCGAGAGTCCCCAAAAAGACGAGAGCGAGAGTTTGGCGAGAGGCGAGAGTCCCCAAAAACACGAGAGTTGGTGAGAGGCGAGAGGACGAGAGGCGAGAGTTTTTCAATTTTTTCTGTAGCCTTATTTTTTTTATTTAAAAAACTTCAAAATCGTATATTAAATTAGGGTCACAGGCCCGGGTATTTGGGCAAATACCGGGTCAGGGTATTGCCGGCTCCAGAAAAACCGGGTCAGGGCCCTAGCTTTTAAACCGAGTCAGGTCCTGAAAAATCCAAAAAATCTTTAAATTTTTTCATGAAAATAAAATAAATATTTTCATGAAAAATATTTATTTTACAAACAAACTTTATTATTTTTTGCCATTCAAACCACCTTTTTTTGCGGTGCGTTTTTTAAAACTTCGGGGACAGTTGGGGTCGGACGGTGCCGGTAGGCGCCGCCGAAAAAAATTTTGAAAATTGACTTTGGATTTGTTAACAGATTTTATTCAAAAAATGACCAAAACTTGTTTTTTTAATTTTTTGTTTTTAAATCGATTTTTTGTGGCGCTGTATTTTCAAAAAAACTTTTTTGGAACATTGGGGGCGGGTGCGGGGTCCTAGGCGCCGCCGGAAAAATTTTGACATTTTGAGTGAGATTTGTTTACAGAATTTATCAAAAAATGATCAAAGTTTTGGTTAAATTTGCGGTTTTAGGCTCTTTAAAAAAATAAAAAAACAATAATTTTTAAGTTGAATATTTTTTATTAATTAAATTTCAATTGAAATAATGTAAAGAAAATATAAAAAAAATTTATGTTCCGTTGGGGAATTGAACCCAAGAAAAAAATAATGAAAGGTAGATGGTTTAGCCACCAGACCACATTTGAATTGAGCTATCCAAAAATAGAGAAGTCATTAAGGAAGGAGAAAAAGATTTATGATTTTTTTCGCGTAAATTTGAAAATTTTTCTGACTGCTCAAAAGTTCAATCTTTAGGGGTGTATTTTCAACTCTCGCCTCTCGTCCCAAAAAACGAGAGGCGAGAGACGAGAGACGAGAGGCGAGAGTACCAAAAATGGCGAGAGTTGGCGAGAGACGAGAGGCGAGAGTTGTCCCACCCCTGTTGTGCACCTAAACTCCGCAAAACGAAACCAAATATTGAAATTAAATTTAGGTAGAACAAAACGATTAAAATTATTATTTAATGAAAATTATTCTAAATAATTAAATAAAAATAAAAATTTGTTCGTTTTTATAATTAGCCTTGAATTCACAAAATTAGTTATTTGGATGCAAAAAATAGTTGTTGTTATTATTATTATTGGAGATTTTGTAATTTTCCATTAGATAATCAATCTTTAATCCTCAAAAATTGTGAGGTATTACACTTAATTAATTTCCATCTTTTTTTTAATATAAACTATTTTTTTCTAAGCAATTTCCTAAACCACTAAATCAGATAGTAAAAAAATGTGTTGGAATCGCATGGCGGACGAACGATTGACCGACCACCTAACTCCTCACAATCAGTGATTTTTTGTTACAATTTCCCCCCAGGGGTCTCTCGCTTAATGAAGGCCATTTGGCGGTGGGCGTTTGCCCATTTTTCAAATTATTATTCATAATTTGGTTGGCATTATGTTGTGTTGTGTCGCAATTAGTGCATTGAGAGGGAATGAATATGAATGAGAATGCCCCGAAGAAAAATATTCTCCCGTTCATCATTTTTTTGTTTGTTTTTTTTTTGTTGTTGTTGTTGCATTTTGGTAATTACAAAAAATTAAGCAATTAGTGGAAGACGACGGCGACACAGCGAAGGCGAAATGGATTCATTTGTCTCTATTTAAGGCTCTTAATTTTTCAAAAATTCGTTTTTTTTAGTTATACAAAATAAAATAATTTAAAAATAATTTTCTATGCTTTACAGAATTCTAAATTTTATTAGAGCATTTTTTTCTCGTTTGATTTTGAATATTTATTTATTATTTAAATTTTAAACTTTCCTTTTTTTCTTTAAGCGATTTTATTTTTATATCCATCCAAATCTAATTTATGTTATTTTTATAATTTTCTTAACACTTTAAAATAGGATACATTTCAAAAAAAATAATATATTTTATTCCAATTTTTTTTTTGTTTTTTTTAATTTGTTCCTTTAATTAAAAGAATATTTTTAAATTAATTTTAAAAAGAATAGATTATTATTTGCAGAAATATTCAAAGTTTAATAAAAAAAATTAATTTATAAAAGTAAAACAATTTTACGATATTAATTTAAATATTAAATTTAATTCTTAAAAATTAAAATAATGCACCGTAAGGACAGCGAAATTCAAAGAGCTCATAAATCGGTGACATTTTCATCAAAAATTGACATTGTAAGCTCCGCCGATGGGGTTAAAGCCGGGCCCATTTCTTCTCCCGACATCCCATCAAAATGTGTAAATGTGAAATGGCCCCGGAGGGGGCAAATTCCTCCCCGTGTCATGTCATGTCCACTTTTGTCTTATTTCTCCCGTCAAAAAAGCGCTATTGGCATGAAAAAATAATAAATTTTTGGCAACGTTAAAAAGGAATTTTGGCCCACCACTAAGATTTGTCTATTTAGCCCTGCCAAATTTCAAAAATTTTCATTAATTTTTCAAAAAAGTTATGGCCAATTTGTAGTTATTTAATGTTACAGGCTAACAGAGAACCTTTAGGCAATATAATTATGTCATTGAATTAAAAATTTGTTGATATAGCAAAATTTCAAATAAAATTTTATTTTTTGATTTGTTTTTTGACTAATTTAATAGCATAATTTTTGGGCAAGAATTGAAATTGGGCAAAATTTTTTGTCCCGCGCCACGCAAAACAAATTTTTAAGTCTGTCCATTCTATTCCAGTCCCACCAGCAGAGGACTGGTTCAGTTAAGCAATTCAAAAAAAAATTCTAAAGCTTATGTCGTCAAAATTCCAATAGTTACTGAGTTTCATTGCCTTTGAAAATGATCGTCTAAGATTTTTTCATAATTTTCCAAGGCCCAATGGGTCGTATTCATTTATTTTTTTTTGAAATGCTAAATATTTTTTATAATACCTACGGCAATGTTTTTTGGCAAAATCCCAATTCACAACTCACCGGTAAATGCATCATAGTTCAATAAAATGCCAAAAAAAAATTTCTAAAAATTCACACTCCAGAGGCCTTATGCCATTTTCATTGACCCAAAAAAAAAGATTTTCCTATATTTTAAACAAGATTATACCAATTTCCTAAAGCCACACACACACATTTTAAATTTTAAATAAAATTCATCAACCAATTTCCAGCAAAAGCCAAACGTTGTCCAAATTCAAAATTTTTGGACAAAATGTCTCCCCCGCCCCCCCCCCCTGGCCATGTCCAATTAATTCCCAAAAAACCCACAAACACACTTTGATGGCCTGCAGCAATTTGCCATTCCCTCCACCGCTCTGTGCTGCTGCTGCAAAATCGCCCCGGGGGACGTGTGGGAGACGTTTGGGTTGGGTTGGGTTGTGCGGGTGAAGATTAATGGGAGAATTTGACAGAGGGACAGAGAGAGAGAGCCCCCGGGGGATCTGTCAACGCTTCATCTGGGAAAAGCCCCATCTTCTTTGTTGGCAGCAGAGCATTTTGTGTACTGCTTGATGCTGTTTGTGTGCTTGTGCTAGCGAAACGTAATGATGACGAAGAAAGAGCCGGGGGCAGCAGCCCATGCATTTTGGACACTCAAAATTTAAATTAAATTAATTAGTTTTTTCAAAAAAAATGTTGTATCAAGGGAGTAGCATTTTTAAGAGCACCCGCCACATCCCAGACCTCCGCGGGACGGGCTGGTTCGGCGCCGTGCCGTTTTAATTTAAACGATACCAAATTGCTTTGCTTAGTTTCGTTTGAGAAAACTTATGACAATTTTTAGAAAGATAGAAAACTGGAGAAATTTCAAAAATGTCGGGGAGCAACAGCCTCAATCGGGGAATAAATTTCATAAAAAGTCGAAAAAATAATAAAAATTTCTCCAAAAAAGTCTTAGAAACAAATCAAACAAAAATTTCATCTTTTAAATTTCTTTTTCCCCATAAATTTCATAAAAATTTAACAGAATCAGAGGAGGTCTGCCTTCTTTCTCAAGTAGAAACTCCTTAAAAAAATATTTTAAAATTTAAAAATTCCATTAAAATCCATTGGTTTTTTCGTTTTTTTTTACTACAAACAAATCTCCTCTACACATTTACAAAATTGTTCCCACCCCTTCATTATGTCCATGTGAGTGGTCATTTTTGTGATTGGGGGGGGGGGGGGGGCACAAATTTGGGGCTGCCCGGAGGGGGGCAAAATCTGAGCATAGAAACCAGTCAAATCGTTCGTCCGTCAACCCCCGCCGGTGGGGCTGCATATCCATCCACCATAAGCATAATTCAGTTTCACTTTACGATCAGCAGCAGATGATTTGCCCCTCACCCCGCGAGTGTTGGCATATATGCAAATTTGTAATTTTGTTTTACAATGTGCCAAAAATTGACAGAGTGCCATCAGAGAAAGGGGCATATGGCATGGAAGAAGCCAATAGAAAAGAGGGGGCTAAAGGAAAGTCAATAGGAAATTTTTGAAAATTTTATTTATAATTTTCAAGAAAATTCCGTATTTAAATGGCTGAAAGGAGAATTCATAGCTTTTTTGAAAAATTTATCAGAATTTGCTGTAAATTTTTTCTTTCCGTTCAAAACAGCCGGGCAAAACTCTATTTTAACAATTTCTCAAAGTAAGAACCATTGCATTTTTTAATTTTAAACTAAATTATTTTTATTTTTTCAATTTTTACTTAAATACTTCAATAAAAAATCACTTTTTAGCTTATTAAATTATATATTCTATTTTTTCAATTTTCTTTCATCTTTTATTATATTTTTCTGTGCAATTCTTTACCATATTAGTGCAACGGAATGGATTAAGTAATTAGTGGGAGTTCGTTCTTCCGAATCTCTTTTTATCCGATTATCCAATTTATCTCTTCATCTCCAAGCGCATCATTCTTTTTTCCCAAAATTGTAACATTGCGTAATTTGAGAATTTTTTTGTGCAAAATGCAACTTAATTAATGATTAATTAATTCATTAATTAATTAAGTTAAACATTTGAAATCTATAAGAGGATAACTTTTTAAAAATTTATCCGACATTTTCAAACTCATAAAAATATAGTTAAAAATGAATTTAATTTAATTTAACCTGAATTTTTTATTTTTTTATATTAAAAAACATTAATTATAGCCAGAATATGAATTTTTTTTGAATATAATTTATAAACAAAATTCAAAAAAAAATTCTTCGTTTAAATATAATTTATTTTTTGTGTATTTTGTAATTGTAAAATTTTTATTCCTTTGCTTTATTATTGTATTCCATTTTTCGTACAATTTTATGAGCCTTCTCAATTTGCTGAATTGCTTCTCCTCGGCACCCAATTTTGATGGCATAAAAAAATGTGCACGCCCAAACCGCCGTGGGTGGGTAGTTATTTTTAAGCCTCCGCTGCCATTTTGGGACCATTGTTTTCCCCAATGGCTTTATGACTAAAATTCGCTGTGGCATTATTTTATTTGTTTTCTTTAAATTTTCTTTTTATTTTATTTTAATTTAATAGTCCGCAAATAAATTTCCAGTTCATAAAACAAATTCAATTAAATTAATTTAACAAAAAAGCTTTTTTTATTGAAATAATTCGAAGGTTCGAGAAAAATACACACCGAAAGATTTGCCGAGTTTTGAAAGTGAAAAAAATGCACCCTTAATGATGGACTGAAGTGCGACTAATGACTTTTTTTTCTAATTTCTTCAAAAAAATTAATTACATTTTGTCTGAGCTTTTTATTTTGTTTGTTTGTCATATGTCAATTTTTAATTCGTGTAAAATCCTATTTAAAAAAAATTCAAAAAAATCATCACTCAATTAGAATGGCTCCCACAATTAATTACATAATACAATGTAAACAAATTTATTTGGGCAAATTTTGTCCAAGTAAAAACCATATTTTTTTGCTATTTTATAATTTAAATCCCAATAAAATCAAATTATTAATTTTTTATCCCCATATATCCCACCAGCATTTTTGCATTATTTTGTCTATGCGAATTTGTGTGGCCCCAGCAGCAATATAATCTGGCCAACCCTGTGGGGTGAGTTGGCCGGCCACACACCCCAAAAGTTGCCACCATTTCCCCCACCCCCGGGCGCGGCATTTTGCCTGCCGCCAAAAGGTGAGAAAGATGCCAATGTACGGACGGCGCCACCAATGAATGGCACACCTGAAAAGCATTGGCGGACCACCGCCGACGTGGTCCAATGGGCAAAATATGATGATGAATATTTTATGGACTGACTGAGTGTGAAAAATGGGGTGTGAAGGCGAAAAGGCGCCTTTTCCCCGCCGGGGGCATTTGCCATTTGATGTTTCGGCATGCGTTTTGTGCTGAATGAAAGCGCCCGAGGCGTTTTGATGGCTCAAACACTCAATATTCATGTAATAATATGTTGCCTTTGGCATTCTATTTAGTATTTTTTTTATAGAAAAAAGTGTGCCGCATATTAAATTTCTGCCCCTGGCATTTACAAATTTTTGTTTGCCGACAAGTTCTTATAGCTGCGAGTCAAAATGTTCACGCCATATTTTTTTAATAAATATTTATTTTTCAAAAATTTTTCGACAAAATAATACCTAAATAATTAATTTTTGTGATAAATTTTTTAAATTGCCTATTTTAAATCATTTTCAGACATATTTAAATAACATCATTTTCTATATTCTCTTTTGTCTCAATAATTAATTTTCCCAATCCCCGATTAAATTTTTCGCTTTTTTTCATTTATATAATTTAAAGGAATTAGAAAAAATGTATTTTCATTTTTATTATAATTTTAATCATTTATTTACATATTGCGGACGAACTTTCTTCCTCTCACGTCTCATTAACAAATTCTTCCCCATCCCCGAGGGGTCATTTTTCACTAATCAAAAATTACAGAAAATCGAATTGAACTATTTTCGTTGAATACTTAACTAATACAACATTCATCCAAATATTTATTTTAATTTATTTAAATAAAAATTTTAATTTTAATATAATTTTTAATCATTTATTTTCATTACGCGGACAAACTTTCTTCCCCTTCTGTCTCATTAATAATTCTTCCCCATCCCCGAGGGGTCATTTTTCACTAGCCTCGTCCCCCGTCACCGTCCAAAAATTAGAGAAAATAACAACCTTTTTTTAATTTATTTTAACTATTTTCGTTGAATATTAAATAATCGACATTCATCCAAATTAACATATTTTCTTAATTTATAATCCACATTCATCCAAAATATTTATTTAATTTATATTAATTAAAATTTAAAAAAATCTTTTTTAAATTTTAATATTTTTTATTAGTTGCATTTTGCGGAAAACTTCTTCCCCCTCCTGTCTCATGAACAATTCTTCCCCATCCCTGGGGGGGGGTCGATTTTCATTAATCCCCGTTCAAAATTATTAAAAAACATTTTCTAAATTATATTTAATTATTTCTGTTGAATATTTAAATAATGGACATTCATCCAAATATTGAATTTATTTAAATAAATAAAAATTATTTGACGAACTTCGCTTCCCTTCCTGTCTCATTAACAAATTCTTCCCCATTCCAGAGGGGTCATTTTTCACTAATCCCCGCCCCGCCCAATATTAAAAAAACCTTTTCTTATTTATATTTGACTATTTTCGTTGAATAGGTAAATAATCGACCTTTATCTTAATATTGAATTTATTATTTTAAATAAATAAAAAAAGTTTTATTTTAATTTAAAAATTTTAATCATTTAGTTGCTTTTGCGGACGAACTTCTCTTCCCCTCCTGTCTCATTAACAAATTCTTCCCCATCCCCGAGGGGTCGTTTTTCACTAATCCCCGTCCCCCCGCCGCCCCGTCCCCGTTTTGGATAACCCTTAAAAAGCGGGGCAGATTTTTGTGCTGCATATTTTGTGTTGTTTGCTCTTTTTTGGTCATTCCGCGCAAAGAATTTTTTGGACAATGAAAATGTTGATGATGATGTCCTTTCCTCCTCACAATATTTTGTTTAATGGTCAATTACAACAATCAAAATTTATGTGCAATTTAAAAATAAATAAATAACTTTTTTTTATGTTTAAATTACAATATTAAAAAATGATGATAATGAATGATTAATACAGAATAATCATTGTTATATTATTATTTAACATAATTTTTAAGAATTTAATTAATATTTTTCAAATATTTTTTAAAAAATTCCCTTATTAAAAAAATAAGAAAATCAAATTTAAAAAATTTAGTGACTTATCGCCGCTTAAGAATTTAAAACTAAAATTCAAATATTTCATAATGAAAAATGAAAAATTAAATAAACAATAATAAAGAATTAAATTATTAATCTTTATTTTATCAACTAAAAAAGGATTTTTTGGACTGAATAATTTTTATTTGATGTGAATTAATTATTACTTAATTATTAAATTTAAAATTCTTCTGTTGAAAAGATAATAAAAATTAAAATTTAAATTTTAAAAAATTACACTCAAATATTTTTTAACGAATTCATAAATTTTTACACAAATAAAAATAAAAAATTTTTAAGCAACGATATCCACAATAAAAATTACTTTTTTTCCAAAAAAATCCCACGACAAATTTTCCCACCCCTTCCGCCGATTTCTCCGCCGACCTTAGCCCATAAAAGAATTTTTAAGTGCCGTCGCGCCGGCACCAATTTTTACGACGATGGCAGCTGAAATTTGTTTTAGTTCGATTTCGCTCACTCGGAAAATACACAGAAACAAAATTTATTTATTGGCGGCTTCCTTTTAATAAACATTTTTGCTACAAAAATGTTGAATTTGGAATTAAAAATTGTTTTTTTAATTAATTTGGATATTAAACACATTGCCAAAAAATAATTTTTTCAAATTTCTTAATTTTTATTTACACTATGAAAATAATTTTATTTTAATGTATGATTTTGCCAAAAACACTTTTATTATTAAATGTTTTTTTTATTAAATACAAATTATTGCAGAATTTATTATTGTAATTCGGCAATAACGCCCTACCTATTTAATATTCTTTTGATGGAAATTAGCTGAAGGACGTGCAATTTGCTCTTTTGGTAAGACATAATAAAAAATATTATAAAATATTTTTATTTAATTTAAAAAATAAAATAATTATTTTACAAATATTTTTTTACTAATTTTATAAAATTCATCAATTAACTAATAAACAAATAAATATATAATATTTTTATTATATAAATATTAATGATTTTAATGCACTTAAATAAAAGTTTCCAACCAATTTTAAAAGTAGTTTTAAGATTTAAAAACATGGCATCTGATTACGATGAGGCGGACTACGGTATGTGTTGTACACAAATGCCACAAAATCCGGGCCACGAACACTTTGTTCGCCCACTAACTGAACTTGAACATGGACAACAAAGGCAACATTGGAAGACTACCCCCACCGAGGCAATGTACGGTATATATTTGGGAATGGATGATACGGTACCTGGCTGTTCAATATGGTATTAGGGCTGCTGGAGAGTTCAAATTTCTAAAGAAATGAACTAAAAATTTGCCTCGAGATGCAAGAAACAGGAAAATTTTCTCGACTTTTGACTGAGAAACAGCAGCATTAACGGGTATAATACGGTACAATGATGCATACGGTATATACAGTCGCGATTAGAAAATAAAGTGAATCAAATCAATAGTGATTTCTCGATGAGTTCATATTAATTCTACTGGAGTGAAATTTAAATAGTTATAAAACGATAATATTACCAATTAGGGTACCGTACTTTTAAAAAAAATTGAGAGACGGTAGCGCATATACCGTAAGGCGTTGTTATAGGTTCAACATGCACAGGTATGGACGCACAAAAAGAAGCCGACAAATGATGTCAATGTTGAACAGCAACAACATTGGCATAAACCGAACGCCAACAACAGTCAAATTGGTTGGGGACGAGACCAAACAACGACAGTATGCCAACAACAACTGTAACAATGAATACCATCTGGTACGGTAGACTTTGTATAAAATTTGTTAAATTTATTTTAAAATAATGAACTTTCAAATTTTCAAAAAGTGCATTGCTAACAATGACTTAAAAATATATCCAAAAATTAAAATTTTGGAATTTAATTTACCATTTTGAGTAATTCAAAATTTCGAAAAGTTTGTTTTTTATGATTTTACAAAAAAGACCCAAAATTTTTAGTGCCTATTTTGGATTTTTGCCAAAAAATCAAAAAATTTTTTAATTTTCAGGATTTTCCCAGCTCTTCTTTTGCTTCTTCATCATCCACAACAAATTCGACTACATTTTCCAACAAAGTGTCAAAATCGGCCAAACACAATGCCACAAAAATGAAACCAAAATGCCACATAAATGCCAACGCAATGGCGCCAAATTCAAAATTGGCAAACCTTTGGCCCTCCACCGATTGTGTGCATCGCATTTGTCCATTTCTGTTCCTGTTGCTGTTCGCCCTGTTACTGCTCCAACAACACATGCACACGGAACAGTTGGAGCAGCGACTGTCCCGGTTGGAACAGCGGTGCAAAAATGTTGTTGAACTGCTCGAAGAACCGGTAAATTGATTGAAATATTTATTTTGCTTTTTTAATACAGGGGAGGGGTAACTGGGTGCCGTAAAAATTCCCGAAAATTCTGCCTTTAAAATTTGCAGATTACGAAACCGCTCGGTTAAAAAAATTTATAAAACTTTTAATTTGTTTTGATATGAAATTAATTTTGACGTTAAAATTTAAATTGTGTAAAACTTTTAAAAATAGGGTTTTTAAAAATTAAAATAGAGTTTTTGAAAAAATTTGACCTACTTTTTGATATCCCTCAAGAAAACCAAAAAAAAAAAAAAATCAAACAATTCAATAATTAATTATCAATAGAGACGGCATTTGACTTTTTTGCCATTGTAAAATTTTTTTTATCAAGTTTTAATAATTAAAATTAATAAAACTTGAATAATAATTTTTTTTGGTCTAAATAATTTAATTAAATTATAAATATATTTATTTTTAATTCCTTTAATTTATATCTTTTCATGATATTTTCTTTTTTTATTATTTAATTAATCCAATTAAATGTTGGCTTTCATTTTTTTTGTAATTTGTAATGCATTTCATTAATCGGCACAAAAAAGGTGCCAATTAAATTTCTGTTTGGCCCCCGCGGGGATTAACCGGTGTCAGAAAATGGGCACGGATTTGCATAATCGGAAATTGGAGGTTTTTTGGGGGGATAATCTCCGCGTTACCAAATCCATTTTTTCTGCTGCTGGTGAATGAGATGAATGAATGGGGAACGCAAAAGAAAATGCGAAAATTGAGAACCTGGAATGGAAAATGTAAATTTGTAAATTTTTTAAAAATAAATTATTTTAATTAATAAAAAACATTTTATATTTAATTTTTAATAATTTTTAAAAAATAACATTTTCATATGACTGAATATTTATAAAGTTCATGATTTGTTATTTGTTAATGAATTGTTTGGTTTTTCAACGAATGTTTTGTTTAATATAAAAATCCGTTTATCTTTGTTTACCTTTTAAATTCACTCAATTTATTATTTATTAAAATATTTTATGTTTTAACATTCATTTTTTATGTAAAAATGTTTTTTTATATAAAAAAAAGTTTCAAATAAATTCATTTTTTTATAAATGGTTTAACTTTACTAATTTAGGTTAAAAAAAAATTTTAATGAAATTTTTGACAAAGAAATTCTTTGATTCCAATTTTTTAACTAATCAATTATTATTTAAATTTTTGTATCCGCAGAAATCAAATTATTCACATATTTTGTGCAAAATATATGTAAATTGCCCTACTTTATCCCCCCCGACCCAATCAATTTTTGTCTGTTTGTTTATCCCATCCCAAGTCATCGTTCTCCTCTCATTTTTTGTGTCCCCCCCCCTCCCCATTGTGTCAGTACAAAAAATTTTTTTGCTTTGCCTTTGGCAATCCTTTTTCCAAAAACTAATTAGTAATTACTCATCCCAAAATGCTCTGAGATTGTTGACCTCAAAACTATTCCCGGATTTTGAATTCACAATTATTTTGTCAATGCTTTTCCTTCAATAAATTTCTCTCTCTGAAAACGGTAATTTGAAATGGCTTAAAGCCTTAAACCCCGTGGACACAACAAAACCATTAGAACTCATTAGAAATTTTACAAATTAATTGCCGATTAAATTTTAGAATGGATTTTTAATTGTTAAAAACTTTTGGCTTACATTTGTAAAATTATAATTTATTTATTTATTTTTTATCACATTTTTAAATTCAATTAATTTTAGTCCGATGACGTCTTCACCATTGAAAATGCTCAACAGTTGAGGCGAACATTGCGTTCACTGTACGACGATCGGAGACGGCAAAGGGACGGCGGCGGCACACGGCACCACCAAAATCGGCACCACCACCACAATCAGCAGCAGAGGACAGCGGCGGCAACAACAACGGCATGCATGTGCCCTCACGGTAATTATGGCAATTAAAATATTGGCTACATGATTTCAGGGGTGTGGGGAACTCAGCTGCCCATCGGAAATAAAAAACGAATTTTTTTTTTTTTCAAATGTGTGCGTTTTTTTGAAAAAATTTTTGACTCAAAAAGTTTATGCGACTAATTATAATTAAATAAATTTAAAAAATAACAAATAAGGTTTAAATATGGGAAAAGCTTTTTAGATCAAACAATTTTTTATGAAAATACGAAAAAATGAAATTATCAAAAGATTCATGTTGTTATATATTGTGTATTACTAAAATATTTTTCTCATTTGTCAATGCTTAATTCCAATTTCGCCTTACTTTTCACTTTTACAACATTTATTTCACAGGCATTCAATGGTTGTAATTCTTTCCCCCATTTTTCCGCTTTTTTAAACATTTCCTCCAAAAATTCTCCAAATTTTTTTTAATTTTTATCGGGATATATTTTCATTTATTTGTCATTCATTCATTCGCTATGTCAATTGCCAATTGTAAAATCATTTAAAGAATTGGCACTTTCTGTCATGCAATCATAATTTTCAACTATTTAAGAATTAATTTATTTAAAAATATTTTTTATTTTAGGTCCCAAAGGCGACCAAGGCACACAGGTAATTGAGTCCTTAAATGAATTTTTTTTTTCTGTTTTCTTTTGTCCAATAGATATACATTTGATTGGGCTATTAAAGCCAAATGAGAAAAACAGGATCAAAAAATTTCAAGGACGTTCTTGAATTTGAAAACGTCCTTGAAAGTGGTCTTTCAAATTTTGTTGACATTTTTCTCGTGGTGGTATAATATAAATACCATTTTTCGTGATATGAAATTCTTTCTCGAAATAGGGCGATCGTGTGTGGCTTTTCCTTCGTTAGAGAATTAACAGTTTTCTTTAATTATCATTTTTTTATTTTTTGGCGTTGTGCTTTTTCTTTCATTTTTTAAATTTGTTTGTCTGCTGTTTTTGCCCTTTCCGTTGTTGTTGTGTTTTTAGTACAGAAGACGACGGCACTTGGCCATTGTGCCCGCCCCCGCTGCTAAGCCGTGCACGCGTTTCCCGCCCGGCGACGCGTCCCCGTGGCGCCGCGTGTGGCCCCAGCGGCGGCGCGTCGGCAGCGGAAAGCTGCCGCCACCGGCATTCCCGCAACAACGCATTCGTCCCATTGTCAGTAGTGCTAGCCAATTAATTAATTAATTGTTACATGCTAATCCGCTATTTGAATGCCCCTCCAATTAAATGCCCGTTTTGGGAGGGGTTGAACAATACAATGCCCGGGCATTCAAATAGCGGATTTACGGTATATGAGATATTTAAGGCTACCGTATCCTATCGAATTTTTTCATAATTTTTCCACTATTTTTTTTTTTTGCCTTAGCCGCTTGCCATTCCGGGGTATGACGTCCGGACATTCGGCTTTCTGTATTCCGTTGATGGGCATGTGATTTATTTGCGCGGTTTGCCTGGCATGCCTGTTCGTGATAAATTTTTTCTTTTTTTTTTAAATTTTTGTATGGGTGTGGCGTTTTGTTGTCCCTCTGATTTTCCGCTATAATTTTTTGTTGTGCTTGAAATTGTCCAAAATTTCCGAATTTTTTTGAAAATTTTCAGGGCGAAAAGGGTGCCCGTGGACATCCAGGCTTTCCGGTAAAAAAAACCATGATTTTTTCGCCAGAATCTTAATTTTTTGAGGGTCCTATCGGATTGGACGGACAACGAGGCCTGCCCGTAAATGGAAATTTGAAAATTCAAAAATTTTTTAAATTTTTTTGTAGGGTCCCGTTGGACCACCGGGCCCCAAAGGTGACAAGGGTGATTGTGCTGCACCTGCTGCTACTGAACACAAATATGCTGGATATTCGGCACAAGCACCATCAACGGCACATTTAAATCAGAGATACCAAGTGGGAACAGGACAAATAAAATGATATTAGGGTAGGTCGGGACCGGGAATTTTGGGCAAAACCGGGACCGGGATGAAAAACCGGGACTTTTTGGCTGGGAAAACCGGAAAAAAACCCGGGAATTTCCTGGTCCCGGTCAAAACCGGGACTTCGGTACTCAGTTGTCCGTGTTTTGGTCCCGGTCCCGACCTACCACCCTAAATGATACCATATTTTTAAACTTACAATAATTTGTTTTATAAATTATTAATTAATATATTTAGCATGCTTTGAAGTTGAAATGTTTTTTACAGGCATTTAAATGCAATAAAGCCTTTATTTTTCTGTTTGGTAACTTTTAAAATATTCGAGGAATTTAAATAATTTTGATCTTGATTTTTTTTTAAATTATTTTGGAAAACATAATTTAAAAGCTTTAAGAAGATATCCCTGCTGTGTATGGGGGGCCAAAATTCTATAAAAAAGTAATAATAAATTTTCATCATTTTTTTCCATTTTTTTTTTACTTTCTCATTTTTTTGCCAAAAAGTTGTTTCATCAACCAAAAATTGGAAAATATCAATTATATTAAAATAAGAAAAGCATTGCATAATTAACATAATTATATTACTTTTAGTAAAAATTCAATGAGAATATAAACATTAAAATTTAATATTTTTTTGTAATTTTATGGGTTTTAATTTGAATACAATCAAAATAAAAATGGCAATATTTTATATTAATATTAAGTTTTTGAAAATTTAGCTCCATCAGTCCTCCCGCGTTCATCCGACAAGCAGCATCAGCAGCCAACCGGCACCGATCATTATCCAGGGCCCGCCCGGCCCTCCGGGCCCCCCGGGACCGCCTGGAAAGTCAATGGCAGGCCCAAAGGGGAGAACGGGGTCGGGTTTTTGAAAATTTTACAATTTTTTTTTTTTGAAAATTTTGCTTTTGAAGGCCTTCCCGGCTATGATGGTGAATCCAAAGTTGGACCCAAGGGCGAGCCGGGATCAATTGGAAGGCCTGGCGCGGCCGGGCAGCGCGGGGAGAAAGGGGAAAAGGTAGAGGAATAAGTGTACAAATGCATCTTTATTTATTAATGTTTGAATTATATTTGAAGAAATAAAAATATTTGAAAGTTAAAAAAGTAAATTAAAATTGTTTAGCCTTAAAAACCAAATTAAAAAATAATAATAATAAATTTATTACGTTAAAAAATAAAATAATTAAAAAAACAAAAAATCTGCATATTTTGGCAAAAAAAAAACTTTTTCCATAGCCATATAAAAAAAAGGATAAATAAATTTGGTAATAATATTAAATTGGGAAAAATTAATTTTACTTAAATGAATAATTAATTAACTTTCAAAATTTTAGAAAAATTTAAACGAATAATAATAAAATTTGTATTAAATTAATAAATTAAAAAAAAATTTATTTTTAATGAATATTTAATTTTCGAATTTCTAATTTTAAATTTTTATTATTTATTTATTTATCCATTTCTTTTAATTTGTTTGTGTACTTTTGTCTTCTGTCCGTGCTTTTTCCACACTTTCTTCTGTCCATCTTTTTTAAAGGGTTCCATGGGCTTGCCAGGCCGAGACGGACGCATCGGACAGCCGGGCCTTGTCGGGCCGCGAGGGTTTCCGGGGCCTAAGGTGTTTTTTTAGATAAAAACCGAAGTTTTTTCCTTCAGTTTTTTGTTTTTAATAAAAATTCACAAAAAATTTTCTGCTTTCCTTTTGGGCCTTTCTGAAATTTTTTTTCTTACCTGTGAATAAGTTTTTTTTAATAACTCTCTTATAATAAATAATTTTCGATTTGAATTTTATGGAAAAATTTAAAAGGCTTAAATTTATTTGTAATGTTTTTTTAAAATAAATTTTCGACAATTTATTTTTAGGTTAAGTCACCGAATTTAATTTATCATGTTTGGGTTTTTTTGAAATTTCTTATGCCCAAATAGAGCCATCTTTTTATAAAATTTTCAAAAAAATGTCGGCCTTAGGGTGAGCCTGGAGCACCCTCTCTTGGCCCCCCTTACCATCACATCTCCTCATCCAATGCCAACAACATCAACAACAATGGCACAGCAACTTGCTTCCAGCCGTGCCGTGATGGGTTGCCGGGTCGTGACGGAGTGCCGGTGCTTTCTTTTTTCCATTTTCACTATCTTTCCATTCTTTTTGTTTTTAAGTTTCAAATTTTTAAATAATTTTTAAAAATTCCCAGGGTGCCAAAGGTGAGCCGGGAGTGCCAGGCATGGCCCCGTCGATGTTGGCACATGTTGGCGGTGGCACCAACACATTGCTTCAAGGCCCACCTGGGCCGCCTGGGCCCAAAGGGGAAAAGGTGGGTGGAATGGCGCTTAAAATTGATTTTTTTAAATTGAATTGCTAATTTAATAGTTTTGAAATAAATTTTATTAGTGATTTAAATGATATTTTTCGAAAATTCAAAAAATATTGGTTGTTTATTGAAAATTTTTTATTAATAATTAAATAAAATATAAATATTATGGTTTAATAAATGCATACATAAAATTATGGTGAAGTCCCAACTCTCGTGGAGAGAAAAGAAGAGGAAATCCCTGAAAAAATTTGTAGGGGATAGCTGTAGAGAAATTTAAAAAGTCGCTGAGCAACTACCCTCGTCGGGGAGTAAATTTCCATAAAAAACCGCAAAAAAATAAAATAAAAAATTTCGATAACAAAAAAGCTTTAGAAAGGGTTGTTTTACATTTTCTAATTATTAATTGATTAATTAATTTCGATAATTATGGACCGAAAAGCATCAATGAAGAATAAATAAATTAATAATTCTCGGCACTTTTTGTTTTCAGGGCGACTTGGGCCCGCCCGGCCTGCCAGGTCAACCGGGCAAGAAAGGGCGAAAGGTACAGTACTGAGATATATTTAAATTGGTTTTGGCATTCCGTCCTCTTTCTGTCTGACTGTCTCTCTCTCACTTTTACACACTGTTTTGTGGTTTGTCATGCACAAAAATTGTGGCGTATATCTATTGTAGCAACATCACCACCATAAACAACACCACAAAAATCAGCAGCAACTGCTGGCGGGAGCAGCAGTACAAGAACTACCGTATAGCAAAGAGAGGCAGGCACAGTACGACGACAACAACTATCAGCGGCAACAACATGCATTGGTGCAGCAACTGTTGCCCATGCTGAAGGAACAACTGTTGCGCAACCTGAGCAGCCAGACTCAGGTACTGTATTAAATAGTTGGGGACTACCGCAATGTCTAGGATTGATTTACTGTATTGGTCTTGCTTGGTCTAGGGGGCCACTTCCTAATTGCCTAATTGGTTTACGGTATCATGTTTTTTTTGGGGTGGGGTGAGATTACTATGATTGTTGCTAGTAATTAATGAGGCCTTGGTTTTTTAAAGCCTAATATTTAATTGACCATTTAGCCCTTGGGCTTTTTTGTTTATCTAAAATATTTTACATTTTATGTGTATAAGCGGGTAAGAATTTTGTTGTAGAAATCTTTAAGATTTGGTCAGGTCTCAAAAAATGTGACGATTTTTTTGCGGAAAATACCTTGCTATACCGAAATTTATAAAAAAAAATTTCCCAACCCTTAAGACCTACCAATTACAATGAACAAATCTCAACCATTCAAAATGTGAAATTTTTCCTACCACTCTCATTAAAATTAGAAACGGTCGCGGGGTTCCAGTACGCAATCCGATATTTTTGTGGAAAAAGCGGGATTTTGCGGGATTAATACCGCGGGATATCATCCCGCATAAAATTTGAATTCAAATCTCGCAGCAGCGGGATTCGCAACTTTGAAATCCGGTCTCCTATTACAATACATATTTTCCAGCCTCCGTTCGGCATTCGCAATGTGCCTGGCCCGCTTGGTCCGCGCGGTCCACCCGGGCTCCAAGGCCTGCCCGGCCATGGCGGAGAAAAGGGCGAACGCGGTGACATCGGCTTACCCGGGCTGCCTGGACAACCAGTAAAAAATGATAGAAAATTTCAACAAATTCATTACCTCAGGTGTTGCTGGCCTATCTCAATTAGGAACCACATTTTTGGGTTTATTCAGAATTTTTATGATCCCATAAAAAGCCAATTAAATGCCTTAAAAATCTTTTTAAAGTGCACAAAATGTCAGGGAATACCTTGAAAACAAAATTAAAAAATTTCGGAATTTTTCATGGTAATCAAAACCCCAAATTTTTTATTTAAATTTCAAAAAAAATCCCAGGCGCCTCCTGCCACTCCGACCGTCTTCACAGGAACTGGTCAACCAAAGATGGTGATTCCTGGTCCGAGGGTAAACTTACTCATAAAATTCAAAAAAAAATTTAATTTTTTGACGTTTTCTTTAGGGTCCGCCAGGCCTTCCCGGGTTGCCAGGCCCACCTGGACCATCAGGTTGGCAAAATAGGGAAAAAATCAAGAAAAACAAAAATTCTGCAGGACCTATTGGACCACAAGGAACTCTTGGGTTGCCAGGTAGCTGAAAAATTATGTAAAATAATTTTTTAAAATTTTCTAGGCCTCCCAGGCCCAATGGGTCTCCGAGGGCCGCCTGGCGTCGATGGGAGAAGTGTAAACAATTTTTTTGTTTGAAATTTTCTCTTTGCACGTGTGTTTTCCAAAATTTTCCATTTTCTACTTCGTTACATTCTATGAAAAATTTTCAAAAATTTTTCTTTAAATTTTTAGGGTCTCCCCGGCACAAGGGGTGACACAGGCCCACTTGGCCCACCCGGCACAAAAGGGGACAGAGGGCCAAAGGGTGACCAGGTAAATGAACAAAATGCATTTAAAAAATAAAATAAAAATTGAAAAATATTTTTAATTTATAAATGTTGAATAATTTATTAATTAATATTAATAATTATATAAAGTGGAAAACATATTAGTAAAGACTTTTTATATTTTTTTAACAAAATATTTGATTACATTAATTTTTTTTACAATTATTTTAAAAAGAAAAATAAAATTCATTTTTTTATTTCAAATAAAAATAAATAAGTTTTATTGGAAAGCCTACGGCTCTTTTATAAATTCTTTAATTAAATATTTTTTATCATCTTTTCAAATAAAAATTTATTTCAATTAATTTTTTCTTTATTAATCAAATTTTAATTTTGTACATAATTTTTGCATTTTTCAGGGCTTGCCGGGTCTCGATGTATGCCCATTTTTCTTAAATCCACAAAAAAACGAAAATTTTTCTGTTTCAGGCGCCTTGTCCACCTGGGCCTGACGGTCTTCCGTTGCCTTACTGCGGTGACCCTGCTCCATTGCCAGAAGTGATTAAAATTCAAAAATTATATAAAAAATTTTAATTTTTAAAAAATTTTAAAAGAATAATTTCCTGAACCACGGAAATGGACTGCTGGTCTGATTCCACGTGAGAATGAATATTTTTTTTTATTGAGTGCTGTGCATAATGAAATTGTGGTGTGGTTTAATTGTATGTTGTTGTGAATTTGAAAAAAAATATTTTAGAAAATTTACGAAAAAATGATTTAAATGAAATTAACCAATTACGGGGGAGGATAATTTAAAAGGAGGGAACAAAAACTAAAGAGAGACTTTTTTTAAATTATAAAAATAGCCCATTCTTGTCTCTTGAGCACTTCTTTAGAAAATGCTACGATTTTCTTCCTATTCGGCACTTTTTGTACAGCCCGGATTTCCAATTTCTTCATTAAATTTTGCCACTTGAATTTTTCAACTATTTGGGCTTTCTTCAGCGCCCTATGTTTGGACATTCGAAAATGGGTCTACCTCGGTTGGGCCCCGGCACGTTTGGGCCTCAGCATGTTTTTGGACTACAACTTTTTTTTTTCTTTGTCAACGAAATCTAACAATCTTGTTATCATTCGATAGCTCTTCAGATGCTCTAATAGCTTGCAAAATTTCAAAAAATTTTGTCAATTTTAAAACGTGCCAGGGCCCAACTGATCGGGTCCGTTGAAACTGGTCAAAAGGCCAATTTCGAGTCCATTGTCAACCATCATTTTTTTAATAAAAAATTTTAAATTTTTTATTTGTTCGTTTATTGGGAATGCTTCAATTTAATGAAAAATTTTCAGAATGCCAAAATGCGTCCGTTCAAAAATGCCATTGTTGGAACAAAAGTGCCATCATCGCCTCCGGCACTGCCGCCAACATTTTTCACTAATGAATTCAGATAATTTCATTTTCTTTTTTATTTAATTACATTTGATTTTTATAAATATGCAGCAATTTACGCCAACTAAATATAATTTTCTTTTTAAATAAATTATAAAAAAAGTCATCAAATTTTGATTGCAAGAATTTCGTGCTAGTTAATGTAAAAAGTAATAAATCTTATAATTTAATTTTAAACTCGCTTTTATTTTTACATAAATTTAAATTTATTCGAACATTTTTTACTCTTCCATAAAAAGTTTATTTTACAAGACTTAAAAATTTGAATTTATTTTATTGATTTATGCGATTAATAGTAGGGTAGGTCGGGACCGGGAATTTTGGGCAAAACCGGATTCATTTTTGTACATTATTTTGGCACTTTTGATGGGGTTGAAACCAAAGATTTTGAAATTTCGCTTTGACTACAAAAATGCCGACTCAACAGGCGGAAAACAAAAATTCTTTTGAAATTTTAGAAATTTGTACTGCCAAAATGGCAATGTGCCGTCGCGTCTAATAAAAAGTGGCGAAACATTTGAAATTGCTTTTTCAAATGCAGACAAGTTGCGCATCTTGCATATTGCCATTAGAGACCGGACAACTGGGATCGGAGGGATCCCGACCGAATCCCGATCCCGATCAATCCCGAAGATTTTTTTTCGGGATCCCGCGGGATTATCGGGATTTGCAAAAACTCAATTTTTTATGTTTTGTGTCAAGTTTTGTTATAATGCTAAAATTTATAATTGATCAATTCCATTGAAGAAAAATAGGAATGGGAACTCTATCAGGTTTTTAGAAAATTTTCAAAATTCAAATATCATGCCTAAAAAATCAGATTTTAAGAAAATGACAATATTTTTTAATTTAAAATTCAAGATATTAATTAAAAAATGGAGATTTTTCGAAAAATTATCATGACTTCAATCCCGCGGGATCCCGCGGGATTGGTAAAATGGTCGGGAGGGATCCCGGTTCGGGATCCCGATGAAATCCCGATCCCGACCAATCCCGATGAATTTAAAAAATCCTTCGGGACGGATCCCGAGGTCGGGATCCCGAATTTAATACCGCGGGATCCCGAAGAAATCCCGCGGGATCCCGATCCCGTCCGGTCTCTAATTGCCATTTTGGATTCGTTTATATTTTAAGAAATCGACACAATTTTTCCCAAAGAGAAATGTAAAAAATAACAAAATTAAAAAATTTTTAATTTCCTTCACTTTATTTTGATTTGTTATCTTTTAAAAATAATTTTTAATGGCTTTTTGCTTTTATCCACCCGAAAACTTATTTTTAAATTTTAAATCATTTTTATATTTTATCAAAAAAATTCTGCCTCAACGTTACATAAAATGGACAACAGATTATGTTTGAATTTTTTATTTGTCATAATTTTTTAAATTTCAAAAGTGAATGTTAAAAAAATTAAAATTAATTCAAATTGTGAAAAAAACAGCAATAAGCGATGAGATAAAATAAAGCGGCACAATTCATGAGTTAAGATTGGGACGATTGGAATGATTGGACAGATTTGAAAGCTCAATGCTATTGGTGGTGGGGGGCGTTTGCTTACGGTAGAAGAAAACACCAAAAATAACACAGCAACAATAGCAACAACATGAACAAAATATAATGAAAATAAAAGCAAAATCAAAAGAATAATAACCAAAGTGAATGAGTTATCAGTGCCAAACAGTTTCTCGAATCTTTTGTCAAGGCCTACTTATGCGAGGGCGGGCATCAAAATGTTACCCGCTTTTTTCGCCACACTTTCACATTCCTCTTTGTTCTAACATCGGGTTGGTGTTGTCCATTCATTCCAATCACATCCGGGTTTGATGCCGTTTTTCCATCCGGAAGTGGTTCTGTTTCCTGGTTGACGAAACGCCGGTGTGCCAGGATGCCGCTGTCCACTGCGATAATAATAGTAATGAACACACTGAAAAGTGAGAAAATCATTATTTTGGCCAGTTTTTCTATTTAAACCCCAATCAACTTACAAAAGTGCCAAATAGCTGTTCATTCCAACCAGAAGAAAATGGGGCGGGCAAGATGTGAACGAAAATCAACATTATTAGTCATTTCTGTCTAAAAATCTCAATTCATTTGTTTGAGTTCCATTTTTGAAGAAGCCAAGGCATCCGACCAAAGGAAAAGCGCTTACCCCTGTCCATTCGATCGTTGAGCACTCGAATTTTTTCATTGCTTAAAACAGATGCTTAGAGAAAATTCTTTTTTGACGATTTGCCCTTTGTCACAAAAAAATTAATTTTCGAATTTTATCCAAATCGAGTCAACGATTTGGATTAGGCGAAAAACGATACTGTATTTGTTATCAATGGCATGGCAAATTCCCACCATTTTCTGATCAACTCGGGAGGCCTAAAATACTCAAAAAAGAAACAATTATGAATTCGAGCCGCATTTTCGGCGTCCATCTGAGTGTGAGCAGAATTTCGTGCTGTTTCAGCTGCCGCAGCCATGCGCGCACTTTCGTCAACTGCATCTCGGCCAAATTGCTCGTTTTCCGACATTTTAAATATTAACAGCAAAAGCAGTTAATAAGCTAAAAATTGAAAAAAGAAAAGTTGCCAGAGAAGAAGAAAGGAGGAAGAGATGAAGCGAGAAAGAATGAGAGACAAAAGAGAGAGAGATTAGCCTAGGGACGAGGTAGGGAGGGAGGGGGGAGGGTAAATGATCGCTTATAGTGATAGAAATGGCTTTGATTTGTGTTGAATGCACACTTTTGGACAAAAAAGTCCATCATTGGTGGTGATCGGTGCGGTTGGCGATTACCAAGAACAAAAATGAATAATTATAATGTCATTACGTCCCCTCTTTTTTTGCTCCCTCATTTCTTTTTTGCCTCAATTTTCTTCCACTCTAATTTTGCCGTCTGTTGACCTATTTAATCTTATCGTTGACTTTTTCCCCTTAGGCAAATAAATTGTGTTTGGTTATTCTGTCGCTTTTCTGCCTAAGGGACGATCACCTCTCTTTAGAGAAAATTGCCAATTTTTTTCGTTTTGGGCTCCCATCGCCCCAAGGTGAAAAATCGGGATCCGTTCCCGTGGTTCCCGCATTGCCACAGCAGTCAAAAAGTTTTAATTATTATGAGAATGAAATTGTGAAAGTATATTTTTAAAGTTTATTTCTCATTAATATTTCTATTTTTAAATATTTCGGAAATCGGAATTCCGAGGCCCAAAAATTTTTCGGAAATCGGAATTCCGACCCAAAAACGTCGGAACTCGGAATTCGGAAGTCGGAAATCGGAAATTTTTCAAAAAACACAAAATATAATAAAAATTTTCTAAATATTTTAATAGGTTAAAATTAAATTCTTAACCAAGTAAAAGGTGATTCAAAAATTTTTTGATCTATTTAAATACATATTTACGTTAAAATTATTCAATGATTTTCATCAAAAATTTTACTTTTTGCGGCGCGTTTTTTCAAAATTTTTGAAAACATGGCGGGGGAGGTCCGGCGGTGCCGATAGGCGCCGCCGGGAAAAATTTTATAATTTTTAATGCAAATACTTAACAAATTTTGTCCAAAAAACCGACCAAATTTAGCGATTTTAATGCAAAAATTTCTCAAGATAAATAAGATTTTTAGGGTCCGGCGGTGCCTATAGGCGCCGCCGGGAAATTTTTGAAAATTTCAGTGCGATTTATTAACAAAAATTGTTCATTTTTTGAAAAAAAAATCAAAAAAAATCCGAAAATTTCCGACTTTTTATCAAAAATTTCGGAAGTCGGAATTCCGACGTCCAAAAATTTTTCGGAAAGCGGAAATCGGAATTCCGACCCCAAAAATGTCGGAAATCTGAATTCCGTGCCATCCCTGGTCCAAACAACAGTAGCAATAAAAACTTTATACATAATAATAAAAAAAATATGTCAAAGCCAGAAGCGTTCAGATTTTCAGTTTTCATATTCAAAAATTATTGTAAGCCATCCGGACCTTGGGTTGCATTTAATCCTTAATTTTCGGCTTTCTGAGTGAAAATCTTATCAAATAAATTGAAATTAATTTAATTATTACTATAATAATGAATTGATATTTTTTTAAGATCAATCCCTATTTGCAATTTTTAATTCATTGAAAATAATATAAAACATATAATTATTATAAAAGGTTGCTCTTAAAATTATCCGTTCATAATTGTAGCAAAAATTAAATTAACTTTAAATTATTTGATAAGATTTAAATTAGGCAGTTTTTAGCACTTAAACATTTCATCCCTATTTATAATTATTAAAATGACCTTTTCTTATACCTTGCCCTAAAAACTAAAAAATTGACGACTTCACATCCATAAAAAATTGTGGTTGAAAAGTAGAAAAAAGAAGCAATTGATTTGTCAAAATGATGCGACTGGTGGGAAACACTTCTCTCCTCAGCAGGATGAGAAGTAAAGAGCCAAGGTATGGCCATTCTGCGCTAATTTATTCTATACGAGTGGTGAAGTGGAAAAGAAAATAACCCACCTAAGATAAAAACCGAGAGAATGAAGGAAGGAGAGAAGAAAAGAAAGAAAGGAGAGAGAGCAAGGAATTCTGAAAGTGGTGGAAGAATGAGAGAAAAAAGGGGGAGAGAGATATTAAATGAAAGGTGAAAGGGAGAGGAAGTGAGAGGGTGAAAGTAGAGTGTGAAGAGAGAGAAAGGAAGCGAGAGATTAAGTGAAAGGGCGAGAGGGAGAAAGTGACTGAGAGAGAGAGTGATAAAAAGTGGGAGGAAGAAAGCGAGAGTGGGGGGGGGGGGGGGGAGAAACACGGGCCAGGACGTTTTCGTACCGCCATTTTCGTACCGCCGTTTTCGTACCGCCGTTTTCGTACCGCCGTTTTCGTACCGGAGACGTTTTCGTACCGCCGTTTTCGTACCAGTTGATATGCAAAAAATTGCATTTATATTATTTTTTTTAATCTAAGTAATTACTAGGGCTGGGAATTTAAGTCAAATGACTTTTTTTTCTCTAACTCTAAATGAAGGAGTTTGACTTTTTGAGGCAAAATTTGATTTTAGTGAAGAACATGCCGAAAAATACAAAGAAAATTCCGAAAGATAAAAATTTCGATCGATAAAAATGCAGTGAAACCTGGCTGCATTTTTCTTAATTGTTGGAAGAATCTCTTAATGTTTTGACAATTTAGCTTTTATTAACTATAAAATGAACCAGCAGCAAGTAATTAAAACAAAACGAAATAATGATAAGTTGGTGAATGATGGTGCACTCTATGTGTTCCACAAATTCAGTAACGATGGACTTAACAATATTGTCCCTCAAAATGATCACAATTATGCCAATGTCAATCTCGAAAATCTTAACAATTTTCTTCGTGTATTTCCCAAAACTATGAGATGCGACCTTATTTTGTCCCGGAATTTTGTTATTTTTGTTAAATTTATGAATTTTCTACTTTATATTTTATGAATGAGATTCTTAAGTTATTCAAATCGAATCTGACGCTTGTACAAGAACTCGTACGAAAACGTCCCCGGTACGAAAACGGCGGTACGAAAACGTCCATGGTACGAAAACGGCGGTACGAAAACGGCGGTACGAAAATGGCGGTACGAAAACGACCCTGACCGGGAGAAACAGCTAGATAGAGGAGAAATGAATAGGGAAAAAATAAAATTAAACATTAAATTTTATCAAGGTTTTAATTTATTTGAGAACAAAACAGAGCGGTTGGCGCCGCGAAGCGGCGCCCATGCGCTTGTCGTTAATTATGCAAAGGGAACGAAAATTTTTGCAATTCTGCGCGTTCTTTTTTTAAATTCAAATCTATGCCACAAAACCGAAAAGTCCTTCTGGGTTTGATTTATCAAATTTTCTTCTTTTGTTTTATTTTTTTTAAATTTTTATTTTCTCATTTTGCTGTTTTATTTTAATTAACAAAAAATAAAAATAATTAAAATTTTGAAATTATATAAATCTCAGTTTTATTCTCGTGATCATAACATTAATTTAATTCAAATCCCTTAAATTCCTCCGTATTTCTTTTATGGTTTCGAAAACTTTTATTGCCATTGTAATGTGGCAATTTTGGCCTTTTTCTGTTCAAAAACACACCCTTAACGAAGGGCTGAAGAAAATTTTTTTTTCAATTTTTCAAAAAAATTTTTTTCTTGTTTAAAGTCAATAAATTAAAACTTTGTGAGTTGGACCGGCTTCTTACCGAACATTGTGTCCAATATTTAAATGAAAATTTATTTTCTTCGGAAAAAGAAAGTAAATCACTTCATTTTTTGGCACTTTTTAATTTGGAACGGATCAGTTCCGTCCTGTCAGTTCCGTCATTGTTTAAAATTTCGCAAAAAGTGATTGGTTGGCCCGAAGAGTAAAAAAAAAGTCTTAGGGTTCCACCCTCCGAAATTTTTTTTTTCTGACAATCGACCTGCTGGGAATTCCCTTACGCATTCCAATAATCAAATTCGGTCCAATTTGGTCTATGTAATAGCGATGGTCATGAACAATTTTCAGTTGTTTTTTTTCCTGAATATAGCGCTCCAAAATCCTCAGAATTCTTAGTTTTTTTTTATTGTTTCATTTTGTTTTGGTTTCAGGGGTATTCCATAATTAAAATGGTATTCAGTATTTTGCTAACAAGGGAATATTCCGAGCTGTAACTAGGAAAAGGCATATCAGCTATATACCATTGGATAGAGCAGGGTCAACTTCTATTGTGAATTTTTAATTTTAGCGGTGCATTTTGCCTACTTCACAAGTTATAGAGCCTCAAAACAAAATTTTTGCTGTGTTTTCACTTAAAATTGGTGGCTCAGTTGATTAATAATTTGAGGTCCGGGTTCGAACCCAACGTAAAAATAAATAAATTTAATTAAATTTTTAACAAAATAAATATTTAAAAAATACATTTTTAGATATGAAAAATGCATTAAATTATTTCTTTTTTTTTAAATAAATGTAATCTGTCATTGTAAAGTAGAGAAAAACCGATATAAAGTGAAACAAGTTGAAAATGAGCCCTCAAGCACAAAATTGATTTTTTTTCTGTATACTTCCTGCTGACATAACATATCTCTATGCTTGCTTAGTCAAATATTTTCCCAAAAAAAAATGGTGGAATATTTGCATAATTTAAACAAACAGCGGTGGGAGGAGAAATAGTACACAACTATTGCTTAATTAGTCGGTAAAGAAACGAGCGCAGCGGGGGAAATAGTGCATGGATAGTGCGCCCCTATGCCACCCATTCCTCTCCCCTTTTACACCCCACACCAAAATGGAATTACTGATTCTCACTGTTATAAATGAACATTTCGCCATTGAGGCGGTGCGATTGCTCGCCGGCGCCGTTTCGCGTTTCGCTCGCCATTGTCGCTTGGTTGAAAATGGTTCATTGACCGGCTACACGCTGAAAAGCGCAGCACCGCCGCGACAATGGGCAGAAAATGTGTCCCCTGTGGCGGTGGGTGTACCGCCTCGGACACGCGCCTTGAGCTTAACGGCCAAGACAGTCGCATTGGCCTGGGCGATGTGGCCTCCGTCGCTTGCGCAGTCGCCAAGACGACGCCTTGAGGCGCAGCGGCGCTTGCATTCGGTTGGAGTCGGCTTGAGCAAATCGCCAATTTTTTTTCACTATTGCAGATAAACCTTTTTTAAAACCCTTCCCCCCACTTCTGAAGCCTAAAAAAGGAAGAAATGGTCAAATTTTTTAAAAATTTTATCCTATTATCGACCTCAAATGACAAAAAATAGTCATTTTTGGCGCAAAACGGCTACAAATTTCTGTAAATCACAGCTTCTGTTTCGGGATTTTTAAAAAAGAATAAAAATATATTCCCTAAAAATCGGTCTTTGAATTCTTTTCATTTCCGAAAAATTGCCTAAAATAAATATTTTTAAATTCATAGGCAAAAAAGCTCTTTGCGAGTGTTCGTTTCAAACTTTGGCTTCGTGAGTAAGTTGAGCTTCACACGTTCCAACAAATGCCAACAAGCGGCGCAAGAGTTCAAAAAAAAAGTTGCAAAAATTTTTAAAAACGGCAAAAAAACGCAACATTTTTTAGCCCGGTTTAAAATGTAAATTGGCATAAAAGATCAAAAAGCTAGAGACCGCGCGGGATTTTACGTGCTCCTGGCCCGCAATCCCGCACCTTTTTTTTGAAAAAGGCGGGACATCTGGGATTAATCTCTGAATCCCAATTGCGCGGCAGTGGGACCCGCAAATTTCAAATTTTCGGACTCTATTTGAAAAGGACACGGACCCCCAAAAGGCGGCAAATGTCGCGCGTTCCATGCCAAAATAGAAACTTGCCGGGAAAATGTATCCGGTCCTTAATTACCTATAATAATATCCTGCCTATTCAGCATTAAGCCTAGTGGCCTGTTTTGGCACCGACGCGTGTTAGTCGAGACGAAAAAGGAGGGCATCGGTGGTAATTACCATGCCTTTCTGTACGCAATTGTGCGGGAAAACAGGAGTGAACCACAACAACAAATGGTGGTGGTGGTGGTAGTGGTGGTGGTGTGGTGGTGGTGATGGCGGCGGCAATGATCAAAGGGGTGATAATGATGGCGCCCAGCAGAATAATGCTAATGCTAATGACCGTAATGATTTGGCTGCCGCTGAGAAGCGTGAATTGTTGGGCTATTCCCCGCTGATCAAATATAAAGAAGTGGCACAAGCGGTGGCGGCAATTGTTGGTGATGGCACTGCAACAAGATCCGGGCAGCAGAAAAAGGCATCATTTAAACGATATTTATAATGGATGGGTCCAGCGAATTAAATCCACGATTTTTATTAATCAATTAAGGGGCTGGGTGATCAGCAAATCGGGATAGGGATTTTTGAGTGTGCAGTAAAATTTAAAAAAATTTAAATGAATTATGCATTGTAACCGAACGCCAAATTCATAGTTGCTTGTCGAAATTAATTTGGGAGTCTAAGGAATAAAATTAATTTTTTTTATTTTTAGACATTCAATGTATGTTTGAATTTACTTTATCAAAAATTAGCATTTTTGGTGCAAAAAATATGATTATTAGGGTTGTAAATTATATGGACTAAAAAACGCGAATCATGTACATAAAATATGGACTAAAAAAGCACGAAATATGGACTAAAAAGCTCAAAAATGGCCAAATATGGACCAAAATATGGACTAAAAACTGCCAAATATATATTTTAAATCCTCAAAAATTCCTAAAAAGGTTTTATATATTCATATTTGCTTAAATAAACTTATGAAATGCAATAAACAATCAAAAAATGGATTTAAAACTTAAAAAATGCAAAATTTTTATTGTCGTCCGTTGTATAAAAATACCTCTAAGTTTGCCAATTTCAAAAAAAATCTCATTTAAAAAAAAGAAAAGTTCGCAAAAAATGGTGAAAATATTTATTAAAATATCATGACAAATTTTTCTTATTTTAAGGGTGTAATTTTTTTAAATTTCAAAAAAGTCGAGCTTTAGGGGTGTATTTTTCCTTCTTTTTTTTTTTTTGCATTTTTCTTGTGAAAAATTTTGCCAAAAATGGCCGAAATATGGACTAAAAAGGAAAAAATGGCGAAATATGGATTTATTCCCGAAAACCCCCAAAATATGGATTTATATGGACCAAAAACCTTCACCAATTCAAAAAATTTTGACGCAGAAATGTTATTTTTGAGCCCCTTTCTTCATAGCATATGCGCAGAAAAATATGTTAACCCATATAATTTACAACCTTAATGATTAATCCAATTAAAATTTTGAATGTTCTGCATACATTTGCCGTCCTTAAGAAATTTTTCAAAAAATTTTACTAAAAAATAGGGAAATTAGGTTATTTTTGATTAAATTATTGTTTTACAAATCGAAAAATAATTTAGAATACGTAAAAAGTAAAAGTTTGCCTAATGTAGACACCACCAATGCGGCATGCTCCTTTGTTGCCATAATTTTTTATATTTGCTTAATTGCCCCTATTAAGTAATTTTAAGGAAAACCTCCTGAAAAATATTCGAATTTAATTCTTCAAATAGTTAAAACATTTAATTAAGAATCAAACCCATTTTTACCGAGAGTCTTAATTAAGAATCAAACCCATTTTTACCGAGAGTCCCTTCCATCGTCATTTCTCGTCCCGATGACGAATGGAGTAGACATTATTGGGACATTGCTACCATAACGACAAAGCGGCAATTGCCTGTTGTTTTTTGCAAGGTGTGATTTGCCAATTCCTTACATGCCGTAAAGCAAAAGTGCCTTTGGTAGTTGGCACAAGACATGACGGCCCGGCTCATGAAGAAGACTTATGTGTTCTTTCAACTGCTGAACAACTTCGGGCAACTGTAAAAATTGTCAAACAATAAAGCGATAAATCACAAGCAAAAATATCCAGGTACGTAAAAGGAGGAACTGCCCGCAAATGAAAATTTTAGAGGAAATGCGTAAAAAATCAGTTTAGATGAGAAATTGTCAAATTTTAATAATTTCAAATCTTATTTTATCGTTTTAAGGAACTGAAAATTGAAATTTCAATAATCATTAATTGTTTTTTGTAATCTGATTTTAATTAGAAGACGTATCTTTTTAAAGGTATTGTTTCCCTTGAAAATGAACTTGGCCTCAAATAGCAAATTTTTGATTTAAAGAATAAAAGGCACTCGCATTTTCTGCATACAAAAATTTTTTGAGCTTCATTCCTGCCCAAATGCAATGAATTCCGATTACCTGATAAGCTTGCGCCTTCTCGAAATAAAAAGTGGTGGCACCTGAAATTCGCGATACAGTGCCAAGTTGCTGAACATTTCTTCTGGTTGACAATCGTTTATCGTCCCGACCATCAAAAAGCCGTCAATGCGTTTAGTCCGGTTGATGGCATGAACAAAATATTCGCATTTAATTAAAAAATAGTTAAAATGCATTTTTACCGAAAGTTCCATCCACGGTCATTTCACGGCCTGATGACGAATGTAGCAGAAGATTCTCGGACATCGCGACCATTTCGACGAAGCGGCAATTGGCCTCACGAGCTATTGTTTTGGCAATATGCGTTTTGCCAATTCCTGACAAGCCGTAGAGTACAAGTGCCTTGGTCAGTTGGCAACAGACATGATGGCCCGGCTCACGAAGAAGGCTTACATGTTCTTCCAATTTCTCAATAAAGAAAATCCTTTTTCGACCATTGGCCCTTTGTCACAAAAAATTTCGTGACGTATCGGAGTGGAGTCGCGTCTCGGTCAAGCACCGCAATCATGGCATGCCCAATCTCGTGGGCAGTTAAATTTTTCTCGATATAAAGTGGTGGCACATCAAATTCGCGGTACAGAGCCAAGTTGCTGAACATTTCTTTTGGCAGTTGATAATAGTTCGTCTAAATCTAAAAAAGCGCATTAATTTGGTCGTGCAAAAAATCATTTCAAGTTGCAAACTTGACGTGTCAATTTTGCCCAACAAGAAAGAAAATAGTAAATTGTGAGTTAAAAAATTAATAAAATTACACCTTATACAGGAAAAATGGCGAAAATTAGTGGAAGATAGTTCGAAAAAGAATTTGGATGGAGAGTATGTTGAAAAGTTTTAAGTCCGCTAAAACAGGATAAGGAAAGTGTCATTCAAAGTAGCTGATCACAAAAGCTCTTTTTATATTAATTATCTGCGATTTTTGGGACAGACCAATTTAAAAGCATTTACTGTTTATTTTTTCTTTGTCTTTTTTGGAATTTTACCTTTTTTGCCTTGTTTCTTTTATTTAAGAAAGAAAAAATAAACTTTTCTTAAATGGTATTGAAATTTACAATTAACAATTTGCGCGACCATTCTGAAAAAATTTGTTGATAATCACAAAAAAAATTATAAAGGAACAAAAATAGAATAAATAAATCATAGGATAAATGAAAAGAATCTAATAAATTTTATACATATAAATAAATAAAATGTTTTCGGGTACCTCACTATTTAATTATTATGAGAATAAAATTGTAGAAGTATATTTTTAAGTTTATTTCTCATTAATATTTCAATTTTTAAATATTTATTCCATATTATCAAAATTCTGGAATTGCCCAAACAACATTAGCAATAAAAACTTTTAGGCACAATAATAAAAGAATCTGTCAAAGCCTAAGGCGTTCAGACTTTCAGTTTTCACATTCAAAAATTATTGCAAACCACCCGAACTTTGCATTGCATTTAATCCTTAATTTTCGGCTTTCTGAGGGAAAATCTTATCAAATAAACAAAATTAATTTAATTATTACTACATTAATGAACGAATATTTTTTTAAAATCAATCATTATTATCATTATATTTTAATTATTTCCATTCGATTAAACATTATAAATAGGGATGATATTTTTAGGCTCTAAAAACCGCCAAAATAGGTAGGCTTTAGGTTCTAAAAAACCCCAAAATAGGCTCTAAAAAATGGAAAATAGGCACTAAAAACCCAATTTTTAGGGATGTAAAATAACAAAAATTTATTCAAAAGTCAACAAATATTAAGCCAAATCAGTATTAAGCTAAATAATTTTTAAATCAAAAATTCTTGTCAAGAAATTAAATGAATAAATTTTTGAGACGAATTTTGGGAAAATTTTTTCATTTCTTAGGTGAACATTTTCTGAAATTTTGGTCAATTTTTAGGTCTATATTTTTTAAATTTTTTGGGGTCGATTCTTAGGGGTGTCATTTTCGTTTTTATTGCATTTTTATTAACAAATTTTGGACAAAACGCCAAAATAGGCAAAAATAGGCTCTTTCAAAATTTTTTAGGCTTTTTAGGCGCTAAAAATAAAAGCCTAGAAAATAGGCACTAATAACTCGAAAAGTAGCTTAACAACAGCCCAAAAAAATGTTTTTCGTGCGTTTCAGGCCACGGGGAGCTCAGGAAAAAATAGGCTTTTGCCTAAAAATATCATCCCTAATTATAAATTAGGACTGATCTTAAAAAATATTCGTTCATTATGGTTGTAATAATTAAATTAATTTTGATTTATTTGATAAGATTTAAATAACTATTTAGGCAGTTTTAGCACATAAAACTTTCATCCAAATTTATAACTGTTTAAAATGACCTTTTCTTATACCTTGCCCAAAAACTTTAAAAAATTGACTATTTCACATCCATAAAAATTGTGGTTGAAAATGCAAATTAGGCGAATGATTTGTCAATGAAGCGACTGGGAAACACCTTCTCTCCTTAGGATGAGAAGTTAAGAGCCAAGGAATGGCTATTCTGCGCTAATTTATTCTATCAGAGTGGTGAATTTGGAAAGCAAATGTCCTATCGTTAATTTATGCAATGCGAATGAATATTTTTTCAATATTGCGCGTCCTTTGTTGTTGTTTTTTTAAAAATTCAAATCTAGGCCCCAAAACCGAAAAGTACTTCAGGGCAAGGGCGTAGGCAGGGGGGGGGGGCTGAGGGGGCTAAAGCCCCCGCCCCCGAAACCCAAAAAAGTAAAAATTTTCAATAATTTTTTTTTGAAATTTTATGCAATTTTCTTAACAAAATTGCATTTAAATACTCAAAAATTTTCCCGGCAGCGCCTATCGGCACCGCCGGATCCCCATTTTACCATACTTTTTGAAAAATGAGACAAAATGGCAAAATAGTAATTTTTTGGCGAAAAATGGCGAAAAATTTTGTTAAATACACCCCATAAATCGGGATTTCAAAAAACGTGAAATACACTCATTAAAATTTAGAAATTATATAAATCTCAGTTTTTATCTCGTGATCATAAATCAATTTAATTCAAATCCTTAAATTCCTCCGTAAAGGACTCACGATACAATAATGGACAATTTTTTCAATTTCTCAAAAAAAAAATTTCTTTTTTTTTCGCGTGTAAAGTCACTAAATATAATTTTTGTGAGTGGGTCCGGCTTCTTTAAATGAGAATTTATTTTCTTTGAAAAAAAAAAAAATTAATTTCGCTTTTTTGGGCACTTTTTAATTTGAACGGGGCCAGTTCCGTCCTGCCTGTTCCGGCCCAGTTCTTTGTGGGCGTTTTTTTGTCACTGTTCAGTTCGTCACTAAGAAAAATTTAACTAAAAAATTGGCGAAATTTGAAAAATATTTTAATTGCTTTGTAAATATGTACATACTAAATGGTTTAAAATTTCTCTAAAATATGATCGGTTGCCCGAAAAGTAAAAAAAAGTCAGGGTTCCATCCTCCGAAATTTTTTTTTCTGGCTATCGACCAGCTGGGAATTCCCCTATGCAGATAATTGACATTGCCCATATTTAATTCAGGACAAATCGTAAAAATCAGTACATTTTTTATAATTGAAATTGCCTTTCTCCAATTCAGAACAAATCATAAAAATCAGTACATTTTCTATTTTTGAGATTACCCATCTCCAATTCAGGACAAATCATAAAAATCAGTACATTTACTATTTTTGAGATTACCCATCTCAAATTCAGGACAAATCATAAAAATCAGTACAGGTTGCCCATCTCCAATTCAGGACAAACGAAAAATCAGTACGTTTTCTTTTTTTTGAGATTGCCCAAATTGGCCCATTTTTAAGGGGAACTGAATTAGATATTTTTCATTTATGAAAATTTTAAAAAAGCAATAAAACAATGTTTTATTCATTCTCTTTAATTTCTTTTATAATTATTTCCCATCATTTTTTTATTCCAATTTTAAATGCAAATCAATCGGTGAGATAATTTATTGGAATAATTAATTTTATTAATCCATTTAATTAATTAGGTTGAGGACAATATGCTAATAACATTTATGAAAAGTCCTAAAGAAACGAAAATGAGTGAATATTCAATGAGAAAATGTGAAGCACACTTTGGCATTATGTTTTTTATGAGAGTAAATTGGCAGTGTGATCAAATAGCGGATGAATTTGAGGAATATGAACGGACAGAATGCCAAAAATATCGCAAATATTTGGACATTTTGTATGAATATTTGTACAGAGAATACGCCGGAATTCCAACAATGAAGCCAAAATTCGTATTTAAAGGTGAAATAGAAATTGAAGGACCAATAATTTATTCGGTGAATTGTCTCGTCAAAATTTCGCGATTTTATTTTAATAAATGGGAGGGACAATATTATGAATATAAATTAAACAATTTGTTCATAAAACCTGACGAAAACACTTTTAAACCAAAACTGTTGAATGAGAAGAGATTGAATTATGAAATAAAATTTGAAAATGAACAAATGATGCCAATTAATGAAATGATTTTGCAATTGGCAATTGACACAACGAATAATTATAAAACAAATAAAAGTTTAGAAGGAATAATTCGACAAAATTTTGGAGATTATTTGGAGGAAATGTTGAAAAAAGCGGAAGAAAGGGCAGAAGAAGAACAAGAAGATGATCATGATGAAATTAATGATGACAAACATTTGATAATTGCGTATTCAAAATTCGAAGATCAACACACATGGGTAAGACTTAGATTCAATGGAAATAAAACAAATTCAACATTTAGTATAAAGATGCCCTTTTTTCGGAATTTGTCAAAGGATTAGCAACAAATTTTGAGAAATTTTTTAAGCTGGCTAAAGAATATTCGAATTTTTTTTATAGATTGAAAGTGAAAGGAATTCATTTTTTCTTTTGAGTTGGACGAAATTGAGAAAACGAAAAAGCATATGACGCAAGCATATGAAGCCCATCTTGGCCTTTTGTATTTGATGAGAGAGAATTGGCATTCTGAAAAAATTGGGAAGAAATTTGAAAAAAACGAACGGACAGAATGCCAAAAGTATCGAAAATTTGTGGACATTTTATATGAATATTTATTCCGATTATATGCTGAAGGTTTGATTTTTCATAATTAATAATTAGGGTTCGAAGTTGTATGCACTAAAAATCCCTCAAATATGCACTAAAAACCAAAAAATTCCCAAATATGCACTAAAATATGCCTTAAAAACTACCAAAAATGGCTTTTAACTCTCAAAAAATGCCAATAATTGTGTTAAAATGCAGGATCGACTTTAAAAACACCTAAACAATTGCTAGGAGCGTTTTTTAGACAATTGCAAAAATTTTGAATTTAAAAATTTACATATGCAATTTTGAATTTTTTTTTTTTGAATTTTTGTTTTATGCTAAAACAAAATTACTTTTTTTTCATCTTTTGTATCAAAAATTTTTCCTTCAAAAGTTCTTTCAAAAATTTAAAAATTTTTCTTTTAAGGGTGTATTTTTTTAAAAATTCCAAAAAGTCGATCCTTAAGGGTGTGTTTTTCGTTTTTATTGAATTTTTCTTTCGAAAATTTGTCAAAAATGGCTGAAATATGCTCTAAAAATGCAAAAATGGCGAAATATACATTTATTCTCGAAAACCCCCAAAATATGGATTTATATGGAATAAAAACCTTCACCAAATCAAATAAATTTTAACGTAGAAATGCTATTTTTGAGCCCTTTTCTTCATAGCATATGCGCTAAAAAAAATGTGCAAAATCATATAATTTACAGCCCCTAAAATAATGATAATAATTTATTCAGCTAAAAATCCGAAAGTGTCAAAAAAACAATTGCCACCATTGGTGAAGCCAATATTCATTATACAACAATATCCTCGCAGTTTAATTAATGTTTTCAAAAGTATGAATGATTTTTCTAAATTCTTTTGGAAAAAACATGAAAATCCCGCTGATGAAATAAAATTGGTAAATGAGGAGGAATTAAATATTGAAATTAAAGAAGAGAAAAATTGGTCCCATAAAAAAAATGCAAAATGAAAAACAAATTTCGAACGGACCAACGGACATTGAAAGAATTCGGGAAGAATTTGAGCAAAAATTGGAAAAAATGTATGAAAATGCCAAAGAAAATGCCAAAGAAGAGAAGAAGAAATTGAAAAAAGCAATTAAAAATGCGACAAATAGTGAAGCAAAAGAACAACTTAGTGAAGAATATGAAAGCAAATTTGGCATTTTCATTTCGTCACCATTTCATAATAAATTCCTTCTTTCACATCAAATTCATTGGCGTTTCTGTTGAATTATTTATTTATTTTCTCTTTTATACTTCTCATTCATAGTATTTTTTTTTTGGTTTTTATATTTCGAATGCCAATAGAAAGAAAGACAAATTTGGGAAAACAAAAAAAAAATTTAAAAAATCTTTTTTTCTATTAAATTCTTTAATCTTTCCTGATATTTTTCATTTCCCTTTTCATTGGTATTCCTTCTATAACCAATTATTCTTTAAATAGCCTTTTAATTAACATAATTAATGAAACAATCAATTTGAGGAATAAAGGAAATTATCAGAAAAGGGCAGATTTTGTGGACAGCATAACACCATTTCATAATAAATTCCTTCATTCACATCAAATTCATTGGCCTTCCTGTTGAATTATTTCCAATTAGAGTTGCACGGGACCGGGCCGGGAATTCCCGGTTTTTTGTCAAAATTCCCGGTCCCGTGCAACTCTAATTCCAATAATCAAATTCGGTTCAATTTGGTTTTGATAATAGCGATGATCATTAGAAATTTGTAGTTGCATTTTCCTGAATATTAGCGCTCCAAAATCCTCAGAAATCTTAGTTTTTTGTTGTTTCATTTTGTTTTGGTTTCGTGAAATTCCATAATTAAAATGATATTCAGAAATTTCTGTTTGAATTTTTGCCAAGTGTACAAATTCAATTATATATTTAAAAATATAATATGTATTTTGTCGATTTTTGTATTTCGATCAAAATTTTTCTCTGGGACGAAAAACGCTTTAAAGAACTGCAACGGAACTGACCACGGACTCGCTCAGTTCGGCCGTCACAGTTCGGCCCTCACGGTTCGGCCGGCACGGTTCGGCCCCAGCGTGTTTTTCCACGATAGCTTTTTTATTTATAATCCAAATCCAATAATCTTGGTATCATTCGAAAGCTCTTAACATGCTTTATTAGCCTTGCTAAAAACAAAAAATTTTAAGTCCTGGAAAAAATTTATTAAGAAAAACTTCAAAAATTTCGACTTTTTTGCAATTTTCATGTATAACTTTTTGGTTAATTGTCTAATCGCTAAGCAATAGCTTAGAAAAAGCTTCTAAACATGATAAACTTTCGAATGATACCAACAATGTTGGATTTGGATTACAAAGAAAAAAGTTATAGAAAGTTATATTGGAAAAACACGCTGGGGCCGAACCGTGCCGGCCGAATCGTGACGGCCGAACCGTGAGGGCCGAACCGTGACGGCCGAACTGAGGTAAACCGACTGACCACTACCGTTATAAATTAATGAAAAATTGTCATAATGCCAAACGCGTCCTTCAAAGGTGCCATTGTAGGAACAAAAGCGATGGGGATCAGTTACACCCCCAGCCAAGTTTAGAGCATCATAAGTTTTTTTTCTTTATTGATCAAATTCAACAAATTTGGTATCATTTGACAGCTCTTATCTAACTTTGTTGGCTTTCCAAAAATAGCAAAGATAAAGCGACATGTAAAAAAGTTACAAATAAAAATATGAAAAAATTCTGAAATTTTTCGGTTTTTGTGTTGCAGCAGCCGTTTATAAAAAATTTTTGAATCGCTCAGTAAAAGCTTATCAATAGCTTGTAGACATTTGAAATTCTTGAATATGTCAATCTTATAAAATTTTGTCAATCCAGAAAAAAAAAAGTCATTATGCTTTACACTTGAATAAGACGCTATTGACCCTTACCTGAACAAAATGCCATCATCGCCTAGGCAATGCTGTCATCATTTTTAATTTTTTAACAAAAAAATTGTTTATTTAAGTGGGGACTTTTTAATTTAATGAAAAAATTTCAGAATACCAACCGTTCAAAAATGCCATTGTAGGAACAAAGTGCCATCATCGCCTAAGCAATGCCGTCATCATTTTTTCACTATTGAATTCAATAACAGATGACGTCATGATTATTTTCCATTTTTAATTTACTTGAGCATAATTGACGAAATTAGATTTATTTAAAAATAAATGAGCATCAATTACGTCAAATGAATGTAAAAATGTTTTTAATGAAATATAAAACGTCAATGAATCTATTGATTTGCGAATCTTTCTTATTAAATTCAATACAAAAATTGATAAATAACAGAATAAAATTATATTTTACAATTAAAATATAAAATCATTATTAAAAAATTTAAATTAAATTTTTACTTTTCTTAAAAAAATTTATTTTAGAAATATTTATGATTTTAAATTAAGCATTTATACAATAAAAAATATTTATTTAATTTATTTTTGTTTAGAAATAAATTGAATTAAACAAATAAATTAAACAAATTGCTCTAAAAAAGATTCATTAAGCAAAAATGTTTATTTGTTCTTTTGCACTCACTGTCATTCTGTTCGCCCATCCGTTTTTGTCCAACAATTTTGGCACTTTTGCTAATGATCGGATTGAAACAAAAAATTTGAAATTGTGCGTTGACTACCAAAATGCTAACCAAAACACGCGTAAAACAAAAATTGTTTTGGCATTTTTAAATTTTGACGGACGCCATGGCAATGTGCCGTCACGCCTCATAAAAAGTGGCGAAGCATTTGAACTTGGCATTTCAAATGCCGACCAATCTGCGCAAATTGAGCTGGTTTTTGAGTGCCATGTTGAGCCATTGGCTGTTGAAAAAGTGCCATCGCCGACAAATCAAAGTGATCAGCCGACAGAAACTGATCAACCACAACAACACCATGACAGCAGTGAGCTGCGAGCACTGATCAGGACCATCCGCGTGCAAATTTATAAGCCGGATTTTTCAAAACTGCACCGCATCAATTTGGGCAGGTCGGTCAAACGTAACAAAAAGGGGGGGAAGGAGTAGTCTCAACAACCGAAATTTTAAATTTTAATTAATGAAATTTTTATGGAAGGTAAATTAGAAAAAATTTTGGATGTTTGCCCTCCCCCCCCCCCTCCCCGAAATATGGATGCGTTTTTTTAAAATTATATACAAATTTTCTTTAAAAATGTTGTCTAAAATTTGCAAAATCTTTACTTTAAAAATTTTAATCAATTGTCAAAAGCAAAACAATTTTTTTTAAAAAACGGCTTCCCAGTTGGTCTCCCCCCCCCCGTCCATTTCAAAGAAAACCGAAATTTGTGCCTAATTTAAACAAACAGCGGTGGGAGAAATAGTACACAACTATTGCTTAATTAGTCGGTAAAGAAACGAGCGCAGCGGGCGAAATAGCGCATAGATAGTGCGCCCCTATGCCACCCATTCCTCTCCCCTTTTACACCTCACACCAAAATTGAATCGCTCATTTCTCACTGTATATAAAATGAACAATTCGCCATTAACGCCGTGCGATTGCTCGCCGGCGCCGTTTCGCGCCTCACTCGCCGTTGTCGCTCGGTTGAAAATGGTCCATTGACCGGCTACACGCTGAAAAGCGCAGCATCGCCGCGACAATTGGCAGAAAATGTGTTCCATGTGGCGGTACCGCCCCTGACACGCGCCTCGAGCTTAACGGCAAAGACAGGCGCATTGGCCCTGGCAATGTGCCCTCGCCCGCATGAGAAGTCACTCTGACGGCGCCATGTGGCGGCTACGGCGCTTGCATTCGGCTGGAGTCGGCTTGAGCGAAATCGCCAATTTTTTTTCTAAAAATTAATTGAGAAAAAAAAATACTATTATTATAAAATAGGATTAAAAATGTTTTTGAGAAAACACAAAATAAATTTAAAAAAATAATATCGCGTGAAATAAAACATTTTCTGTATTTTTATGTTTATTTTCGTCACAATTTTACCAATTTTTCGTAAGATAATTTTTATTAATATTCTTTGAGAAAATTTTTCTAAAAATGAAGAAAATTTTCCTGTCTTTATGGGTCAAAAGGGCCAAACGGGTCGTTCTAATAGAGGATTTTTTGAAAAAACGCATAAATATTACAGAAAATACGAAATTAAATTGTGAAAAATATGAAATAGCGCTTGGTTTCAAAGTTCGGCTTCTGTTTAAATGTAAATTGGCATAAAAAATCAAAACGCTAGAGATCGGAGTGGGGCCGTATCCCGCGCGGGATTTTGCGGGATCCCAGTCCAAATCCCGCACCTTTTTTTTGGAAAAAGCGGGATTTTTGGGAATGTGTGATTTGCGGGATTACTCGAGGGATTCCGTCCAGAAAAAATTTTGAATTCTAATGCCTCGGGGCAGCGGGACCCGCAAATTTGAACTTTTCGGGCTCTATAGCACCCCATTTTTCACTTGTTTTATAAAATTATTATAAATTTTTTCATAAAAGTATTTATGAAATAATTTTAAAAATTTTTACTAAATAGTCATTAATGGAAAAACGAATAATAGTAGTCAGGCGATGTCGATAGGTCCGCTGAGAAAATTTTGAAAATTAATTCTAATTTTTGATAGATTTTTTTGTACAAAAATGGCAAATTTCGAGTTTTAAGTTCGTTTTTTTTTTCAAAAATGTGCCGACATAACGTCGTCCGGGGGTAATTTGTAATTTTTAATGAAATTTGTTAAGGAATTATCCCGAATTTGAGTGAAAAAAACCCAAGAAAAGAGGCAAAAAAGCTCAAAAGCAGCAAAAAATGCGGCGTCGACCCCCAAAATGCAGCAAATGTCGCGCATTTCGTACCACAATATAAATCTTGCCGAGAATATTCCATAATCACATAAAATAATACAATGCCATTCAGCATCAAGCCCAGTGGTCTGTTTTGGCACCGGCGCGTGTTAGTGGAGACGAAAAATGAAGGCACCGGTGGTAATTATCATGCCTTTCTGTTCGCAATTGTGCGGGAAAATAGGAGAGAAGAACCACAACAAAATGGTGGCGGTGGCGGCGATGGCGGTAATGATCAAAGCGGTCATACTAGTGGAGATCAGCAGAACAACGCTAATGCTAATGACCGTAATGATTTGGCTGCCGGTGAGAAGCGCGAATTGTTGGGCTATGCCCCGCTGATCAAAGATAAAGAAGAAGTGGCACAAACGGTGGCGATTGTTGGTGATGGCATTGGAACAACATCCGGGCAGCAGAAAAAGGCATCATTTAAACGATATTTATAATGGATGGGTCCAGCGAATTAAATCCTAATTTAATTCATCACTTCGGGAATGCTTGTCCAGTCGGGATCGGATTTTTGAATGTGAAGTAGAAACAAATTCGGAATCTAGAGGATTTTCATTAAAAACCAATTAAAATTAATTTAAAAATAATTTTATTTTATGTGTTCAATGAGTACGAGCTGAAAATCCCTGTGAATTTGACGCATTTTTATCGCCACAAAATTGAACGGCTCGAACTGTCCATTTTTCATTATGATTCCGAGGTAAGATCAATGTTTATTTCTGCAAATTAACACCAGTCAGCAGGATTTGCAATTTTACACTATGTTTGAATTTACTTTATCAAAAATTGGCATTTTTGGGTGCAAAATATAATTGGGATTCCTTTTTATGTAAGAAAAATCGCGAAATTTGTAAATTAATTATGTATAAAAAACCCACAAATATGTACTAAAATATGTAAATAAAATTTTGAAAATGGTTATTTTTGGAAAAAAAAATCTTGTAAAGGGTTAAATATGCACAAAATGCCCTAAAAATGACTAATTAGGCTTAGAATGACCTTTTAGTATTTTAAAAATAATTTTTAATATCTCGTTTTTTGAAAAAAATAATGCTTTTTTAAGGCGGATTTTCAAAAAAAAAATGTTTTTTAATTTTTCACAAGAAATTTCTAAAACTCTCATAAATCATCAAAATATGTAAAAATAAATTAAAAATATGTACGAAAAAATGCGAAATACGTACGAAAAAGTCGAAAATATGTATAAAAATATGTACATATGGTGGTAATATGTAGAAAAATCCGAAAATATGTAAATAAAAGTCCCAACTTTTGTTCGCAAACAGTGTTTTTCCTACTAATTAGGTTATGAAGAATCCAGAAGAATTTGGTTATTTTTGATTAAATTGTCCTGCTTTTTTTTTCTATAAATTATTATTTATTTTTTTTTGTTCCTTTGTTTAATATTTCACTTTTTTGTCCATTTTTTTAAATTGCTTCTTTTTGCCCCTATTAAGTAATTTTAAGGAAAAACATCCTAAAATGAATATTTTTCATAAAAATTTCTGTTTTCTCTGGAATTTTCACAACATAAAAACAGAGCAGTCCCCGGCTCCACACATCCTCCGGCCCCGAAAATGCTTTTGCCTCATTAATTTTAATTACATTTTCTTTTTCATTTTTAAGTGCAAATTCACTGTCAAAAAATTTATTAAAACTGCAGTTTATGCGAATAAGGAAAAGGATGAGGATAAGGACAAAAATGAGGATAAAGACAAGAATGAGGATAAGGACAAGGATGAGGATGAGGACAAGGATGAGGATGAGGATGATTGTCCAATTTGCTTCAATGAAATGAAAGTTAATGAGGAACAAATTCAAGTTCATGAACACGAGGTAAAATCAAAGACACGCGCGGCCATTTACGCTGGAGGGGACATTAATTTGCCAGCAGGGCTATCAAACGAAAGATACCAGAGGGATGGCACGGAATTCCGATTTCCGACTTTTTTGGGGTCGGAATTCCGATCTCCGACTTCCGAAAAATTTTTAAGCCTCGGAATTGCGATTTCCGAAAAATTTTTAGACCTCGGAATTTCGATTTCCGAAAATTTTTGGAGCCTCGAAATGCCATCCCTGATAGATACCATGAATTTTGGTTGTTGTTTCGTATGAAATTTTCGAAAGTTTTGTTAAAAAAATTTTGAAAAAAAGATATTTCTCCTTTTTTTATTATCTTCCACGAAAAAATAGTCCATTAAAATATTATAAAAATTAATTTAATTTTTTTTCAGTCACTTTCTCACTACAAATGCGTCAAAGAATGGTTTGTGTTTAGTTGTGTTGTTTTTAGGCAACAAAATAATAAAAATTTTATTTTTATTTTAAAGGTTTGAAAAAAAGAAGGAAATTCGTTGTCCATTCTGTAATGTTGAGTCAAAACCATTTTTGGTAAAATATGAAATTTTATTTTTTGATTTAAATATTAAAAACCGATTAAAAATAAATAATTTATAAAAGATAATTTACAAAAATATTATTTATAAATTATTTTATTTTTGTCACATTTAATTGAATAATTGCATTAAAAATTAATTAGCTAAACAAAAAAGATAAAATTCAAGAAAAATTTCATAAAGCTTTTTTATAAATTATTTTTGCAACATTTAATTTGATTTATTAAATTAATTAATTAATTAATAAACAAAAATATAAAATCTTAAGAAAATTGAATATTTAATTTAAATAATTAAAAATAATTTTATATATTATTTTTGCCACATTTAATTTGATTTATTAATTAGCTCAACTAAAAGATAATTAATTATGATAATTAAAAAAAAACAAAATTAAGGATTTTCATTTTCAACCAATTTTCTCCGAGTCCGAAAAAATGTACGCCCATTTTTACATGGACCCGTTGAAGGAACTGTACAGAATTAAAAATGCCAAAATTGGTGGGTCATCTCAGCGCGTGCTGCTAGCCCAACAAATCATCAGCCAAATCAGTACCAAAGTGAAGGAAATTGACCAACGTTTGAAGGTTTTGTTGCCAATATTTGGTTTTGAAAATTTGGAAATGCCATTGTTCAACATTGACGAGGAGGGCAAATTTGCTGAGGACCCATTTCTTGACTATATCCAGACATACATCAAAATTTTGGGCGATGACCGAGGCTTTAGCACTGATATTGAAAAGGAGGCGTTGGCACTGATCAAAACGGCACCGAGAGTGTCATTGTTGGAAGCCAACAATGCCATTGAACAAATGCAAATTGTTGTGGAAGAAGAGGAGGAAAAGCCGCCGCACCAACCCCACCACCAACAGAAGAAACAGCATGAACACAACCACCACAAGAAGGAACACCACGAACATAATTTGGTTAAGATGTTTAAAAACATGTTTTCCAAAGAACATTGACCAAAGATCATAGAGTATTGATTATCGATTGATTTATTGATTGGTTGGTTGGATTGTACCGTTATTTTGTGCTATTTTTAGTTCCGTTTTCATGGGTGAAGAAGAGAAAGTATTTTTTGCAAATTTATTTATGTGGAAAGAAATGAAATGCAAAATTTAATTAGATTTAATTAAAAATTGAGGCACAAATAAAATTTTGGGAATTTAATAGGGAATGAGATTTTCAAATCAGCCGGCGGGCTGGGTTGGTATTTTAAGAAACACAACCGATACGATGGTTCATTTTGAAAGTAAAATTTTATGTCTAGGGATCATTTATTTATGTAAGAAAAATCGCGAAATATATAAATAAAATATGTATAAAAAACACTGAAATATGTATGAAATATGTACAAAAATCCAAAAATATGTACTAAAATATGTAAATAAAATTTTTTAAATGGTGATTTTTTGGAAAAAATTCTTTCTAAAGGGTGAAATAGGCACAAATTGCCATAAAAATGACCTAAATAGGCTTAAAATTATCTTTTAGTAATTTAAAAATTAATTTTTGGTATTCCATTTTTGAAAAAAAAAACTATTTTTTGGGGCACATTTTCAAAAAATTTTTTTGCTTTTCGCAAAAAATTTCTATAAATTCTCAAAATTTTTGAAAAAAATTGCGAAATTTTGGATATTTTTGAGGGTATTTCATAAAAAAATTCCCTAAAAATTCTCAAAAAATGCAAAATATGTACGAAAAAATGCGAAAGAGTCCAAAATATGTATAAAAATATGTACATATGTAATATGTAGAAAAATCCGAAAATATTTAAAAATATGTAAATAAAAGTCCCAACTTTTGTTCGCAAACACAAAAAAGAAAGTGTTTTTCCTACTAATTAGAGCATGGAGAATCCAGGAAAAAAACATGTATTTACATAAAAAAATGATCCCTATTTATGTCTATTCGCTAAAATTTCGTTTTTTCGGGATGGAATTCCGTGGGATTAATCCCGCAAATCTCGCATTCAAAAAATTTATGAAGTGATTTTGATTAAATAACATTTTTTTCGCCTTGTTTAAGCGCGGTTGACTTTGTAACAAAAAATTTGTTGATTAGTAAGGGGCTGGCGGTGCCGAATCAGCACTGCCGATAGACGCCGCCGGGTACATTTTTTTTTTGAAAATTTAACCCGGATTTCTTAGTAGATTTTGTCTGTCCAAAAATGACTATATTTTGCTGTTTTCTAAAAAAAATTTTGGCTAAATTATAAAGCGATTAAAAATTCGAAATTCGTCAGGCCGGGTTTATGTTTACAACACATACATATTCCTATAAAAAATTATCATTTTTTTTTATCTTGCATTTCAAATGGAAGGTTCGAATTTTACGATTTTGTTATTCCATTTTTATTTGGAATATTAATTTAAGCATTTTTTGTATTTCGAAATATTTATTGCGCCCGTGTTTTGAAAAGGAAATATTAAAAAATTTCAATCCTCTTTTTATTTTGTTTTAAAGAAGGAAAAATTTTAAAATTTTCCCTCTTTTCTTTTTAAATTTCTAAGAAAATTTTTTTTGTTTCAACAAACCGCCGGGTTCCTTAAACTATTTTTTTGCATACATTCAAATAATTTTTTCAAAATTTGCCCTCCGCTTTTCTGCCTAACTTTTTAAGCCGTCGGTCGATTCCCTCGCCCCCTCGAGACTCTCGACCGCCAACAGCGCCGTTAGGTAAATATTTATCTTCGGATTTACATCCATCTTCCTTCCTTCCTTCTTCTTCTTCTTCCTCATTTTTTTGCCACACATCCTTCACTTTTTCCCAAAAAAATTTTTTTCCGCTTTTGCCGCCGCCTCCCATGAATATTAGTAAAAAGAAGGGGGAAGGGGGGGAAGAAAATCGAATTGCTACTGCTCTGCTTCTTCTTCTGCTGCTGCCAGCCGGCCCCGATGGCAAAGTCATTTTTCCATCATTTATCACAAATGACAGCCGGTGGGCCGGACGGCTAAGCGACGGCCAATTCAGTGCCAAAAAAGTGGAGTCGGGGGAATGGATGGACAGACATTGGGGAGGGGGGATGTTTTTGAAAAAACCAGGAAATTAATTAACCCTTTTAATTTTTTTAAGGGCATCCCTCGAGTTGTACTTAACGGTTCTGTGCTGGGGTTACGAAAGAGTGAGGTACTGAATGGTCCATCGCTCGAGTGACTGTGCCTGATAAATTGGGCAAAAAAATGCCAAAATTCTGGCAAATTGTTCTCTCCTCCCTCACTGTTTTCTTTGATCATCAATGCCCGGATCAGTGCGACAGCGTTGAATGTGCCAGCGCTGCGCCGTCCCACCCAGCGCTATTAGCACAACTAAGCAGTGGTACTGAATTTGCGCCTGGCGCTTTGTTGCCGCACGCGTCAGCTGAGCGCCCGCCCCCCGGGGGCGGACGGAGGACAGACAGACACCTCCACATTTTGTCTGCTAAGAGCTAGCAGCAAAATTGATGAAGTGCACACAAAACAACACACACCACACAAATGTGGGCACATATGTAGAAGACTTTGCGAGCGGAAAGGTCGAGCATTTGGGGGAAAGGGGCCACCGCCGGCGGGGGCGGGGGGCGGCTGAAGCAGCGAGCATTGGAAGGAAAAGCCTCCCCCCTCCTCCCCCGCGGGCTGGGGGCACGGGGGGGGGGGGGGGGATGGACCAACATTAGGTCATTATGGGACCAGCTGGGGGAAGGGGGGGGGGGGGATTTTTTTTTAAATATAGCCCCGGGCGAGATTTGGAGCGGCGAGTGTTAAACCGTGGGAAGAGACGCCCCCCATTCCCAGCGAGTGCGGGGTGGGCGAGCATTATAGACATAAGCCCTCCGGGGGAGATTGAGGCGTGCATTAGGAAGGAAAAAAACTCCCGGCGTGGCGAGCATTAGAAGCGGCAGGAAACTCTTCCGTCTGCCGGACAGACGGTCGTCGCTCGCCCCCTCTCCTTTAAAAGTCGCTGCTCGCCGTCCCCACCAAAACCGCGCCTCTCCCCTCCCCCTGCCGCGCAAAGGCAAAAATTCATATTTTATTCATACCTTCACTTTGGCACCATCACCATTTTGAGGCCCAACGATGGATTTAAAAAATTTTTATACTTAAATTAAAGGTCGATGAAATTAAATTTAAAAAAAAGAATTTTTAATTTTCTAATTCCATTATTTCCTTTTTGATTTTCTGTTTTTGAATTTAATTCTCATTCATTCTTCCCATAGTCTCGCTAGCTAGAGCAAAATATTCTAATTTCGGTCTCGAGACCAAATCTCATTTTTGTATAGCCGGGCGATTAAATCGGGAGCACGCTTTTTGGCCGGGATTCGGCTATCCTTTTTTAGAAATACCTCGCACCAAATTTTCTGCTTTTTCTGGGCCTTTAATTTTGTCAGCGTTGTCTGAATTGTGCCCCTAATTGCTCTCTGCCCGCCCGCCCGCCCCGCTGTCGCCGCTAATGACAGTGATTAATTAGCGTTAATTGTCCATGTCCGTCCCTCGCCCATTTCCCATTCTCTCTCACCAACTTTCGCTGCTGTTTCTGCTACTTCAAAGCACACAAACATACATATGTTTGTATGTACACACAAAGAATGAATGAATGGATTGGCTTTTGACCAACCGACCAATTCGCCCACTAAATAGCCCTTAAATATTTGTATGTACATGTACAGCAACAGAAAATGGATTTCCCTCCCGCCGCCCCCACCTCGCCCCAACGATTTGCCTCGGTGGGGGACGTCAACTGGGCGCTGGCCAACTGGGCGCCGGGCCAGGGATTTGGGGGTGCATCCCCTTCATACAAGTAAATTAGATGTAATTCGATAGGCCTAGGTGTCCTCTACCACCCTACAAAATTTTTGAAAATTTCATTAAGATTCAAAAAAAATAATGCCAAAAAGTTTGGAAATGCAGCTTTTTTGAATTTCTTTTTTTCGCAATGTGTTTGTTGTATCCTAATGAAATTTTCGAAATTTTGCAGGGTAATTAGGGAACATTTAGGGCTTCGATTTGTAGAAATATGGAAAGAGTTAGTATACCCCCAAAAACCGGGCCAGCGCCCAGTTTTCCCTTTCCAACTTTTGCTAATTTCTCGTCGTCGTCCGTCGTCCACCAAATTCCCCCCCCCCCCGTATACATATATGCGCGTTTATGCTATATGTTTTATGGATACAAACCTTTGAACTTTCACACCTCATTAAATTTTTCATTTTTTTTAGGATCAAACCAAGTTAAATTTTGACTTCCGAAAAATTTTCCTATAATTTTTTTAAAATGACTCTCAAATTTTTACCTTTTTTATCCAATTTTATTCCTCCTTTTGAAAATGTAAATTGCCTTTTTGGCCAAAAATTTGGTTGAATGTTTGATATTTTTTATAAGTTTTCTTAATAATAATAAAAATAATAATAATAATAATAATAAAATTTTTACCTTTAAAATTAAATATTAAGCATTTTATTTTCGGGCAATTCAATTATAAGTTTTCACCAATTATTTTGAATTTCTTGTTAATTAATTTTGGCTTTTTCTTCACTAAAAGCACTATTTTTTATTACTCTCTCTTCTTATGCTCATAATTTACTTTAATGAATGTTGGATTTTTTCTCATTATTAGTTAATTGTCTAAATTTTTTCATAATTTTTACGGTAAAAATTCTATTAAATTTTTCATTTCCGAAAAATATTCATATAAAATTAAATATTGTTAAATTATGACTTTTTAAAATGATCATTTAAGATTCAAAATGATTAAATATAGAGAAATAATTTTATTGCTCATAAATAAATTATTCCGCGCCCCCCCCCCCCCCTCCCCAGCAGAAGCAATGCATAATTGAAATTTTTTGGGCACTTTCCCAAATTTGAGTGCCGTCATGCAAAAGTGAAATTGATTTTTAATCTTTCAATCCCAATAACCTTACCCATTTTATTCAGAAAGTTACCATTTTAAAAGCATGTTAAAATAAAAATAAATAAATAAATAAACGTAAGAGAGCACTGGGAGAAATAGTACGCAATTAATTGCATTATTTGTCGTAAAAGAAACGAGCACAGCGGGGAAATAGTGCATTCTCTGTCACCCATTCCTCACCCCTTTTACACCCCACCGGAAAACCAAACGCCCAATTTGCATCATAATATATAAAAAAGTAATCTGCCGTTGATACAGTGCGATTGCTCGCCGGCGCCGTTTCCCGCTTCTCGTTTGGCAATGGCAACCTGATGGACGTGGAGTCAAAATAGTCGTTGTCGTCCATGCGCGCCAGCGGCAAATTTGTCACTTGTGGCTGGTGGCCATAAGGGCCGGATTTGGTGCAAAATTCCAATGGGCCCATGGGATTATGTCCCAAATTCTGTCCTTATGGAATTCAGCCGCAAGGGACAAATTTGGCGCTGTCGCGCATGGACGCCGGCGACTGTTTTGGCTCCACGTCCATCGGAAGCGGGGCAATTGGGCTGGCGATGGCCAGCTCGCCCTCATGTGCGATCGCTAATTGCAATCGCCATGCGCCCTATTAGCGGTTGTATTCGGTTGGAGTCGGCTTGAGCGCTAATCGCCATTTTTTCAATCTGTTTAATACTTTTAAAATATACTTTTTTTTCTCCCAAATTATCTTTATGAAAATGTAGAACAATTTTTTGTTGAATGGTTTAAATTTTTATTATATATTTTTTCCTAATATTAACTTTTTACACTTTCAAAAAACAATTAATTTAAATAAACTATTAAAAAAATTATTTTGGGAATTTAATTGTTTTGTTTTCGGTATAATTTATTTTTACCATTTTTCACTCTTTTTTTGTTGCTCATTTTACTAAATTGTGTTTTTTCGTCACGGAAAACCATTCTTTGTTTCTAATGCTCATTATTTTACTTTTATGAAAGTTCGCTTTTTTCTGTAGTACATAAAAGTGACTCTTTTTGGTCTTTGATGTTTCTTTTTAATTTTAATTAATTATTTTTTTTATTAAATTTTTCTTCCTCGTCCGCTGATGCGAGATAAAATTATTTTGGTTCCTACATCTCAGAATTTGCGAAAAATTCTAGCATTTTGATCAATTTCGAGCCCTGGACCAACCGGAATTTGAATGTTAAGCCAAAGCATCAAATTTTAGAATTTCGCGTTTTTAAATCTTCGACTTTCTGTTCCTTTTTTTGTTGATTGTTTGAAAAATTTAATATACATAATTGTTAATTGTTGAAAAAAATTCCAATGTTTGGCCTAATAGAGAAAGAAAGCCCAATTCCGATTCCTCAGATTTTTAAGCAGTTTTTCATATCTTTTTTGTGATTTTTTTAAAATTTATATAAACTTGAAGTTCTAACTATTAATGATAAAAAATATATAAATTTTGCGATTTTGGATTTTTATTTATCAAAATTTATACTATTTTTATTTCTCTGAAATTTTTGAAATTTTTAGTAAAATTTTTGTTGAAATTTCTTTTAAAATTAAAATTTTGTCAAAATTTTTAAAGTATTTTTCTAAATTTTCTCTTGGATTTTCTGAAATAAGTTTGCAGACCGTTTTTAAGAAACACGCTAGTATTCTGTTGCGGGAGATCATTTTATCAATGAATAATGGGTGGAGAAATAGTATAGCATCATTGCACATTATTCGTTGGTAGAGAAACGAGAGCAGCGGGGGAAATAGTGCATGACAATACGCCCCTCTGTCACCCATTCCTCGCCTCTTTTACACCCCAGCAAAAAATAAGGCATTAATTTTTCGCCATATATAATAACGGCGATTGCTGGTGGCGTTGTGCGATTGCTCGCTGACGCCGTTTCCCGCTGCTCGCGGTTGGTCCTCGTGGCCGGCGGCGTTTGTTCGCTGCTCGCTTGGCGAGTAGCGACAATTGAGACGCATTTGTTTGTGTGTAGTGTGCACTTGGTCGGAGTCTTTACTCCCCAGTGTTTCCCTGGCAATGGCCAAGACCTGCCTCCGGTTGTATTCGGTTGGAGTCGGCTTGAGCGCAAAATCGCCAATTCTTTTTTCAAATTTGCCGTCTAATTTGTAAGCCAATTGATCAAATAATGCGTACAAAGTTTGAAATTTTTTAAAGTTTTCTTATCAGTAATTTTTCAAAAACAGCGATTTTTTTAAAAATAAAATAAATTTTAAAAATCGATTGTTTAGAAAAGACATTAGGATCTTTTTCACTCTTTATTTTACTTTTTGTAAAGGTTGATTTTTATTATTAATTCTTAATAATATTTAATTTTATTTTTACTTCCTCTTCTTTTAGAAACTCCGAAATTCTCCAGCATAATAGGCGTGGAACACAATTTTTTTTTCAAAATTTATTGAATTTTTTACACCATCCTGCTTTTGAGAAAAAATGGAATTAAGCGAATTTAATTTTTTTTTTTTTTTTTTTTTTTTTTTTTTTTTTTTTTTTTTTTTTGCCTAATAGAGAAAGAAAGCCCAATTCCGATTCCCGAAAATTTTTTAAAGCCGAGAAATTCCGATGCTTTCCTTCGATTTTTTGTGTAGAGCTAGGATTTTTAGGTGCTAAATATGCTGAAATAGATACTAAAATAGGTGCCAAAAATGTGCTAAAAACGCCAAAAATATGCAAAATAGGTGCGAAAATAGGTGTTAAAAATTGGAAAATCCAGTATTTATGCATAAAAGTTGCAAAAGTGACTATTTTTGATCAATTTCGCCCGCACAAATTGCAACTTGTCAAGAAAATAAATAATAAATATTGGGGACGAATTTTTGGAAAATTTTTTATTTCTTAGGGGAATATTTTCTCAAATTTTGGTCAATATTTATGGGGTATATTTTTAAAATTTTTTGGGATCAATTCTTAGGGGAGTATTTTTCGTTTTTATTGCATTTTTACTATGGAAAAAGGCCAAAATAGGTGCTAAAATTTGAAAATGCCAAAAACAAATATTTTTTTGGGATTTTTATTTATTCAAAACGTAATTTTGTATTAGGCACAAATATTTATTTTTTACCTGATGAGAGAGAAAGAATGCCATTTGTGCTGGAGGTCGTTCTAGCGTTTTTCTTAAAATTCTTGAAAAAAAATGAAAATTTTTAAAGAAACTTAAGGAAAAGTTATTTATGATTCATGAACAAAAATTTTGATGGAAAAGAGTTTCGGAGAGAAAGTAAAATTTTCTAAAAAATTTTTCAACATTTTCTTATTGTTCAAGCAAACATTTCACGAAAAATTGAATTTTTAAAAAATTGATTAGATTTTTGAAAGTTTCTTCACAGTTTTTCTTGAATTTTTGGAACGAGGTGAGAGGGGAGCGTGGCCATTTTTAAGAAACGCGCTATCATCCTGCTCGAGGTCACCTTATCAATAAGCAATGAGGAAAATTTACTCACTCTCTTCTCATGGCCCATTTTACTTTTATGAAAGTTGACTTTTTATGCTCTTAAACAAGCGTCAAAATTTTTTTATTTTATTTTTTATTTATTTAAAATAAAAAGAACCAAAAGAAGGGCATTGCTGCCGCTTATACTTTTGGTGAAAAAATTTGGTACGCTTCACGAATTTGCGTGTCATCCTTGCGCAGGGGCCTCAAATTCCATTAAAATTTTCACTTCCGAAAAACTTTTGGCTCTACTCCAGTTTTTATAAAGACAAAAAAAGAGTAAATATTTGCATTAAGAAAAAAAAATTACAACAAGAAAATGGAGACATTCATCATTTTTCGCAATTCAAAAATAATTTTTTTGTCTGTTGCTTTTGTCCCAGAATTTTGCAATAGAAAAACTTCTGTAAACTTCAAGATTTCGATTGATACGAAGAATGTATTATGTCTTGATTTTGATCAAACACTGATCAGTTGTTCTAATAATGTCACTAATCAAAATCTCTATTTATTAATTTTTTTATCAATGAATTGCAGTTGTTTTAGTAAACCTCACTAATCAAATCTATTGTTAATATTTGGAACAAATACTTATCAGTATGGTTATAAGTTGTATGCACTAAACAATGCCAAAAATGCGCATAAAATATGCACTAAAAATCCCCCCAAATATGCCCTAAAAATCCGAAAAATGCCCAAATATGCACTAGAATATGCCTTAAAAACTAGCAGAAATGACTTTGAATACTCAAAAAAATGCCAAAAATATGTAAAAAATTCAGAATTGATTTTAAAAAAGCAAAACAATGACTAAGTAGCGTTTCTAGACTATTGCAATTTTTATATGAAAAAATTTTTTACAGAAGTTTCACAAAAAATCAAAATTTAAAATTTGTAGGACCAAAAAAGTCCTTGACTATATCGCCTCAGCAAAATAAATATTATATTGTTCTAATGACTATGGCCCGGATTTTTAGGTTTTTACTTTTTTTTTCTGCGGCTTTGTTTCGGTGAGAAATACACGAAAAAAACAATTTTTAACTCGGAAACTATTTTTGCTTTAACGCCCCAATTTCCTTACCGACCTCTTGAAAATTTTTCATTGCAAAAAAAGTAACAAAAATTTTCAAGACTTTTGGACAAAATAATTAAAAATATCTCTTTAAATATTGATCAAAAAATGAAAAAATGGACGACGCCCAACTTGTTTTTGCCCAAACTCGACTCTTTTTGCTTTTTAAAAAGACGAACTTATATTCATTTGTAATTAAATTGCCGAATAAGTTATTTACATTTGAATATTAATTTATTTTCATTGGAATTTTTTGGGTTTTTCGCTCCTAAAAATCCCCCCCTAATTATTACTTTTTAAAATGATCGTTGTGAAATTCGATTAATGTTAAAGTTCAGAAAAATATCGAGCGCCGCCCCCCGCCCAGCAGAAATATTGCATAATTTGAAACTTTTCGGCACTTTCCCTAATTTGATTGCCTTCATCTTCATAAAAATGAAATGAATTTTTAAATTTTCAATTGAACAAATGAGTTGTGTTCCAGTGGCTTATCATTCTTATTTTTGAAAAATATTCAGAAAATCCAAATATTATTTTTTGTTGGCAAAGAAATGAGTGTAACTGCGAAATAGTGCATGGGTTGTGTGCCCCTCTGCCACCCATCCTCACTTCTTTTACACCCCATCGAAAAATAGGGCATTAATTTTTCGCCATATATAATAAAGACGATCAGCTGTTGACACTGTGCGATTGCTCGCTGACGCCGTTTCCCGCTGCTCGCAGCGGTCCTTATGGGCCGGCTGCATTGTAGTCGCTGTTTGCTCAACACTACTGCTGGCGAGCAGCGACAATGGCGACGCATTTCCCCATATGGGGCTGCTAAGCCAAATTTGGCGACGCGTCTTTATAGACGTGGAGCCGAAATAGTCGCTGTCGCCAATAAGCGCCAGCGGCAAATTTGTCCTTGTGTCTTTATAGGCACAAGTGCAAAATGTGGGCCCATGTCCCTTAAGGGCTCATGGTCCCTGAAATGGGCATTGGCCTGGCAATGGCCAAACCCTCATGTGCAGTCGCTAATTGCGATCGCCATGCTCCTTACCAGCGGTTGTATTCGGTTGGAGTCGGCTTGAGCGCAAAATCGCCAATTTTTTTCAATCCGTTTAATTGTTTTCGGTTGGTAATTAATTCAGTTACCATTTTTTCTCAATTCTTTTTTTTGCCCAATTTGCATTTTTTACTAATATAAATTTTTTGTTTAAATAATTTTGAGGTTTTCGTCACTAAACAAACATTCATTATTCTTTGTTACTTATTTCTCTTCTAATGCTAATGGCTTTTTTTTCTGTACCCATAGAAAACGACGTCTCTTTTCGCTCTTTGGCGTTTCGTTTAATTTTAATTAAATTTTTTCATTTTAATTTTACTTCCTCCTCCGCCGATTGAACAAATTTTTTAGTTGTTGTTGTTGTCGCTGCTTGTTTTTTGCTTTCCATTTCAATGTTTTTTTTTGGTTCCCTCTTCTTAAAATATGCGAAAACGCCAAAAATTTATTTTTTATTTTTTATTTTGTCTATTTTAATTTTGTTTTAAATTCATAACAGAGGCGCCGAAAAGATTTTCGTTTTTTTTGGAGTCACTAAATGGTATTTCCGGTTTTGCTACCCCCCCCCCCTCGCTCCCCTTGAAAATTTTAATTTTCGAATTTTCAGTTTTCTTCCAATCTTAGGTTTTCATTTTTTTTATATATAATTCATTTTTTCTTAATAAATGCTTTGGCCACTAGTAAAATATTTTCCGCAAAAAAAAAGTTTAAAAACATATAATCAGCGTTCTTTTTAAGCCTATAATAATATTTTTATGTGAAAATATATTAAATAGGCAAAAATTTGACTTTTTTGTTAAAATTAAATGTAATCTTTTGTTTTGAAAAAAGCAAAAAACAAAAATAAAATTTTCTCTCGCATTGGGAAATATATTTTGAACGATGTTTTTCATTTATTTCAAAATCATTAAATAAGAATAGTCAAAATTAAAAGTCATTCATCATTGGGAAATCTTTTTTTATGAAGCCAAGTCTCAAAAAAAAAATATTGTCGATGAGACATTGGGCGACCGCGGGAAAATTTTTAAAATTTATGTCCATTTGTTAGTTTTTCCAAAAATATTTAGCAATTTTTGGATCATGATTCCAGCGGTTGTGTTGCGCATTATTCATTATAAATCTAGCAGGGGAAATTAAAGAAACAAAGGAAGACAAGAAAGGAAGAAATAGTACATAAATCTGTGCATTATTTGTCGGCAAAGAAACGAGCGCAGAGGGAGAAATAGTGCATGACAGTGCGTCTCTCTGCCACCCATTCCTCACCCTCTTTATACCCCACCCAGAAATACAAACAATTATTTCCCTCATCATATATAATAAAGGCGTTTGGCATTGTCGCTGTGCGATTGCTCGCCGGCGCCGTTTCGCGCCCCCCGCCATCTGTCGTTACGCGGTTACGGTCACAAGACCGGCAGCGCAAGCCCTATGCCACGCAGCGCCGCTCAGACAGTGGGCAGAATTGTGTCCTCATGTGGTGGTACCGCCACGGACACACGCCTTGTGAGAGGGATCTCCACTTGGATTTGGCTTGGTGATAGCCTCGCCCGCATGCGCAGTCGCTGGACGACGCCATGTGGCGCTGCGGCGCTTGCATTCGGTTGGAGTCGGCTTGAGCAAATCGCCAATTTTTTTTTTCACTTTTGCGGATAAATCCTTTTTTAAAGCCTTCCACCCCCTTCGAAACCCAAAAAATAAAGACTTTCAAGAAAAAAAAATGGGCAAATTTTTTGGAAATTGTAACTAATTCTCCTCTTAACTAATTACATTAAAATTCCAAAAAAAAAAAAAAAGAAAAATTTCCCGGCGGAGTTCTATCAGCAGCACAGCTGGACCTCCTCCCATTATAGCATATTTTTGAAAAATGGACCTCAAAATTGTAAAAATAGTCATTTTGGCGAAAAAAACGGCTACAAAAAGGCGCAAACGAAATTGTGAATCTAAAATCTTCGAAGAATTTTCCGCGTCAGTTAAAATCCTTTCACAAAAACTTTCTATCAAAAAATCTGACATCTCACGGAGAGATTAGCCGATGGGTTTTTATATACCCCAAAAACCGGGCCGGCGCCCAGTTGGCCAAAAAATGACTTTTTAAATGATCATTTTGAAATTTGATTAATGTTAAAGTGCAGAGAAATCGTTTTTGTGTTCATAAATAAAATATTGAGCGCCCCAAGAGAAATAATGCATAATTTAAATGTTTTTAGGCACTTTCCCAAATTTGAGTGTCGTCATACAAAAAAGTGAAATGAATTTTTAAATTTTCAATTGACCAAATAAGCTTTTCCAAATGGCCTTACCCATTTTTCATAAACAAATTTTTCCTTTTTCGGTAAATTTCAATTATGTTTTTTCATCCCTTTTTTTTTTTGTTCATTTTGCACTTTTTTATATGAATTTAATTAATTAATTTTACGCTTTTCGTCACTAAAAACCCATTAATTATTTCTTACTTATTCTATTCTTTTATGCTCGTAATTTTTAGTTTAATGAATGTTGCCTTATTTTCTTTGCTCATCGAAAAGCGACTCTTTTCGCTTTTTATGTTTCTTTAAATTTTAATTAATTCTTTTTTTTAATTATATTTTTACTTCCTCGTCCTCCTATGTGAACAAATTTAATTTCCATTTCAGTTTTTATAAAATAATTTGGTAAAATTTATGGTAACATATCCTTTCCAAAGCTTTTTGAGTCTCGAAAAACTTTCAAATTTTGCTATAAAGCCTTTAGAAATTTTATTTTGTTTTAAAGTATAATTTAAATATTAAATGCTTGAATTTTTACATCATCCTGCTATAACCAATTGAGAAAAATAAAGCTATTTTTAGAGAAAAAATGGAATTAAGCGAAAGTTTTTTTAATTTTATGTTTCCGTTACTTCCCTGTAGGTCGAAAATGTTCGTTAATATATATATGTTGAAAAGTTGAACAGTTTTTGCTTAATAAGAGAATCAGAGTCAATCCCGATTCCCGAAATTTTTTAAAGCGGCGGAGTTCCAATTGCTTCCCTTTTAACTGCTTTTCATATCTTTTTTGCTATTTTTTTTCATTTGCTACTTCATTACTCGAAGCTATTAGAAAATAACTTACTTATGACAAAAACAAGAATTTTTTATTTTTCGGTTTTATTTATTTTATATCTCTCTGGTGGGCTCAAAATCTTATTTTTTACACTATGAAAGAGGATAAAGCAACTTGTGCTGCTGGAGGCATCTTTATCCTTGAGAAATGGAGGAAAAAAAACGGGAAATAGTACAGAATTATTGTACACATTATTTGTTGGAAAAGACTCAAGAGCAGCGGAGAAATAGTGCATGACAGTGCGACCCTCTGCCACTCATTCATCGTCCCATTTACACCCCACACAAAAATAAAATGCCTATTTTTCATCAAATATATAAAAAAAAGTGCCTGCCATTGACGCCATGCGATTGCTCGCCGGCGCCGTTTCGCGCTTCAAGCGCTGTTGTCGCCGCGGTTGACAATGGTCCATCGACCTGCTTACGCTGAAAAGCGCAACAATAACCCCCCCGACCTTACGCTGAAAAGCGCAACAATAACCCCCCCGACAATGGGCAAAAAAGTCTTATGTGGTGGTACCACCCAGGACACGTGCCAGGCCTGGCAAGGGCCTCGCCCGCATGTGCAGTCGCCAAAGCGATGCCATGTGGCGCCGCGGCGCTTGCATTCGGTTGGAGCCGGCTTGAGCGTGAAATCGCCAATTTTTTAAATTCACGCGAAATTTTTTTTTAATTAAATTTTTATCTATTTTTACTTTTGAAATTCATAATATGTATGGCATAAATAAGAGAGGCTAAAAAGCCGGGAATATCCATTGTTTTGATGTTCTTAAATTAAAGCCAATTATAAATTTTTACAGAATTTAGGCATTTTTGATGGTACAAAAGCCATTTTTTTTTAGCAATTTTTGGTACTTTTCGGGTTTGGGCCTACACCCCAAAATTTTTAAAAAGGTCAACAAGGGGCGAAATTTTTGGGGCATAAATGTTACATTATGAATCAAAATTGATTAAAAAAGGACTTTTATCGCTCTGTTAATGCTATGGAAATGGTAGAAAGTCCCTTCAGCGCGCCCCTTGTTGACTTTTTTTAAAAATTTTGAGGTGTAGTCCCAAAACCGAAAAGTACCCAATTTTTAAGGAATATTTAGGGGCATATTTGAGGGATTTTGAGTGCACGGGTTTTTCGCTCCGGTGGCCATGTGAGCGTCAGCTGCAATGAGTTCGTCTCATTTTTCAATTTACGAAATGACCCCTTAAACAACAAAATTGCCCCATCTAATCAGCATGAGTTAGGGATTTTCAATTTTCACTGCTCTTCTTCTTAATTTTCATTTTTTTTTAAGTTTCTAATCCATTTTTCTTAACTAATTTTTTGGGCACCGGTAAAATAATTTAGCAAAAAAAAAATTAAAAATTTTTTTTTGAAAAGATAAAATTTTATTTACGTTATGTTGCGTTAAATCCGGGGGAGGGAGGTATTTTTTAACAAAGGCGGACAAAAAAGGGAGAAATAGTACACAAACCAGTGCATTATTTGCTCACAAAGAAACGAGAGCAACTGGGAAAACAGTGCGTCCCTCTGCCACCCATTCCTCTCCCCCTTTACACCCCATCAAAAAATACAAACACTTAATTCCCATCATATATAATAAATGCGTTCGGCCTTGTCGCCATGCGATTGCTCGCTGGCGCCGTTTCGCCCCGCCACGCCATCTGTCGTCAACGGGCCTCCCGCCGTCTGTTGCAGGACCGCAGGACGCGCGTCGGACAGTGGGCAGAAATTGTGTCCCCATGTGGTGGGCCCGCCACGGACACACATTTTATGAGATGCAATGCTTCACATAAGGTTTTGTTGGCCTGGTAAAGGCTTCGCCCGCATGCGCAGTTTGATTTGAACGATGCCATGTGGCACTGGCGGCGCTTGCATTCGGTTGGAGTCGGCTTGAGCAAAATCGCAACTTTTTTTTCACTTCTACGGTTAAATCCTTTTTTAAAGCCACCCCCATTGCTGAAACCTAAAAAAGAAATGGTCAAATTTTTTTGAAAATTTTATCCAATTTTTTCCTCTTAACAAATTACATTAAAATTTCCAAAAAAAAAATTTCCCGGTGGTGTTCTATCAGCACAGCTGGGCCTCCTCCCATTATAGCATAGTTTTGGAAAATGGACCTCAAAATGGCAAAAAATAAAAAATAAAAGTAATTTTTGGCGAAAAATGGCCACAAATTTCTGTAAATCACACCTTCTATTTCGGTATTTTTAAAAAAGAAGAAAAATAATTCCCTAAAATTTGGTTTTTGAATTTTTTTTATTTCCGAAAAATTTCCTAAAATAAATATTTTTAAATTTTATAGGCAAAAAAGTTCTTCGAATTTTGCGCCTCAGCAAAAATATATATTTTTCCATAATTACTTTTTTAAATAATCGTTTGAAATTCGATTAATGTTAAGGTGCAGAGAAATCGTTTTATGTTCATAAATAATATATTGATTTAGTGCTCCCCAGCAGAAATAATGCATAATTTAAATTTTTTCGGCACTTTCCCAAATTTGAGTGCCGTCATACAAAAAAGTGAAATGAATTTTTAAATTTTCAATTGACCAAATAAATTTTTCCCAAATGGCCTTTCATGAACAAATTATTTCTTTTTCGGTAAATTTCAATTATGTTTTTTCATCCCTTTTTTTTTGTTTGTTCATTTTGCACTTTTTTATATGAATTTAATTAATTAATTTTACGCTTTTCGTCACTAAAAACCCATTAATTATTTGTTACTTGTTCTCTTCTTATGCTCATAATTTTATGGATTGGCCGACATTTGCGGCGCTGACACTTGCGGCGCAGACACTTGCGGCGCCCAGTCAAAGCGACACTTGCGGCGCAGACATTTGCGGCTCCGACATTTGCGGCGCGACACTTGCGGCGCCGACACATGCGGCGCCCAGCCAAAAGGACATTTGCGGCGCAGACACTTGCGGCGCCCAGTCAAGATGACATTTGCGGCGCAGAATTAAATGACCCCAAAAATTATTTAAACAATTTGTTTAAGTTAACAATTTTATTTTAATAGTTTATTATTTAACAATGATACATCTAACAATAATTCTTCAACCTAATCCAAGGTTTCTATATGTCCTTATTTCTAAGATATGTTCAGGTTTGGAAGGTCCAAATCTTAGAAAAGGTAAATTTCTTCTTTCTAAGAAATGTTCTGATTTGGGGCTAGGGCCTTATTTTCATCTAAAAGATGGAAATTTCTGAAAAATTTGGTTTATTCCTAACAAAATTCATTAGAAATTCTTAAGATCCCCCGGCGGCGCCTGTCGGAACCACCGGACCTTCTCCCCCAGTTCCCAAAAGTTTTTTGAAAAAATATGCCTCAAAAAATGATAAAAATCTGATTTTTGATCCCGAATGTACTGAAATTACGATTTACATATTTCCTACCCATAATTGTTAAAATCGATAATGAGAGACGTAAATTTTAAAACATTTTTGATCGAATTGTTGAAAGGCCTCGCTTAAAAATTATCTGCGAAATGATGAAGCGATCCGTCGATTAGTCATCGATTTTGACAATAAGGAAAACTAAAACGATGATGATATATAATTAATCACATTCATACATTGCAGTACCGCCTAGGGATGAAAGGCTTTGAAGAAATAGATTGAAAGTGTGATTAAACCAATGTTTTTTAATCAAAAATATTGTTTAAATAATTTTTAGGGTCATTTAATTCTGCGCCGCAAATGTCATTTTGACTGGGCGCCGCAAGTGTCTGCGCCGCAAGTGTCGCTTTGACTGGGCGCCGCATCTGTCGGCGCCGCAAGTGTCGTCGCCGCAAGTGTCGGCGCCGCAAGTGTCACGCCGCAAATGTCAGCGCCGCAAGTGTCGCTTTGGCTGGGCGCCGCAAATGTCTGCGCCGCAAGTGTCAGCGCCGCAAATGTCGCATCACCATTTTATGAATGTTGCCTTATTTTCTGTGCTCATGTAAAAGCGACTCTTTTTGGTCTTTGGTGTTTCTTTCTTTTAATTTTAATTTTAATTAATTTTTTTTTAATTTTATATTTTTACTTCCTCGTCCTCCTATGTGAACAAATTAAACTATTTTTTGCACTCCATTTCAGTTTTTATAAAATAATTTGGTAAAATTTATGGTAACACATCCTTTCCAAAGCTTTTTTGAATCTCGAAAATCTTTCAATTTTTGCTATAAAGCTTTTAGAAAATTTTATTTGTTTAAGTTTAATTTAAATATTAAATGCTTGAATTTTTTAAATCATCCTGCTATAACAAATTGAGAAAAATAAAGCTATTTTTAGAGAAAAGATTACAACTTCCACCCTATTTACCAATAAAATAATCTTCGTCTCTTTACACCCCAGCGAAAAATCGAAATGCGGGTTTTTTTTTTTTTTTCCCCGGTGGCCACGTGAGCGCCAGCTGCGATAAATGGTCTCATATTTCTCAGTGCCTTCTACGAAATTCTTTTGGTATCAATAAAAATTGCCTCATTCTATCAGCCGAGGAGTTATATTTTTCACTTTTGTTCCAATTTGAATTTTTCATTTTTTAAAAAATTTCAAATCCATTTTTCTTAACAAATTTTTTGGCCACAGGTAAAATATTTTCTGCAAAAAAGAACAAATTGTAAAAACATATAATTCGGGCCTTTTGTTCATGGAGAAAATTGAAAAATAACTGTAAGTGTATATATCTAAATTTTATTATTTTTATTGAAAATATATTAAAAAGTGCAAATAATTTTCTCACTAATTCCAATAGATATATAATTAAATTTAATCATTTATTTTGAATAAAGTGCAAAAAATTTTCTTTTATTTATTTTTCGAAATTCTTGAAATTTTTTAATACATAGTGATTTTTTGAAAAACAGAAGAAATAGTACACAGTCCCTGCATTTTGAGGCGGAAAAGAAGCGAGCGCAACGGGGAAATAGTGCATGACAGTGCGTCCCTTTCCACCCATTCCTCGCCCCTTTTACACCCCACACCAAAATACAAACACTTAATTCCCATCTTATATATTAATAAGCGCTCGACTACGAACCCGTGCGATTGCTCGCCGGCGCCGTTTCGCGCACCGCATACCGGACTCGCGCCAGGAGCTTACAGCCATGACAGGCGCATGTCCTGGCAAAGGGTAGGGTCTCCGCTTGCGTGTGCATGCCGTAATTGCGTTGCCATATGTCGCACCGGCGCTTGCATTCGGTTGGAGTCGGCTGAGCGCCAAATCGCCATTTTTTTCGTACCTAAAATACAGCCCCCCTTAAATTAGAGCCCCCTAGAATAAAGCCCCCCCCCCTTTTTAGGGAGGTTGGAAAACAGAGCCCCCAGAGGCTCTATTTAGGAAGTACGGTACGCAACAAAATGAACGAAATAAAACGGGGAATAGGATTCGGAAGGCAAAACATAGGATTTCATGCATTTGAATCGGTCTTGTTGCATTTTTTAATTTCGTCGAAAATTGAGATTCGAACTTTTGTTGAATTCGGGTTCGGAGTTCGAAATGTATGTTTAAATCTTATTCTCCTGCCCGAACCTATAAATAATTTTTCAAAAAATTTTTTTAAATTTAAATGGTGGCAAAAAATGGCAATAAAACATTTAGCATAAAATCATTAAAAAAACATAATTGATTTGCCTTTACGGCAGTTATGTTGCGTTAGGTGGGAAGGAGATATTTTTTAACAAACGCGGACAAAAAAGGGAGAAATAGTACGTACACAAACCAGTGCATTATTAGTTGGAAAAGAAACAAGCGCAACGGAGAAATAGTGCATGACAGTGCGTCCCTCTGCCACTTATTCCTCGCTCCCATTACGCCCCACCCAAAAAATAATCAGCCAATTCTCATCGTATATTTAAAAAAAAAGCTTTTGCTTCGTCGCCGTGCGATTGCTCGCCGGCGCCGTTTCGCGTCGCCCCGCCATCTGTCGTCGACGGGCCGCCGCCGTCTGTTACAAGACCGTAAGCCGCGCGTAGGACAGTGGGCAGAAATTGTGTCCCCATGTGGTGGGCCCGCCACGGACACACACACTTTGTGAGACGCGCTGGTCCATAAGGTTTTGTTGACCTGATAAAGGCTTCGCCCGCATGCGCAGGCGTTTAAACGATGCCATGTGGCACCGCGGCGCTTGCATTCGGCTGGAGTCGGCTTGAGAAAATCGCAACTTTTTTTTTTCAATTCCGCTTTAATCCTTTTTTTAATTAGAAACGGAGCAGGATTGAAGATTGGGGGATTAATGGAGATTGGGGGAGGGGGATTAATGGAGATTGGGGGATAATTAGAGCAAATACGGTATCGCCCAGTCTAGGAGGGGTTTGAAAAATAATCCCTCTATCTTAATCCCCCAGTCTCCAATTATCCTCCAGTCTACGAGGAGGTTGAAAAATAATCCCCCATGGGGGATAATTAGAGCAAATACGGTAGGCGCTAACTAAATTTTCTGTGTGAATTTAAAATAAATCCTTCTCACAGAAATTTTCTACCAAAAATCTGGAATTTTCTTGATATCTCACCAAAAAGAATCCCCAAGGATGTCCTTGGCATTCAAGGACAGCACCTTCTCTGGCAATAAAAAAAAATGCCGGGAATGCCAACAGGCGCTGGCGGCGCCTAAATTAGGGTTGGCCCCCCTGATCTCGAGGCTGTTTGGGCCTGCTCCCCGACCTGTCCTCCCCGACGCTCATCGCTCCAAGAGAATTGCTTCCCCAAAATGAAATCATGTGAAATCAAACAAAATCTGCTGTACATAAATTAACCATTGCTATCTATTTTAAAATGGATAAGTAAATAATACGCTTTGATGGCGGACTAAAAACGCAAAAATATTTGCATAAATTTCATGAATTTTCGCATAAAATTAACCTTTTCACCGAGTTTCGTATTTTTTTTTGATTTTTTAACAAATTAAAAACAACTCAACTTAATAGAAGTGATTTTATGTTTTTTTTTTTCGTTTTTTTGTTGCACAGTACGAGTTGGGAAACTTAGTGAGAGTTGGGAATCTTAGTACGAGTCGGGGTACCCTACGAGTTGGCCCAATACGAGTTGGGTTTTTACTTAAATTACATAAATATGAATTTTTGATTTTTGGGTCTTTATTTATTCAAAAACATAATTTTATTCTCTCCGATGGGCACGAATATATATTTTTTTAGCTAGATAAGAGAGAAATAATGCCATTTGTAGCTAACTTTTTTTAAAAATACTCTCAAATTTTTTCTTTACCTTTCTTGGAAAAGCTATTCTTAAGTGTTTATTTTGATTCCCTCTTTTTAAAACAGAAATGAGAAATCGCAAAAATTTATTTTTAATTTGCGCGTTATTTTGTGTATTTTAATTTTTTTTTTAAATTTCATAACAGAGGCGCCGAAAGGATTTTCGTTTTTTTTTTTTTTGCATTCTCATGATCAGGAGCCGGATTTATGTATAGCGAAATATAGTAATAGTGGAGCTGGTCCCCACCCCTTCATTCTTCAATAAAAATTTTTGCAAAATTCCCAAGCTATTGTTAGGCTTTTTTGTAAAAATGTCCCATTCTATCATTTTTCTTTACAATTTTTTTGGCCATAGGTAAAACATTTTCCGCAAAAAAACAAATTGTAAAAATATATACATAATCTTAAAAAAAACTAATTAAATTGGATGGTTCAGCGGTGCGTTCATTATTAATAATACAGGGGGGAGCATTAAAGGACAAAGGAAGGCAAAAAAGGGAGAAGAAATAGTACATAAAATATCATTCTGACGGCAAGATATAGTATTTCATGCATTTGAATCGGTTTTGTTGCATATTTTGAGTTTCGTCGAAAATTGAGTTTTCGAGTTTTTGTTCGAATCCGGGTTCGGGATTCGAATTGGATGTTTGAATCATATTCTCCGGCCGAACCTATAAAATAATTTTTTGGCAAAAAATGGCAATAAAACACTTTGGCATAATATTATTTTTAAAAAACATAAATTAATTGATGTTTCCTGCAGTTATGTTGCGTTAAATCCGGCGGGAGGGAGGCATTTTAACAAAGGCAGACAAAAAAAAAAGGGAGAAATAGTACATAAACCAGTGCATTATTTGTAGACAAAGAAACGAGCGCAGCGGAGAAATAGTGCATGACAGTGCGCCTCTCTGCCACCCATCCCTCGCCCCTTTTGTGCGGTTACGGTCACAAGACCGGCAGCGTGAGCCCTATGCCACGCAGCGCCGCTCAGACAGTGGGCAGAAGTTTGTCCTCATGTGGTGGTACCGCCACGGACACACGCCTTGTGAGAGGGATCTCCACTTGGATTTGGCTTGGTGATAGCCTCGCCCGCATGCACAGTCGCTGGACGACGCCATGTGGCACTGCGGCGCTTGCATTCGGTTGGAGTCGGCTTGAGCAAATCGCCAATTTTTTTTTTCACTTTTGCGGATAAATCCTTTTTTAAAGCCACCCCCCATTTCTGAAACCTAAAAAAGGAAGAAATGGTCAAATTTTTTTGAAAATTTTATCCAATTTTCCTCTTAACAAATTACATTAAAATTTCCAAAAAAAAAAAAAAATTCCCAGCGGAGTTTCTATCAGCAGCACAGCTGGACCTCCTCCCATTATAGCATATTTTTGAAAAATGGACCTCAAAATTGTAAAAATAGTCATTTTGGCGAAAAAACGGCTACAAAAAGGCGCAAACGAAATTGTGAATCTAAAATCTTCGAAGAATTTTCCGCGTCAGTTAAAATCCTTTCACAAAAACTTTCTATCAAAAAATCTGACATCTCACGGAGAGATTAGCCGATGGGTTTTTATATACCCCAAAAACCGGGCCGGCGCCCAGTTGGCCAAAAACAACCCTTTGAATTATAAAACGCCTCATAAAATTTTTCATAATTTTCACGATCACTAAACCCCACTAAATTTTTATTTTCGAAAAATTTCCTAAAATAAATATTTTTAAATTTTATAGGACCAAAGCAACCATTTGTTTTACCGCCCTACAATTAGCAAAATAAATATTTTTCCATAATGACTTCTTAATTGATTGTTTTGAAATTCGGTCAATGTTAAAGTGCAGAGAAATCGTTTTTATGTTCATAAATAAAATATTGAGCGCCCCAAGAGAAATAATGCATAATTTAAATGTTTTTAGGCACTTTCCCAAATTTGAGTGTCGTCATACAAAAAAGTGAAATGAATTTTTAAATTTTCAATTGACCAAATAAGCTTTTCCCAAATAGCCTTACTCATTTTTCATATAAAAATTATTCCTTTTTCGCTAAATTTCAAGTTATGATTTTCTCAATTCTTTTTTTGTCATTTTGAATTTCTTACTATGAATATAATTCGGAACCCGTCAGTTGGGCCCTCACGTTTGGGCCCCCACGTTTGGGCCCTCACGTTTGGGCCCCACACGTTTGGGCCCCAGCAGGTTTTTCCACTTAAGCTTTTTTCTTTGGCATCCAAATCCAACATTGTTGGTATCATTCGAAAGCTCTTAAAATGCTCTATTAGCTTTGCCAAAAACGAAATTTTTCAAGCCTGGAAAACATTTTATTGAGAAAAAACTTGAAAATTTCGACTTTTTCGAAATTTTCATGTATAACTTTTTTGGTATTTGTCTAATCGCGAAGCAATAGCTTAGAAAAAGTTTCTAAATACATTAAGCTTTCGAATGATATCAAAAATGTTGGATTTGGATGACAAAGAAAAAAGTTATAGAAAGTTATAGTGGAAAAACATGCTGGGGCCCAAACGTGGGGGCCCAACTGACGTAGACCGATATAATTAATTAATTTTACGTTTTTCGCCACTAAAAACCCATTATTATTTGTTACTTATTCTCTTCTTATGCTCATAATTTTACTTTAATGAATGTTGCCTTGTTTTTTTTTTTGGGCTCGGAATCCCGATTTCCGAAAAAAATTAGGGAGTCGGAATTCCGATTTCCGAAATTTTTGATAAAAAGTAGTAAATTTTCGGAATTTTTTTTTGAATTTTTTACAAAAATTTAGCAATTTTTGTACAATTCTGTTAATAAATTGCACTGAAATTATCAAGGCCTCGGAATGCCATCCCTGATTTACAACCACACAAAAATAAAATGCCCATTTTTCACCATACATATAAAAAAGTGCGTGCCATTGAACCCATGCGATTGCTCGTCGGCGCCGTTTCGCGCTTAAAGCGCCGTTGTCGCCGCGGTTGACAATGGTCTATCGATCGGCTTACGCTGAAAAGCGCAATAATAACCCCCCGACAATGGGCAAAAAAGTGTCTTATGTCGTGGTACCACCCAGGACACGTGCCAGGCTTGGCAATGGCTTCGCCCGCATGCGCAGTCGCCAAGCCGACGCCCATGTGGCACTGCGGCGCTTGCATTCGGTTGGAGTCGGCTTGAGCGCAAATCGCCAATTTTTTTAAACAAAATTCAGCTAATTTTTTTTTTAAAATTTTTGTTTATTTTTATCATAATTGCATATGTAAATGTTGGAAATCTATATTTTTGCAATTGTCAAAAAAACGCTCTTTAGCTTTTTGGCCACTAATATAAATTTAAATTTTATTATTTTTATACGAAAATATATTAAAATAGGTGCAAATAATTTTCTTACTAATTTCAAATGTAAAATAATAAATTTATTTTTTCTTTTGAATAAAGCGCAAAAATTTTCTCTTGCACTGGAATTTTTTTTTTTTTTTGTTACAAAATCAACCAATTTTTTTTAATACATAGTGATTTTTTGTTGTCATTGCATTTTTAGGCGGAAAAGAAACGAGTATAGCTGAGAAATAGTGTATAGATAGTGCGCCCATCTGCCACCCATTCCTCGCCCTTTTTACACCCCACAGCAAAATCAAACACCCAATTCCCATCATTTATAATAAACGCGTTCTGTAAAGAAGACGTGCGATTGCTCTCCGGCGCCGTTTCGCACGTCGCATGCCGGACCCGTGCCTCGAGCTTAATTGCTAGGACAGGCGCATAGATCCTGGCAAAGGGTCTCCGCCCGCATGAACAGATCGATTACGTTGCCATGTGTAGCACCGAAGCTTGCATTCGGTTGGAGTCGGCTGAGCGCAAAATCGCCATTTTTTGTTGTTTTTGTGATGTTTTTAAGGTTTTCAGGATCGTAATATCCATTCTCGGACCCGGATTCGAACCAAAATTTCAATTTTCGACAAAATTCAAATTACCGTACCTAAGTACAGTCCCCCATAAGTAGACCCCCCGCCTAAAATAAAACCCCCTTTGGAGAGGAGTTGAAAAATAGAGCCACCGGTGGCTCTGTTTTCGGGAGTATGGTATGCAACAAAATGAACAAAATAAAACGGAGAATATCATTTGAAGGCAAGATATAGTATTTCATGCATTTGGATCGGTTTTGTTGTATATTTTGAATTTCGTCGAAGATTGAGCTTTCGAGTTTTTATTCGAATTCGCGTTCGGGGTTCAAAATGTATGTTTGAATCATATTCTCCGGCCCGAACCCATAAAATAATTTTTCAAAAATTTTTTTTTAGATTTAAATGGTGGCAAAAAATGGCAATAAAACACTTTGGCATAATATTATTTAAAAAAAAACTAAATTAATTGATGTTTCTTGCAGTTATGTTGCGTTAAATCCGGCGGGAGGGAGGCACCTTAACAAAGGCAGACAAAAAAAAAGGGAGAAAAAGTACATAAACCAGTGCATTATTTGTAGACAAAGAAACGAGCGCAGCGGAGAAATAGTGCATGACAGTGCGTCCCTCTGCCACCCATTCCTCGCCCCTTTTACACCCCACCCAAAAATACAAACAATCAATTCCCATCATATATAATAAATGCGTTCGGCACTGTCGCCATGCGATTGCTCGCCGGCGCCGTTTCGCGCCCCCCGCCATCTGTCGTTGCGCGGTTACGGTCACACATTGATGCCCGGCTGTGCGGCACAATTCAGCCCCGCAGTGCCACCCCGACAGTGGGCAAAGGTTGTGTCCCCATGTGGTGGGCCCGCCACGGACACATGCTTTGTGAGACTCAACGGTCCATAAAGGTTTAAGCCTGATGATGGCTTCGCCCGCATGCGCAGTCGTCTAGGCGACGACGCCATGTGGCGCTGCGGCGCTTGCATTCGGTTGGAGTCGGCTTGAGCAAATCGCCAATTTTTTTTCAATCCCGATTTAAATCTTATTTTTTTTCTTTGGTACTTTTCAAGCAGTTCGACCACCGGACCGGAATTTGAACGTTAATTCAAACCTTCCAATTTTAAAAATTTCACATTTTGTTCCGTTCGGGTCCGGGATTCGAAGTTTGTAGAAATGGATGTCACTTTTCATGATCAGTGACCCCGAAAACCCCTTGTTTTAAAAAAAAAATTTAATTTATGCATATTTATTGGCATTTAAAAATGTATATAAATATGGTCATGTAAACTAGAAAAGTACCATCTTTTTTGAATTAGCAACAGGGGAAGGGGAACAACACTAACTAACAAATATCTTACTAAAGCGTGTGAATTTAAAATCTCTCAGAAATTTTCTATCAAAATTCTGGAATCTCAAAATTTCTCCAACAAAATTTCCAAGGGCATCCTTGGCATTCAAGGACAGCATCTTCTTTTGGCAATAAATGGGCCTGCTGCTCCCCGCCCCTCGTGAATCCTTCCCGAAGGGATAGGGGACCAACCCTAACCTAAATAAATAGTTGAGAAAATGGCAAAAAATGGGTATACATTTTAAAATATTATTTTTTTCGATAAAAACAAATTAAATTGGTGCAAAAGAAATTATTTTTGATTTTTTGACACAAAATCTTGGAATGTCCGCGCTTTTGTGTATTTTTTTTTCTTTTCTCGTTATCACAATTTCTAAAGATTTTTACAACAAAAACGAAAATATTTCCCCGATTATTAAAGTTTTAAAATTTTATAATTTTTATAAATTACTATTATATTTTCCTAAAAATTAAATCATGTGAAATAAAACAAAATCTGCTGTACATAAATTAACCATTGCTATGTTATTTCAAATGGATAAGTAAATAATACGCTTTGCTGGCCCACTAAAATCGCAAAATATTTGCATAAATTTCATGAATTTTCGCATAAAATTAACTTTTTCGCAATTGGAAAATGCGGTGAATAATCATAATATGATATCCCACATTCATTCATTCATTTTTTATAATCACTAGAAAGAAATTTGAGATAAATTAATATTTATTTTTTCTATATTTTTGACTCCATTTTGGGCCTCAACTCTTTGCCAATTCTTTTTTAAAGTTTATTTTAATTATCCCTTCCAAAGCTAAGGTCCCAATTTATTTGGTACTTTTTTTTTAAAATCTGTTGGACCTCATCAATCTTTAATCTCGAGCCAAATTTACGGAGAAAAATTATTTTTATTTTATATAATTTTCACCGAAACGCTTTTTCCCATCACAAATATATTTAAAAAGGGAACTGTTGTGTGTGCTGCTGCTGCTGCGGAATTTGTTCGCTATTTGTTGCGGATTAAGGTCAAGGCAATTTTAAAATGATTGGTGTAAAAAAAATTTATGGGTTTCAAATTTAGTCTCCGAATTCAAAAATCACTTTTTATTTTTTTCCTTTGAAAAAGTGGCATAAAAATGAAAAAATATTTTCATTCAAAAAAAAAGAAGATGAAATCTAACTGCAATAAGTGACAAATAAGATTAAATTTAATTTTTTCATAGGAAAAGATAGGATTTTTTTTGAAATTTTACACCGCTATTTTGCCATTTTTTACCTCCTAATTTATGCGATTTTTCACACCAAATTCCTGGCCCAATTAATTGTGCCCAATTTCACCAAACCATTTATTTTATGCCCCTAATTTTTAGGGTTTTCACACCAAAACCCGGGCCCTTAATTATACCAAGTTTAATCATTTTTTACCCCCTAATTTATGCGATTTTTCACACCAAAATTCATGACCCTATTAATTGTTCCCTGTTTCACCAAACCATTTTTTTATGCCCCTAATTTTTAGGGTTTTCACACCAAAACCCGGGACGTTTCACCAAACTATTTTATACCCCTAATTTTTTAGATTTTTAACACCAAAATTCCTAGCCCTATTAATTACCCTCCTCCCCCCCTCTCCCATGTCTCTCCTCGTGTTAATTTGAAAATTTAAGGAATTTTCCTTATAAAAAAGTGGTCTCCTCCTCCTCCCTTTTTAATCTCTCCCCATTATGACCAATCAAAAAAATGCCGCTCAAAAAAAATTAAAAATCGTTAAATATTTGACATTAATTTGCTTAATGACGAGCAAATTTGCACAATTTGTATAGGAAACGAGGGTTTTTTTTACCAATTAAATGTGTTTTAAAAACAAATTTTAATTTGTTCGGCTTTATTAAAGGGGTCCATTTTATTTAAATCATTTATTACTCGGGAAAAAGCAAAAAAGTACTTAAAAAATAGCTGCTAAAATGTGAAAGTCTCAATAATTTTTTTTTGCTTTTTCAATATATTTTTTTGTCAAACATCTTGGAATTTTTAACGAAAAAAACACAAAAATGCGGAATTCTTTGGATACTGGACTTTTTAAATTCGGGACTGGGATTGGGAATCAGGTCGGGATAAGATTACGGCGCCATTCATTTCTCAGTTTTCTTTTTTTTTCAATCGTGAAAAAAGGCCGCAATCAAAAGATCCCGAGCGTATTGCACCCCGCGGTATTTGAGGATAACCTCAGAAATCCAAGGACATTTGAAGACTCCCATGATTTGAGGACTCGGTTTTGAGGATAACCTCAGAAATCCAAGGACATTTGAAGACTCCCATGATTTGAGGACTCGGTTTTGAGGATAACCTCAGAAATCCAAGGACATTTGAAGACTCCCATGATTTGAGGACTCGGTATTTGAGGATAACCCCAGAAATCCAAGGACATTTGAGGTCCGGACATTTGAAGGATATCCTTTTCAATGTCGGGGTCCTCAAATATCCAAATCACCTCAAATGTATGTTGCCATCCATCCCGAGAAAATCCCGATCCCGAAATGGTCACTAAGTTTTCCATCAATAACAAACTACAGGCACCAGTTACATTTTAAAAAAAAATATTTTTAAACCCGAGCCCATTTATCAGTTACGAAGAAAAAATGTTTTTCCAATTTGTATTGACCGTCGTTGACACAAATTTATGTACAAATGTATTTTGCTGATAAAATGGCCATTTTTGTAATTAAATAAGGAAAAAAACGCGTCACTTTTTTAAAATCATTTTTATCAGAGAATTTTTTCCATTGACTAATTTGGTACAGATAAATTACATAATTTTCCAAAAGATAAAAATATTATTTGGTAATTTTCTAAAAATTTCTACCAAAATCGCCAAAAAAAAAACATATGAAAAAAGTTCACAAAAATGTAGAGCCCGGAAACTGGATTTCGGTACAATTAAATTTTGAGTTTTGACTTTTTGTTCGAATTCGGGTTAGGGAGTAGAATTGGTCAAAATTGATGTCAGATTCGTGATCAGGGACCCCGAAAACCAATCAAAAACGGCAAATTGCTTAGATTTGCTTGGAAAAAGCTTCCCCTCCAAATTCTTCCGCTCCCGGCCTTACAATTTATTTTGAAGAAAAACCAACATATGGACATTTAGAATCAATAAAAATGATTAATTTTAGCAGTTTGGGACAAAAACTGCTGCCTAGGTGAGTTATAACGTAATGAAAATTTGTAAGTCCCACAACTTTTTTCTGAGATATGAAATTGTTGTGACTGGGATGTAATCCACTTGGCCAAGTGGATTACATCCCAGTCACAACAAAAAGGAACTTCAAGTTTTATGACTCTGAACTTGAGCGCCCAGTCACAAGGAATAATATGCGCCGCCTTCTCGGCTAATGATGATGCGCCGCCTTCAGGATTGGTTACCTTGTCGGCTCGACTCTTCAGTGCCCAGCACCTACTTCCTCCCTTTTAACGGCCCCTTGATGAATGATGATGATGGGCTTCGCCGTGGCGGGGATTGTGAATGAATAATAAAATCCGCTACGCCAAGAGGGGTCGAACTTGAAGTTCCTTTTTGTTGTGACTGGGATGTAGTCCACTTGGCCGAGTGGACTACATCCCAGTCACAACAGAAATTGCCTACCATTCACTTAGAAAAAGATTCTCCTTTTCAAAAACCTTTTCTCGATATCAAATTTGTTCAGTTTGATTGGGAATGAAGCGAGTTATGGCTGATCAATTAAAAAAAATACAAAAAAGGCATTTACCAGTGTAATTTCAAAATTAGCGCGCAAAAATTTACGCCAAATGCGTTATTTGGCGTTATGAGACACTGGGGCGTACCCATAGTGTGAACGCCAACTGCGCTTTTTGTTGAATTTGGATATTATTTTGATCACATTTTGCACATTTAATATTTCCGTTTATTTCATCAAATTTTGTCAAATTTCCCCTTTTTTTTTTAGCAATTTTTTTATTGTTGGTGCTATCCATTTTCCTGGTGCTGTTTCTGTGCTGGCTGGCGACGACTTAAAAATGGGCGAAAACGATGACGGCGATGGCACCGCGGGCGGTGCCGTGGGCGGAATGACATCGGCCGCTGCCGCCGCATCGGCCGACTCGGCACTTTCGGTGCACGACGAGTTCGCGGGTCTCCAGGTTTTTAGGGGGATGGCACTCCGATTTTGGCATTCGGGACTTGTGAGGCTGGGTTTTTTGGAGTTATTGGATGGCAAAATACCGATTTTTTGGCCCTCTGGAAACACTCGAATGCCAACCAATAAGCATTAAAGAAACGGCACTTTTGCTGTGGGGGCCTCAGAAAAAATTCTAAAAGAGGGGGGGGGGGTCCATTTTATTTTGCAATTTTTATTTGAAAATTTATGATCGGGGATTTCTGGGTCGCCAATTATGAATCTGACATCTATTTCAACCAATTACAACCCTTTGGTACCAAGAATATGGCCTTGGTCAAGTAAGAAAAAAGTTATAGCCAAAAAACTGACATTTTCATTAATTGGACGCGTAAAATTGATTAAAGTGACATTTTTCCATGCTTTTTTATGCCGTTTTCGATTAGATTAATAAAACAGTGGGTTGGCTTTCAGTTTGATTCCAAGTACAAAAAAAAACGTGGAATTCGAAAATTTAAACTTTCGACTTTTTGTTCGAATTACGGGGGGTCCGAGGTTCAAAATTGATCGAAATAGGTCAGTTTCGTGTCAGCATGCCGGAAACCCCCACAAAAACATATTTTTAAAACTTAAAATTTTAGAAAATTTTTGTAAACTGTGTCATAATACCACCCGAACTATTACCACACAGTTTTTTTTACCGTTTTATTTCGATTAAAATTGTCAAAATATTATGTTTTCCCTTCCAGAAAGAGTTGGCCAAGGAGTTGAAGGTGAAGGACGGCCTGGAACGCTTTCTGTCCATGGCGTCGGTGCTGAACCCAAAGGCGTACACGCCCGAATTGTTGGAGCACTCGCGCGAAATGTACGAGGAGAGCAAGGCGAAGAGCACCTATTTGCGCATGCAATTGGAGAGGTTTTGTTTCGAAATTTCAGTAAAATAAAATTTTAAAAATGCCACGGACATATTTGCCAAAACACCCCAAAATAAAAATTTTCTGGTCTACCCTGTTTTTTTCGGACTCATTTCTGTTCTAAAAACACTTTGTTTTTTGATTTTATTTCATTTGCAACTGCCCGACTGATAGATACAAACCGCTTTTTTCTTGATGGGGCCCAAACGGAGAAATTTATACTCGGAATGCCGGTTTTGATAAAACTTTAGTTTTCAATCTTTCCTTAAAGGTTTTTCTAGTAAAATTTTTTTACCGGAATGGTTTTTTAAAAATGAGAATTTTCAGTTTTCTAACTTTTTTTGTAGGTTTTTTCTATTAAAAATAAATAAATTTGCTTTTTATAATTCCCATATGGAAATGTAGTGTGCCGACCTCCCCTGCCCCGGAGCAGGACAAAACGTCGTCGGGATAAAAAGCGCCGAAAAATTTACTAACTTTGAAATTTTTCAAAGAAAAAATTCTATCAAATTTTTATAGTAAATTGCTTAGATTTTTTCAAAAAAAATTTCAAAAAAAATCGCAAAAATTTCTCAAAAATTTTTTTTTCTTAGAATTTTCTTATAAAAAAATTTTTATAGAATTTTTTCTTTGAAAAATCTCTAAGTTAGTAAATTTTTCGGAATTTTTAGGCGCTTTTTGTCCCGACGACGTTTTGGGGTGCACCGCCCCTGCCCCTTTATTAAATTTTATCAATTCTTAATTTGCAATTATTCCTCACTTTTTCAGGCTAAAATTGCAAGAGCGCTCAAATTTGGCCGGCGCCGATGCCAACGGATGCGGCGGTGCCGGGGGCGGCGGCGGAGCCCAACAAAAAAATGAGGCCGAGGCTAAAAACGAGTCGCGCATCGACGACTTGACCTACCGACTGCGCAAGGAGTCGGGTAAGGACGACGGGAGAAGGGGGGGGGGGGAGGAATTGGAAACGGAAAAAGTGCCAAATTGATAACGGAAAAAAAGTAAAAAAGTGCATGCAAAAATTTCGGCAGGTGACTGAAATTGGAAAGAAAAAAGTGCCAAAAAAAATTTTTGGAGGGGGGGAATTGAAACGGAAAAATGCCAGCAAATTTGATGACGGTGCGGGGCTGGGGGAGAGGAATGGAGGTTGGAAAAAAATCAACAAAAAAAAATAACTCTTTGGTTATCGTAACGGAAAAGATTTGTAAACAAAAATTTGTGCTTCGCCCTTTTGCAGCTTTGATCGCCGGTGCGAACAACATGCTGAAGCTGTTCGGTGAGCAGAAGAAGGCCGACCAAAAAAGTAAAAAAAATTTTTTTTTTTTAATTTTCCAATTTCATTTTTCTTTTTTTTGTGGAATGATTTTTTTTTTACGATGCATTTCAATTTCGCTACTCATAGTCATTATTGCGATTGTTTTCTGTCAAAAAAAATTGGTGACCCATTGACCCCTCCCTCCATCCAAAAAAAGTCTGCATTTTTCGTCTCATATGGCATATTTTGTAAGAATTTTCAAGACTTAAAGTTGTTGTACAGAATCACTGTCCCGACAACATTTACAAATTTTACAATGTTTAGGTGTGATGAACGCGCATGAAACGTGTGCAAATGCGCACGAAAAGTTGGACCTGATCAGGCTGGCGTTGAAGAAATATTCGTAAGTATTAAAAAAAAATAATTTATTCCATTTTTCTTATATTTTGAAATTTTTCACTGGAAAAAATTTTAAGAACCCTTGCATTTTTTTTAAATTTGAATCCATTTTTGGTTGATGTGAGCAAAAAGTCGGGGGTGCGAGTGTCAATTTTTCGCTGGGGCGTGCAAAAATTTATATTTAAATCAAAAAAAAATTATTTATAAGGGAAAAAAAATTGAATTTTTCTTGTAAAAAGATTTTTTGAAATTTCTGTTTCTAAATTAAAAAAAAATTCAATGGATGTAAAATCCCACAAAAAAAAGCCTTGAACTTTTTTTGAAAATTTTTTTTTACAAGGTTAGCCTTTGAGGTGTAATCGATTTGTTTTTTTGAATTATCAGTACATTACATTTTGCTTTATTTACCCCCTCATTTGTCAGGGAACAACTGCCCCAAGGGTCGCCACGGCGTGAGCACTTGGACCGCGAGTTGGTGGTGGCACAACCCCAGCAGCAGGACGAGGGACGCAAGGCGTCCGTTGTCGCCGCGACCTCCGACGGTGGCAGCACGTCCACCACCGCGAGCGGTTCGCCGCAGCACAACCACGCGGGTGGCGGCGGTGCCGGCGACAACTGGCTGTACTCGCAGCAGCAGCAAACGGCGACGACGATCACTTCCTCCGCCCCCTCCTCCCAGTCGCCATGGACGACGACAACGGCGACAGGGGCGGCGGCGACTGTTGGAAGCGGTGGCAGCGAGTCCGGCAGCACAATGACGACCACCGCGACGGCGACAACACCGGCGGCGACTGTGGTGGCAGCGCCGCAACAAAAGACGTCGGTGGCGAGCGGGGCGACCAATTACGGTAACAACAACGCCGGTAACAGTGACGGTAGCAGCAGTGAGCGACGACAGCAACAGTTGGTGCTGTACACACAGACGCAGAACCTGTTGGCGGTCAGCGGCAAGCTGGAGCTGAGGTGTGAGGAAATGGGAATTTTTGTTTTGATTTTTTGAAAATTTCGCGAGCAGGGACAGCCCTAGAATTTTGCCTTGGGCGGGGGGGGGGCAGGTCCGGCGGTGCCGATAGGCGCCGCCGGAAAAATTTTTGCATTTTTTATGCAATTTGTTAACGAATTTTGTCCAAAAAAGTGATGAATTTTGCGATTTTGAGTCATTTTTAGGAGATTTTCGTCAAAAAATGTCGATTTTTTGAAAATTTAGTGAAATTTTTTGGAAAATTTGGGTGAGAGGCTAGGTCTGGGGGGGGTACCACCAAGGAAAATCTAAAATTTCCAGCAAAAGTACTATTTTTTCCTTAAAAATTTCGGGTGCGGAGGGGCCTTGGGGGGGGTACGTACCCCGCGTACCCCCCCCCCCCCTGGGACCGTCCCTGGGGGGGGGGGGGGGTACCGCCTCCGGGCGACTACATTTTTTTTCGCTTTTTACGCTATTTTTTTTTGTTTACAAATTTTTCTGGACGAAATGTGATCGTGCGGTATTGATAGGCGTTGCCGGGAAAGAATTTCAGATTCTTACCATCTTTTTTTGAGTTTTTCTCAATCAATATTATTTTGTGGATTTTTGAAAATTAGCGAAATTTTTTGGAAAATTTGGGTGATGTAGATCTTGGAGGGAGAAATTTTCAGCTAAAAGGGCAGAAGCATCCACTTTTACTAATCTTACTTTTAATCCTCTTTTTTTTCATTGCTTTTTTAATATAAATTTCCGAAAATAAACAAATTATTTCGCCAGGTTGATTGGCTGCAGAGAACTGATGAGCAAAACGGAGTTGCAGACGAACCTGGGCAAGACGAAGGCCGGCAAAATGCCACGGCAACAAAGGTGGAGAGGGTGCCATAGAAAATTTAAAAATAAATTTAAAAAAACTTTAGCAACACAAAAGTGGTGCCAGCGGAGGAAGTGTATGCACAGATTCGAGTGGACAACAAAATGGTGGTGAGTTGGGGAGGACACATGTTTTAGGGTAACTGAAATTTCAGAATCGAGAAAATTGTTTAATAAACGTACCCAAAATTTTAAATTTTTTCTGTCGGCACCGCCTGACCCCCAAAATTTTCAATTTGACCCAAAAATTTGTCAGTTTTCCAAAAAACCAATTTTCACCCATTTTTTTTGAAAAAAAATATTTCGGGTAATAAAACAAGTTTTAAACAGAAATTAAAACATTTGGATTGTTAGGAAATTTTTTGAATGCTAATGCGCAAATTTTTTGCCGGAAAATCATTTTTTTTAATTTAAAAAAAATTCCCCCCCCCCCCCTTGTTTTTAGGCCACGACAAAGACAAAGGCATTGTCTGACAATTGTTGGGACCAACACTTCTCCATCGACTTGGACTTGGCCAAAGAGTTGGAAATGGAGGTGTACTACAAGGACAAGCGGAGCACAATGTGCGCATTTGCCGTCCTCAAATTGGGTAAAGCAAAAAAATAAAACTTTTTTGGCTACGGCCCCTAAATTGATCAGAGATAATCAATCAAATGAAAAACCCAGCAAAAAATACCGCGATTTTCCTTCTTACATTTTAATGCTCATTTTGTCATGGGTTCGGATCCGCTCTGCGGATGGTGAATTATTTTGATTTTTCTTCAAAATATTTGTTTCTCCATTGCATTTTTTAACCAAATAAAACGGTAAAAACGAAAATTAATAAATTTTCAATTTTTCCAGGTGATTTGATCGACAAAAACCACAGCACGGGCAAAATGGTGACCATGGAGCCGCAGGGAACGCTGTTTTTCGAAGTGGGGATTTTGCGGGATTAATTTTAAAATGTTGTTTTTTAATTTGTTATATTTTAGCACTTTTATTTGGACCCAATTGTGAGCAGAAAGCCAAAATTGGAACGCCAAAAGCGACTGTTCAACCTCAAAGGTGTGTTTGTGACAAATTTTGAAAATTTACAAAAAAAAAATACTGAAATTTTTGTTGTTTATCTCGGTAAATTATTTAGAGTCATACATATTGAATTTGGTGTTCATTTTTTTCTAACCATCCAAATAGGGAATTTAAAAATTGGAAAAAAAAATTTCTACAAATTTTGTAAAGAAAAACTAAGCTTTTTAAAATTTCATTTAAAAAATTTTCTTCGGGAAAACGAAGAGGAAGAGGATTTTATAAAATATTTTTAGGTTTTTTTTTTGAAACTCATATGCATTAATGATGAAATTTTTTGTGCGATCTTTAAAATTTTTCATTATTGGGTTTTTCAAAGAATTTTTGGCCTCTTTCCTTTTTTTTTTTTAATTTTTTTTTTTTTTTATAAATTTACTCCTTACACCAAAATTTTTTTTGCGTAATGAAAATTTAAAAAAAAAATTTTTTGTTTGCTTTTTCAGAGCGCAAGGCGACCGCCCGCCGTGCGATGGGCCCAATTCTGTGGGGCCGTTTCATCAAGGGCAGCTCGCCCACCCCGCAACAGTACGAGCCGTGCGTGTCCTTTGCCACGTTCAATGCTACCACCGCCGCCGGTGCCACCGCGTCAGCCCCAGCGGCGGTGCCGCCGACGCAACAACAGCAAATGCCACCGGGCGTCGTGTTGGGTGAGTGAATTTTTTACAAAAAAAAAAAATTTAAATGCCTTTTCGTGAATTTCGTGTTTTTTTTTTAGAGTTTAAAATTTTTTTCGCATACTTTAAAAAATACCTTAGAAAATTTTCAGATTTAAAAAACAATTCTGTTGAACGTGGAACAAACAAAGGGTTCACTACGCCACCCCCCCCCCCCCCCCCCCCCCTCGAGAAAGAAATTTTTTTTTTTTTTAATGTTACTAACTTAGGTGGTGATACGTGGCGGAAACAGTTGACCGTCTTCCCATCACTGTTGGGGACGGGACATAATTTCGCCGCCGAAATTTCGCCGGCCGAATTTCGCCGAGACAAAATTTCGCCGCAAAAATTTAAAAAAAAAAATTACTGTTAGAAAATTTTTAAGAAAAAAATCTTAGAATTTTTTATAAGAAAATTTCAAGAAAAAATTTCGGCTATTTTTTTTTTGAAATTTATGATAAATTAGTAAGTTTTTTAGAAATTTTTTCCAGAAAATCGCCAAAAAAATTTTTTTCAAAAATTTTTCCTTGGGATTTCCATATAAAAATTTCTTCGGCGAAATTATGCCCGGCGAAATTTTAGCCGGCGAAATTTCGGGCGGCGTAATTTCGGCGGCGAAATTTTGGGGTGCACCCTCACTGTTGGGGTGCACTACGTTTCCCCCCCGCCGTTTCCCCCCGAGAAATTTTTTTTAAAAAAATTTTAGTCGGAGAATTGGGCTGCAATTTGCTTTTTTTCAGATTTTGAACCATCACTTCCACCATCAGCAGCACAACAACAACCATCAGTGTTCAGCGTCGCCGCTGCAACAGCAAAAAATGACCAACAGCACCAGCAACAACAGCTTCAACAGTTGGACATGCTCTTGCAGCAGCAACACATTGGGACGGCACGCGGTGGCGGAGGCGCGCCGGCAATGCGCGGCGGTGCCGGCGGAGCAGTACAACCATCACCACAACCCCACCAACAACAGCAGCAGCAGTACATGCAGCAACAACAGCTGTTGCTGATGCGGGCAGCGGCTGCGGAACAACAGCAGCAGCAGCAAGCGGTTGGTGATGAATGATGGTTTTGGCTATGATAATTTGGGGTTTTGAAAAATGGAAAAAAGTTATTTTTTGTAACAGCTCGTTTTCCCGTCGTCCCCCCCCCCCTCCCATTCCGAAAAAATTTTTATTGTCTATAAATCGCCATTTTTGGGGGGACGGGACAAAATTTCGCCGCCTGAATTTCGTCGGCCGAAATTTCGCCGGGACAAAATTTTCTGCCAACATTAAACTTTAAAAATTTTCAAGAAAAAATCTTAGAATTTTTATAAGAAAATTTCATGAAAAAAAGTTGGAAAATTTTTCAGCGATTTTTTTTGAAATTGATGAATTAGTAAGTTTTTCGAAAAATTTTCCAAAAAATCGTTAAAAAAGTTTTCTAAATTTTTTCTTGGAATTTTCAAATAAAAAAAAATTTTTGCTTCATCAGATGGGTTAAATTTGTTGCCACAGATGCTGCAGCAACAACAGCGAAAATACGAGCAACAAAAAATGGCACCGCTTCTGCCGACTGTTGCTGCTGCCGCGCTGGCACCAACGCCGGCGGCGTTGGTCATCGACGACTTCCGACTGATTGCGGTGCTTGGCCGAGGTGTGTTGTTTGTGTTGGTGATGGGGCGGGACACAGCCACAAACATGATAAGCAGCTCTTTCGCCCCTTCCCCAAAAAAATTAAAAAAAAATTTTTTTTTTAATTTTTTTATTTCTCTGAAAAACTTAGTTTAAATGAAATTTCCATGATTTGGGTATGAGTCTTAATTTTTTTTTTTCTTATGTTCCCTACCCCCATAAAAATTATTTTAAATTTATTGTCTCATCATTTTCAGAGTTTTCAAATTTTATTTGTTTTAAATTTCAAACGAATTTTAATTTATATTTTTTTCTTGGCTCAGGTCATTTTGGCAAAGTGATATTGTCGCAATACAGGAGGACCAACGCGTACTTTGTAAACATTTGAAAATTCATTAAAAAGTAATTAATGATGATTTTTTGCCCCCCATTTTTCAGGCCCTAAAAATTCTGAAAAAGGGCGACATTTTGGCCAGGGATGAGGTGGAATCGTTGATGGTCGAAAAGCGCATCTTGGAAATTGCGAGGTGACAATAATGAGACAGACACAAACAAACCAAAATTGAAATTAATATAATAATTAATTAATAAAATAAAAATGTGCAATTTTTTTCGGGAGCGATTTTGGAGCAATTTTTTTGTTTTTTTGCTCTTCGGCACGAATGGGAAATTATCATCAAATGATTGGATTCGGATAAAGCTATAAATGGAATTTGTAGTACTCCAAAAAATGGTCCTATGCCTTGTTGTCACATGTTGTCAGCAAACTTTTTTTTTGTGCCGCGCTTTCGTCAATGATGCCATTAGGAGTCGTCGTTAAAAAAAAATTTCCGAAATTTTGCTGAATGATTTGTCAACAAATTTTGCGCGACCGTTGAAAAATGATGCTTTAATGGCGGGTGCACCCCAAAATATCGCCGCCGAAATATCGCCGAAGAAATTTAGAAAATAAATTTTTCAAACCTAGAAATTTTTCATAGAGTGCGCCGGGACCGGGAATTTTGGGCTTAACCGGGACCGGGACCTTTTTGGGTTGAAAAACCGGGAATTTTTGGCTGGGAAAACCGGAAAAAAACCGGGACTAGTCCCGGTCAAAACCGGGACCTTGGTACTCAGTTGTCCGTGTCCAGGTCCCGGTCCCGGCGCACTCTAATTTTTCATAAAACAAATCCTAGGAATCTTGAAATTTTCTTACTAAGAAATTTCCTAGGAATTTTTTTATAAAAAATTTCTGGGTTTGAAAAAAAAATTTTAAAAATTTCTGCGGCGATATTTTGTCCCGTTCCGTTAATGGCTGGCTGGCTGCTGACAATGAGGCAGGCGCCAAAATATGCGTGCGTGCGCTTGAAAATGATATTGAAGTGCGAATTTTTGAAAAAAATTAAATGCACCGCGCCATGGTGGCGAAAAAAAAGTGTTGGCGATTTGCTCAAACCGACTCCAACCGAATGCAAGCGCCGCAGTGCCACATGGTAGCGTCGTCCAGACGACTGCGCATGCGGGCGAAGCCAAACATTTTGCCAGACAAGCCTTTCGGCCGATTGCCCACTCTGTCGTGGTCGGCCCGACGACAGAGGGCGAGCGGCACGAAACGGCGCCGGCGAGCAAATCGCATGGCGTCGTCGGCGAGCGCTTTCAATTATAAATGATCGGGAAAGGCGTTTGATTTTTTGGATGGGGTGTAAAAGAGGGCTATGAATGGGTGGCAGAGGGGATGTAATATCTATGCACTATTTCCCCCATTGCTTTCGTTTCTTTGCTGACAAATAATGTGCAATGATTACGTACTATTTCTCTCATTTTTGTCTTCATTTTTATCCATTTTCTTTGATCAAAAGACAGCTGGCACATTCTTTCTCTCTCATCGTATGAAAAATAATATTTTTTGCCCAATCACCGGCAGAGAATAAAAAATTATTGCACCGCCTCGCTTTACATCCATCGCCAAAAATTTCAACAAAATTTTATGAAAAAATTATTGTGGCAAAAAATTTGCGTGCCGAAGAGCAGAAAAAAGGCGTCGTGCCCACAAAAAAAAAATTTATTAAAATTTTTCCTAAATTTCTAATTGAAATTGTATTTTTATCTTCAACAATTTTTGTTCCCTTTCAGCTCCAGCAAGCACCCATTTCTGATCAATTTGCACGCCACTTTTCAAACGCATGACCATGTGTTCTTCGTCATGGAGGTCGTGAAGCATGATGAATAAATTATTTTAAAATATTTGGACGGGGGGGGGGGGGGGGGGAATTTGCCAAATTGGGTTAATGGCATTACGATCCCTTGAAAAAATTTATTTTTTTTCCTTAGATATTTTCAAAAAATTAATTTTCTTTAAAAAATTGTCAATTAATAATTTTTGAAAAAATTTTTCTAATCGATTTCATGCAAAAAATGCATTTTTATTGTCACCTTTTCACATTTTTTAATTTTCAGTACGCAATGGGCGGCGATCTGATGAGGTACTATATTAAATTTGAATTTTGATTTAATAAATAAAATAAATTAATATAATTAAATTAAATTTTGTACCCCCCCCCCCCCCTCAGACATATCCATGACGACATTTTCGCGGAGGACCGTGCCTGCTTCTACGCCGCGTGCATTCTGCTCGGATTGGTGGGCAAAATATATTCAATGCATGAATAAATATATTTTGGAAGCTTTGCCACCATTAAATCAATATCATCATAAATTTTTCAAAAAAAAAAAATTTTTTTTTTTTTGCAAAATAATTTTTTTTTAATTTTTTCCCCAGGAATTTTTGCACGCCAACAACATTGTGTACAGGGACCTGAAGTTGGACAATTTGATTCTGGACCGGGAAGGATATGTGAAGGTAAGCAATGCTATAGCAATTTGTAAGAAAATGTGTCGATTACAAAATTTAAATTTGAAACGATCAACACCCACCCCAGAAAAAATAATGGTAATACTACCGATGGTAGGACCCCTTTTTTGAAAAAAATATTTAACTTTTTAAAAGTCACTGAAAATATGTTTCTAAGAGTTTTCAGGGTCGCTGAACACGAATCTGACATTCATTTTGACCAATTTCGAATCCCGGACCCGAACTCGAACAAAAAGTTTAAAATCGAAAATTTTCAAAATTACCGATTTTGTTCTTAAATGAATAAAACATGCAAAATTTAGTCAAAAACTATTCTATGAGTATTTTAATGCAATTTTGTTAAGAAAATTGCTTAAAATTTAATAAAAATTTACTGAACATTTTTACTTTTTTGGGTTTCGGGGGGGGGGGGGCTTTAGCCCCCTCAGCCCCCCCCTGCCTACGCCCTTGTGTTCAGAGACCCCGAAAACGCTTAGAAACATATTTTCAGTGACTTTTAAACAGTAAAATATTTTTTTCAAAAAAGGGGTCCTACCATCGGTAGTATTACCAAAATAATGATACTTCAAAAACGGGGAATTTTGTTTTTCCTCGAATTTTCTATTTTTTTTTTTTTGATTTTTTCAGTTGGCCGACTTTGGACTTTGCAAGGAGGGCATGGGCCCATTCGACAAAACGTCAACCTTTTGCGGAACGCCCGAATTTGTCAGTGTTTTAAATATAATTAATGCAATTAAAAAATATTGATTTAAATTTATAAAATTTAAATGATTAATAACAAAAATAAATATTTTTTCATAAATTTTAAACGTAAAAAAAAACATTATAAATTAGTTCAACTTTTTTTCCCTTAAAACCTAAATTTTTCCTTATTTTTTGCATTTTTAATTTGAATTTTCAGTTGGCCCCCGAGGTGCTGACGGAGAACAGTTACACGCGTGCCATTGACTGGTGGGGTTTGGGTGTGCTGATTTTCGAAATGTTGGTCGGCGAGGTAAATAAATAATGCCAATGAAAAAATAATAATTAAAAATTAATTTTCTCTCTATTTAAGCCACCCTTCTCCGGTTCGGACGAGGAGGAAATTTTCGACTCAATTGTCAGGTGGGAAAAGGGCATTTTGTTCTTTTCTTTTTAGCACTTGCTAGCAAATGTCCTTATTTTTCCAAGGCCCGTCCTTAATTGACCAAAAAATAGAGATTTTTTTGGGAGGATTCCCCCCCCCCCCCCCTCCGGCGCTAAAATTAAAAAAAATTTTCAAATTTTATTTAATTTTCTCGGCTGAAAAGACGTGCTCATAATTTTTTGCTATAACATCGTCCCTTTTGCAGTGACGAAGTGAACTATCCCCAGTACTTGTCAATTGAGTCGATTGCCATCATGCGAAGGGTAATTTAATTGAAGAAAAATAATAAAAATTGGAAAATGAAAATTTATTTAAATTTAAATTTGATACATTTAAAATTCATTAGACCATTTTATTTTTATTTTATTTTTTTGTAGCTGATGCGCAAAAACGCGGAGAAGCGGATCGGCTCGGGCGAGGAGGACGCGCGAGAGATCAAAAAGCAGCGCTTTTTTATGGTGTGGGAGTGGGAAAAGAAGGGGGGGGGGCAATATAAAATTTTTTTAAATAGGAAATAAAATATTTGAAAATTTTTGTATCTCGAGACCGGGTCAGAATTTTTTGAGACTAAGTGTCGTGCCATGGCCGGAATTTTCACAAATTTTCCAGCACATCCATTGGGACAGTCTGTTGAGCAAGCAGATCAGGCCAAAGTTTGTGCCGCAAATTGCCAACCCGGAGGACGTGTCCAACTTTGACGAGGAGTGAGTATCACTATCACATCGCTGAAAAATTTCTCAAAAAATTTTTTCTTGAAATTTTCATACTAAGAAAGTCCCTAAGAATTTTTTTATGAAAAATTTCTAGGTTTGAAAATTTTTTTTTTAATTTTTCGGGGGGGGGGGAACGATCCGGGGGGGGGGGGAAACGAAGTGCACCCCACCCCCACCATCATATCATACACAAATTCTCACTAAATTTGGTATCACACGATAAAGACCGGACTTCTGAAAATGTTGGGAATCAGGCCGAGATATAGGATTACTCTAATTCAGACTCCGATTTTTTCGGGATCCTGATCCCAAGCGTTAGAAAAATTAATACTTTTTTTAAGTCTTACTATCAGTCAAATTCAGAAAAAAAAACGTCGCCGGAGATTTCAAGAATCTACAAAAAAATTTTACAGTTTTGAGCCAGCCCTAATTTTTAATCCATTTTAACTCTTTTTAAATTACAAAATATTTATTTTTCCCCCCGTTTTTCACCTCAGATTCACGCGGGAGCAGCCGCGCTTTTCGTGCGCTAAAGCGAAGCGGGCGGTGACCGAGGCGGACACGGAACTGTTCCGCAAGTTCGACTTCAACAACTTGCCACATCATCATTAAATGGAGAGACGGAAGAAAGAATATTTATTGATTTGTGGCGCCAAATCCAACAGCAAAAAATCATTAATTTATATTAATTAGTGGCGGCTCTTTTCCTTTGATTTGACTCCTCCCTTTTCTCTTAATTGAATTCTCTCTGTGTGTGTTGGCTGACCTTTTGATGACTACTTAATTTTTATCATCATTTTATTGTTTTTTTTTCTTTTTGTTTTCCAACTTTTTTTGTGGCGTGCCATTTAACTCTTTTTTTAAATTAAATGTTTGTCTTTGGCGCAATGCCTTTCATTTTCCGCTTCAAACTCAATTATGTTTTTGAGGATGTGGATTTGTGTGTTTTTTTGATGTATCCGAGGCACAAGATTTTTTCGAAAATTGGGGAAACCGACCCCAAAATTTTTTGCAACATCCGTGGTCATCTAATTCAGCATTTTGGTTTTCTCGGAAATTCTCGCCGACTTACAGACTCTTTATGACCCCACAATTTTCTTGAATTGGTCTGGACAAGGCATTTTTGAATTCCCGAATTTATGGCCAAAGTTTACTTTTTCGCTAACTTTTTTTTTTTGGGTGCTGCTAAATTTGAATTAAATTTAAAATCAAAAAACAATTAAATTTTACTAATTGTATTTTATTTTACATTTATGTTTTGTTTGATTTTGTACTTATTTACTTAAAAGCAATTGTCGTCCTCACCATTGTTTTGCATTCTATTTAAAATTGGTTTAATATATGTCGATATTATTTTATTTTTCTTACTGTGTCCATTTACAGTACGCTTTCCATTACAGTGTTCCTGTTTCAAGGGATCCAAAAATTTGGAAAAAATATCTATTAAAAATAAATGTTTGATTTCACATTTCGCGAAATCTGCAGACTATTTTAATTTATTTATGTACGGTGGTGTACTGTAATTAATTTATACGGTCATTTTATTGCCCTTATTCTTGCATTATTATTTGAGTGTGTGTGTATGGTGTGCTCATGCTTTGTTTTCCTTTCTCTTCCCCCATTTTCCGCCTATTTTTGGTGATGTTACCGTATCGCTCTGTTTACTTATAAACTCTGTCCTTTTTACCGTACCCCCAAATTTCATTCATTGCCAATGGCATTACTGTAATAAGTAAATTTAAAATATGTCAAATTTAATTGAGTGATTTGGCGTTTGAATGCTGAGAGCAATTCACAATTTTCAATGAATCCCTATCATTATTACATATTATGTGTTGATTTTGTAAATGGTGTCCTCTTTTTACGATATTTTCTACTATTTTTTTCAATAAAAAACCGATTTGACTTATTTTTCTTTAAATTAGGGTTAAGCCCCGAGCCCTCGGGGGGCAAAAAGTCGGGGGCCGGAGACACCGGGGGACGACATGTCGGGGATCGGGTCGGGGAATAGGTCCAAAAAACGTCTCGGGTCGGGTCGGGGGGCTCGGGATCGGGGCTTAACCCTAATTTAAATCATGAATTCAAAAATATTTCTGGGCAAAAAAGAAATTGGTGTATTTTTTTTTATTGTCTTGGATATTTAATTTTAGGAAAATAAATTCTTTTTTCATTTCTTGTAACCTTTGCGCAGTTTACAGTATATTTGATAAATTGAATTTCAATTTAATTTCCCTTGGCTCAGAGGTCACTTTGGTACCGGTAGAGGTCAACTTCGTCTGAGACCACTTTAAGAAGCCCTAACTTTTTTCTTTTTTGGCCAAATCAAACAAACTTGGTATCTTTCGAAAGTTCTATATATTTAGAAGGTATTGGTAAGTTCATTTCCTAAGCGATTAAGCTATAAACAAAAAATTAAAGCTTCAAAACTGCAAAAAATTCCGAATTTTTGTATATTTTTATTTTTAACTGTTTTACTTCTTTACGAACCATTATCAATTTCGCTCCACGTGGCAAGATGTCAAAGGAGCAAATATGTAGTAAAAAGGGATTAGGTTTGGAAAATTATTTGAATTTGTTTTTTTCCGAACAATATTTGGCAAGATCCCGCGATTTTTTGAATTCCATATGTTGGAGATTTTGGGGCCAGGCCCTTTTCGTACGGCCGTTTTCGTAATGGCCGTTTTCGTATGAGAGGATATTCAAAAAAACAAAAATAAATAAAACTGTTGCATTTATATCATACATTTTACTAATGTTTAATTATGCTTTTAATGTTTAAACCAGGGCTGCCATACGTCCTTGAATGGCAAGGACGCCCTGAAAATTGAGCCCTCTCGCATGAAAATTTGAAAATATCCTTGAATTCAAGGTGTCTTTGAAAATGAGCATTAAAAAAATGAAAAATAATCAAAGTAAATTTGGCAAATTTTTGAATTTATAACATATTTGATTAAATTATGGTATTATGTTAATAAAAATGTAAATTTTTTTAATGGTTGAGAATTTTTGAAATTTCATGGCATAAAGTCACTATTTTTCTTAAAAATTAGCCCAAAATTAAAAAGTTTGTTCATTTTTGAACAAAAATCTGTAAACAAATCGTAATAAAAATTACAAATTTCAGGACCCCCCCTGTCCCACAAAACTTTTGGAAGAAGCGCGCCGCAAAAAAAAGCGTATTTAAAGCAGAAAAAAGTCGTCGCAAATTAGGAAAATGATCAGTGCAAACAAAAAGATGTTGGAAAAAATCTATTCCGGTGAAAAAACAAACCATTTGAATAAATATTAACCATTTTCCATTACATATAGTAAAATTTTCAAATGTCCTTGGATTTGATGAATTTTCCCCATTATGTCCTTGAAAATCTGAATACCCGTCCTTGGAAACGGAGCATGGGCGATGGCAGCCCTGGCTTAAAGCAAATTAGGTTTTTAATAACTACAAGAATTTAAAAAATACATTTTTTGGAAGTTTTTTTTTGGAAGTTTTTACCAACCAAATTGGATAATCTTGGTATCATTCGAAAGCTCTTGATGAGGAGAAGCTTTTTCGTAACAATGAACAAAGGGTAAACAATGGACTGACTCATTCTAAGTGGCCGAGCGCCAGGTAATAAGCCATTTAGTGCGCATTTTTAGTGCGGCCGTTATTTAGGTGCCAAAAATTTTAACATTTTGCTTTGTCGTCCAAAAGAAATACTGTAAACTTAGTATGCTTTTAAATTGCTTGATGGTCAATATTCCTTAATTTTAAAAAAAGATATTTTCACCACTTTTGAAATTTTTAAATATCGTGTCGGTTAAACGGTAAAAGTGCCAATTTATTTGTTTTCGATATCCTCCGCCGAACGAATTAAGACTCATCGCTTCACATCACTTTCCACTGTTCACAGTCCGTAAATCGGCCTCCGCCGGATTTGCCCAATTCCATCCGTTGCATCGCGCGCATATGCTCATCGCGCAACAACTAAACAGGCTTTTGACCGACTATTTGATGCTTGATTGAAGCCTAATTCAGGACATCAAAATATGGTCACTTAATTTGGTTTTCCGACTTATTCCGAATCCCGAATTCAAAATTTTCGTGCCGTGCCGTTTCCTAAACAATCGATTCTATAACATACATTTTTTAGGGGGGGTCGGACCCCCCCCCCCCCCCCCCCCCCCTCGCTCGCAAAGGGGGCCAGCGAGGGGGGGGGGGGGTTCGCAGCGAAGGGGGGGCCGGTGTAAAAGAGGTGGAGGGAGGGGGTTCGCAGCGAGGGGGGTCGCAAATTTTTAAAATTTTTTTAACAAATTCATTAAAAACCCAAAAAAATTTTCCCGGCGGCGCCTATCTCGGCACCGCCGGCCCCCCTGTTCCCGAAAGTTTTTTGGAAAAACCGCGCCGAAAAAAAACGGTTTTGAAAAGCAAAAAAAAAAAAAGGTCATCGTCTGCCGACCCCCCGTCGCAAAATTTTTTTCCGACCCACCCCCCTTTTTTATGTATGTTCTATAATTTGGTTTGGCACTCCTTTTAATGTATTCAAAGCAACGCCTACCCTCAACTGCTGTTGTTGTTGGGCTTTTGGCGGAATGTCGTCGTAATCGTAGTGCTCATCAGCCTCATCAATTTGGTCGCTGTTGTTGCACACGCTGGCCACCAGGCCGTTCAGCAGTTTCCTGAGCTGCTGACATGACATCACACGTCGGGGACGACCATTTTTTGTGATATACAAATCATCCGTTTGTTCCACAATTACTGCTCCAACATGAGGGGCGCGTTGCATGAGGAAGCAAAGTGACAACTGCTGAACATTTAAGGAGGGCTTCTCAGTGATACTCATGAAAATGAACCAGGAAATAGAATTGACCCAGAGACTCGGGAACCCGGCCATACAGCGAGATTCAAGACAAAAGCTTAACCCAAGACTTGGGCGAAATATGACCCAGTATTTGGCTCTAAGAATCGAGCATTTTTAGCACATAAAAATTCAAATTATAACCAAAATTAAAATTTGTTTTCGAGGCTTCAAGAATCATAATGAAGCACTTCAATTTTGATTGGGAATAATCCCCAATCAAAGATAAGATTTGGACTAATTTAAAAATCCGTAACCCATATTAGACCAATCATCACTCACCGATGTGCCAATTTTGTAAAATGATGCTATGCTTTTCAGCAGTAAATAGCGCTGGTGTTGCTTTATGTAGGAAGGCTTTTGTTCTTTGTATGCAAAAATGCTGTGGGCCTTTAAAAGTTAACAATTAATGGAGAAAAGGTTTTCTGATTTACGGCAGTTTAGGGTTTGAAATTAGGCCCCTGGCTCGCCCCAATGAGAAACTTTTCTAGGATCATCTAGCACCATACCACAAATGCGAGAAACAGATACTCACAATTTAAACCCAAATTGGCAAAATTTTAAGTATTTAGGTTATATTTAGAAAAATTTAAGAGTCTTTTGTGCCCTTGGTGCAAATATTCTGCCGCCAGGTAAATTTTAATATTTTAAATCGGCTTAACAATTTAATTTAATTTGATATTTTGCTATAAAATTATATCTGTTCCCTATGCATTTTCTACTGACCCTTCCTGTTCACGCCCTTAGGCGTTTTATTATTTTGTTTTTCAAATTCTATCACCTGCAGGAAAATCCCTGCGGATTTACAGTAATCGAGCAGATCGTCACGCTGTAGGAATGGATGCATTTCGCATTGGACAACGGCCGGCACACAATGTATGCCGTTCTTGATCAAGTGTTCGACATGGTCTGAGTCGAAATTTGCCACGCCAATGGATCGAACGGTGCCAATGTCTGTTGACGAGAAACGGGATTTGTATGTACTAAGCAGTGATATTAGAGCTAATCCCCTAGTTCGAAACCAAAATCCCGAAATCCGAGCCAAAAAAGATTTTTGGGCGGCTCTAAAATCATTTTCTTAAAAAATAAAAAAAGCATATTTATAAAATTAAAATTTTGTATTTTATAACTGGTCTCGTCTCCAATTTTTGAACAAAAAATTCAGGATTTTATCGAAAAATCAATGATGCTTACCCATTCGGCTACCTAACATTTGGGGATTTGCGACATGGCGACATGTTCATTGAGAAAAGAACAAATGATTTTAAGGACATCTGACAGATTGTCTATTACTGATGGATTGTCCGCTGACGGATTGTCCACTGACGGATTTTTCGGACCCCGAAATGTTGAGTCCCTAAATTACTGGTATCCAATGTTATAAATCCCCAAATGTCGGGCCATGGATTTCCCACTGACCCATGTAATGTTCTAAAACGCCATACACTTCTTCACGGTCACTCCTATTATTTGAGCAAGTGTTTGACACATTTTTAAAAGCATCCTTCGCATAGTGAACCAAGCACAAGTCAATATAGCTGAAAAATGGTTGAAAATGATTTGAAAAAAAATTATTTGTTTAAAAATGTATTTTATACAAAAATGTTTGGTTAAAATGAGGAAAAGTTGTAATTTTGAGAATTTAAAATTCCTAAATAAAAAATATAAATAATAAAAAAGCCACCCATCAAATTGGTCGATGCATTGATTCACGCTAAAATGTGCGTAATCGGAAACCGAATTGAATTGGTCGCCGTCAATTTCTTTTTTAATCGGTCTAAAGCAGGGCGTTGGAATTTAGTTTTTTTTTATAAGTTTAAACAGCAAATTTTTTTATTCAGTTCGTACTTTTCAGAATGAGTTGAAACCTTGGCAAAAAGGCAATCAGTTGAAAAAATCTCATAAAATTTCATACGCTCTAACTTTTAAGAAATCCCTAATGCCAAAATATTTCATGCAAAATTTCAACTCATTCTGGCTCTTGAAAAAAACTTTGGGAAATTTTTATGAAAATATCAATTAAAAAAATAATAATTCTTAAAAATTGCTAAATATTTATATCAAAAATAAGTCTCAAATTGGCAAAATTTTCATATTTTTCTTTGTTTTCCTCAAAAAACTAAAAAAGTTTAGCTTTATTTGTGTATTTTTCTAAGTATTTTTAATGCCATATTTGGCGCTTTTTGAGAATTTCGTTTGTAATATTGCGACTTTCAAGGATTTTTTTTGTTAAATTTTAATCTCCACTTGAGAAGAATTAAATCCATATTTTTGCAATTTTGTGTCCATCTCTTGTAATTTTAATATTTTATTTTTCAAATCTCATCTTTTTGTAATAAAAAAATTAATCCAAACCCACCCATATCTGAACAAATCCTGGGCGTTTTCAGGCCGAACAATGTTGATCTTTGCACTGATAAACACGTCCGTTCGCAGCAGACCAAACAATGGCAAAAATTTCTTTAAAAAAAACCAAAAATGTATTTTCACTTTAATTTATTTTTGGTGTATTAAATCGTTAAATTTTGTTTCCGGTGGATTTTTGATGACATTAATCTCAAATCTTTGCATCCATTTTGAGCATTCAGATCCCTAACCCGAATACCAACAAAGGCCGAAAAAGAATTTTCGGTCTTTAAATAAAATTTGTTAAGTATTATATTTCCTATGTATTTGTAAAATGTCACATTAATTAGCAAAAGACAAATAAAATTATATGCCTTAATTGCTTTGCTTATTTGGCCCCGATTGTGGCCGAAGAATGACGTGTCAAACAATCGGATGCCCGCCTCGAGCGCCACCTAAATTTGATGGCAAAAATTATTTTAAATTTGAAAAAATGGCAAAAAAAATATTTTTTACCAAAATAAATTGTTCTGCCTCCAATTCGCGCCAACTTGGCGAACATTGAAGACCAATTTTTGGCATAAAATTGCCAGTGGACAAACACCACCGTCCGCCCGGCACATTAACGAAATTGGCGATTTCTTAAATTAAATTTTATTTAAAAAGTCAATTCTTAAAATTTATTTAAAAGAGGAAAATTTGTTTTATTTTTTTTAAGACATAAAGTTTAAGCCATAAAAACTTTGCTTGAATTTGAATCAAAATCTGAATTTCTTTTGATTAAATTGTTTTTGTTTCTTATGGTAGTTTTACAAAACGAGACTTAGCACAAATTAGGAATAATATTCTTTTTGATTGACATTTTTTTTGTAAATTAAATTTGTTTTTCTGTTTTATTTGCTTGCTATTTCCAATAATGATAAGAACTTCCTTTAGACACACCTTTGTAATTGATTTCTATGGTTTCATTAATGTCGCGATAAATTTTGAACAAATAAATCTGTGAATATAAAATTCAACAAATATATTAAAATTATAATTAAATTAAAATTATTTTTTGTTTAATTACCGGGCTTAAAGAATCGTTACGCTCTTCAATGTTGCTCTTCTGAAAAAAAACTATATTAAAATCAAAATTTCGTTGGTGTTTTTTGAAAAACAAAATCCCAGTCATAAATTGTTCAGTAGTTTGCAAAAATTCAAAAAATAAACTATTTCTTCGTTTCTATGAAATTAATTAATTATCAACGCACTTCGCTTCCGTTGGCCTCCGATTTTTTTCCCAAGTCCTGAATTTGTTTGTGAAAAATTCAAAAATTAATAAAATAAGAGAAAAAAACAGAACCAAAAATAATATAAATTAACTAATATAATTGAAACAACTCGAAGAAAACTAAAGGAAAGAATTATGCTATTACATTTTTTTAATAAAAAATAAAAAATTAAACTTTAATAATTTATTTTAAAAAATAAATAATGTAAATTATTTAGGTTATTTATTTATTTTTGAATAATTATTTTTAAAATTTTTGTGTTAAATTTTTTTATTTTTAAATTTGATTAAAAACTTTTTAATTTTTCCAAATATTTTTCACCTTTTTTCTCAATTTGAACAGTATTTGTACGCGATAAGATGTGCCTGCAACGCTTTGTCTTGTGGCATTGATAATTTTGACAATATCCAGCAAAGGCGTTCCACAGACAGACCGATCGGAGTTCAATTTTTGGGCCGCAATTTCGGAAATTTCCTGTGATTAAATTAAATTAAATTTTCGAGTTCTACGTCATTTGTTGAAAAATACCCCCCTTCCCTTAAGTTTTTTTCGAAAATTACCAAGGGCTTTATCTGATAGTTCACTTGAGCATTTTACACAAAATTCACAATTTCATTTTTGGTTTTCTTCAAAAATTTCAACATAATTTTCCAACTTAGTGAAATGCCAGTTAGGGTTTTCTTAGAAAAATAAATATTTTAGCTTAATGCATCATTTTATATGTAAAAAATAGTCCAAAAAACGGGTCAGTAGCAAAACGTATTTGGAAAACGAAGATTAACTTAAGCTTAGACCTAGGCCTAAGTGATTGAACTTTTAGTCCCGCTTTAGCTGACCCTAATTTCTGCACAATTCGCACAACACGGCACAACGCGGCCGGCCACAATTTGTTGATGAAGCAAACTAAATTCGTCAAGCTGTTCAATTTCCGTTTCTGAACCGTGTGGAGGAAAACGTTTGGCCCACGACTCTTCTTCTTCCTTCCCTCCATCTTGTTCTCTTTGAACGGCCTCATTAACAGTAAACATTGTGAATGCCGAAGAATTTAAATTGAAGCCATGTTTGCTTAATTAGCTAAAAATCAGTAAAAGATTTTAATTTTTTTATTGAATAATGAACGAGCTTGGGAAGACTACCGACCCTTAAAAAGGTTAATTGTCGCCTTAATTAATCAATTAAGCTTCCTTTTAGGGAAGCATCTTCTTTTTTCTCGGAAATAAAAATCATTTTAAATGGAAAAATAAAAAACCGAAACTTATTAATATTTTGGGAAAATCAAAACAAAAATGAAATATTTTATATTTAGCCTTATTTTTGACACAAAGAATAATTTTATATAGAAATATGACATACATAAATTGTAAGGAATAAATAAGGAGCGGATCCTAACGGCGAAAATTTCAATTTAGGGATTTATAGGGGCAAAAAATGTAAAATATGGACGAAAAATGGTAAAAAAGGGCAAAAATAGTAAAATAGGGGAGAAAAATCGGAAAAATATGTGCCTTTTTCATGTGTATAAACCTATGAATTCGCTCCCTTAATTATGACACACAAATTATAGCAATCCGTTGACTAGGCTTTTTTTTCTGGGACGACAGCTTCTTCTTCTTTTATTTGTTATGCCTCGCTTTGAGAAGTTGCCGATCCGCCCTCATCTTCTCAAAGCTGATCGGCTGTTTAAAGGAACCAATCGATCAATCACAGTCGGTCTTTACTAGATTAAATGTTACGTATTTGAACTGAGCTTTTCTCGAGATGAATTTAACATTATGTTCTCAAATTTATGAATTGCATATCACAAATTGCTGAAAAAAGAAAAAAAAATAGAAATACAATACAACACATTTTTTTCGTATTTCTCCAGGCGCTGAATAGTCAGAAAGACATTTTATTTTTTCGGTTGCTGCGGGTTTTTTTTTGTCCAATTCTAATTTCTTACATATAATTTAAATACTAATAATATATGATGTGAATTTTTTGCTTATATTTTAATAGAGCACAAAATGCATACAATCAAAATTGTCGATCGATTGGAAATTTTGTTGTTATTATATCTATTCAGTCAGATGTGTTGATTCAGCAAAATGGTGAGGAATTAAAGGAAAATTAGATAACATATTAAAAAAAACCAATATTTCCATTTATTTATTTAACATATTTCCACGTTCAACACAATATTTTTTAATGGCTCCACTGCAATTACTTCTCCAGTCAATGCCCATTCTTAGTTTTCAGACCATAATTTTTTTGTACTTATTTAGTGTCCAAATATCTGCACTCCATGGCGATAAAATTTGTACATTTGTAAATTTAGAAAACCCATTGGTATTTTTATCAATTAATTAACTTATTCAAAAGGGCTGAAAAAGAGTTTTGTGTAGTTCATTTAAAAACCAAAAAATTCCCATTTATTCAATTTTAATGCTTATCAAAAAATCTCTAACACCAACATGATTTTAGTCGCCACAAAAATTGACGCGTAATCTGCAGTAGAGCCTTTCAAAGTCACAATCTCAATAATGCTCTACACTCTTGACGTAATAGCCATATTCCTCAATGCCACACGCATTGTTGCCTCTAACAAATTTTGCCTCACCATTGTCACCCCACTCTAAGCCATAACTGCTGTTAACGATCAGCCAGAATGGCTTGCCTCCTTCTTCGCCATAGCCCACTATGCTAATGATGTGCATTGAGTTGTCAGGGTCCTCTTCCGCGGCCTTGCATTCCTCAGGGGAAGGGTCGTAGACTTCCTTGCTTTTGTAAGTCTTGAAGTGGGTGGAATATTAAGTCCCGGGACTTTGGGGTAACAGAGGATGTAAAATATCTTTTTTTGAAAACAACTAACGACTGTTAGATTTCAAAAAAATTATGTTTAAAAGAAAAGTTATGCTATTTTTTAGAAAGCTCGGTTAAAGGCACATTTTAAATTTATTTTGACCACTTTTTTACCGTTAAAGCTTAAAAAATGTTTTTTTTAAAGGTATAAATTTGGAAACATTTATTGGTAATCGTCTGGTTTGTTCCCCTCCTTTTCAAAAAAAAAAATATTTTTCAAAAAATCGACTTTTATAGGGTTTTAGAGGTCGCTCTGATCACGAATCTAAACCCCAATTCGAACCCCGGACATTAAATTCTGTTGAGGTTCGAACATAAAAGTGAATTTTGGTTAAAATTAATTCCCGATTTTTGTTCGAGTTGGGGTCCGGGGTTCAAAATTGGTCGAAATGGGTTTCAGATTCGTGATCAGCGACCTCTAGATCCCTATTTGTGCTAGATGATTTTTTGAAAACTTTTATTTTTTTTGAAAAGGGGGAAACACCAGAATTTTACCCATTTATTTATTAAGGCTTCTAAATAAATACATATTTAAAATCATAAAATAAAATTAGAACCAAATTTCCATTTTAGAAATTCTCAATATGTTTATTTTAGATGAGATAAATTTATAAATTTTTATTAAAAACTTAAAAAGGAACATTTAAAATTTATTAATTTTAGAAAACCAAAAAAAAAGGTTTTCTTTATGTAAATTTTAAAAATTAAACTACTATTTTTCCTAAAATGATATTTTACATAGCCCCTAGCATCCTGGCACTAAAAGTTCGGGCTTGCCTTGAATGATTCCGGGGCGTACATACCTAAAAATGTTCAGATTAATCAAAAATAAATTATCGACAAAAGCTGAAAAATTTTTATTATTAAGAATTAAAAAATAATTCCTCATGTTTTGATATATTTAGTATTAATGGCTTTTCCTTGTTTAAAACATACGGCTTAGCACTAGGGCATTGATTAGCATTCTTGGATTTTATTTACATCAAACCCAATGATTGTGGGTACAATAAACTTTCTGACCTGTTTTGCCACTCAAGTACGGGTAAAGTGCGTCGAGTGGAACACCATCAGTGGAAAGCCTACTGAAATTTCATAATTTACAATAGGAAACATGTATAAGTAAAAATTAAATTAAATTGTTTATTTTTGGATCACGTTTCAAATTTTACGAGGATTTTAGGTCGTATAGCGCAGATGTTTCGTTGCGAACATAAGTTTTTGGACTATACTTTTTTGTCAACCAAATCTAATAATCTTGTGATCATTCAAAAGCGCTTCACCTTTTCTTTAGCCTTACAAAATTCGAAAAGCTTTTTAGCTTGATAAAATTAAGGAAGAAAAACTTTAAACTTCAAATATTTCAAATTAATTTTCTGCTATAGATATTTTAGTAATTGTCTAATCGCGAAGCAATAGTTAGAAACAGCTTTGAAACATGTTAAGCTTTCCAATGATTTAAAAATTATAAAGTTTTGATTGCATTCGTTGCGAATTGTTGAAAAAAAGCCGCGAATCACGGATCTGTATCGCGGTCGCGCTTCACCCCTGGGTCCACCTTAAAATCTTCTCTCGAGATAAAAAAGATCCTACTTTTATTTCTACTGCTAAAAAGCTAAATTAGATATACAGTCATGGTCATATGTTTATGGCGACTTGCTGCTAACAAACACTTTCCTTAATAATTATTTACCAAGAACAGTATGACCAGAAGTGTCATAACATTTTTTGTAGCAATTTTTGTGGGCTTTCAAATGATACCAATCATTAGTCGAAATGAGAATTTTTTGTCAGATCACTTCTAGACTTTTGGTGGTACACCCCATTTTCGCGTGGTCATATGTTCATGGCGGAACATGAAAACTCAATTCCAAGTAAGCAGAAAATTCTGAAAAAATTCCTGCTAAGCTAACTTTTAATGCTGATCAAAAAAGTCTTTTACAGCAACTTTATCAGATCACTCCTTCATGGTGATCTGAAAAGCCAAAAATGGCTTGAAATCGGGGAAATTTTTGAAAAAAATTCCTAGGGGGGTTAGGAAAATTTTTCTGGAAAATTTGATAGGCCTATCAGAAAGAGCGAAAATTCTCTACCGAATTGCCTTTTGAATGTTGTGTCTACGACTTATTCCCGTTGAGGTATGGGCACTTCAATTTCGGTGTCTACAAAAAGTACCGTATTTCTTAAGAAAATAGTGCATTTTACAGTAAAATGATCAACATTGAAATTGAAGTGCCCATACCTCAGCGGGTAAGTCGTAGAGACTTGGGGTCTTTTGCATGTTGTATAGCATTTTGTGCTCTTTCTGATAGGCCTATCCAAATTTTCCAGAAAAATTTTCCCAATCCCCTAGGAATTTTTTTCCAAAATTTTCCCGATTTTCAGTGTATTTTGGAGTGTCCTGATCACTAGGAAGGAGTGATCTGATAAAGTTGCTGTAAAAGACTTTTTTGATCAGCATTAAAAGTTAGCTTAGCAGGAATTTTTTCAGAATTTTCTGCTTACTTGGAATTGAGTTTTCATGTTCCGCCATGAACATATGACCACGCGAAAATGGGGTGTACCACAAAAAGTCTAGAAGTGATCTGACAAAAAATTCTCATTTCGACTAATGTTGGTATCATTTGAAAGCCCACAAAAATTGCTACAAAAAATGTTATGACACTTCTGGTCATACTGTTCTTGGTAAATAATTATTAAGGAAAGTGTTTGTTAGCAGCAAGTCGCCATAAACATATGACCATGACTGTAATGCTTTTACAAATTTAGAGGCAAAAATGTCGGGCCCCAAAACCATGAAATTCAAAAACCCTCACAATTTATCCCTTTTTAATTAAAAATTAGTGAACTTTAATGCTTTCATGACGGCAATCCCATTGCAAGCTTCTGAAGGCTTCTTACGAATAGTACAATCAACCAAATATTGAGCGGAATAGAGGACAAGACGATCACGCTCGCCGACTCGGCTTTCAAAAACTGCTGCCGAATGAACAAGGGCCGCCGAGAAAGCCCAACAGGCACCGCAGTGCTCTAGAAATTTTCGGAAATGGAAAAATTCCAAAATATCTGTCATAGGCGAACCCTCCGTAATCAGAATACCAAAAATTAAAAGGGTGCAGAACAAGTTTGTCGTCAGAACCTATCGCTATCGTTTTTTTCGTACCAAATCCCGACCCAGAATTCAGGTCGGACTCGACCCAAATCCGACCTACTATGTTAAATTCCATTTCTTATCCAGGTTCTTCTAACAAATCTATTGGCCTTGATTCCTATAAATAATTTTCTAGTTTCAATTTCGTGCCAACGTTTCCGTGCCAGAGAACTCAAAATTTTTTAACTTTTTTTAAAGTTTTTTGTTACAACTTTTGACAATGTTTTTAAATGCTTAGAATATCTTAAAATGGCCTTCTTTGTCGATATAAATCAAATTTATAAAATTGGTCAACTGAGAAAAAATTAAGGATTCTTCATCCGCAATGGCACGTAAACAGGTGGCACCGAACTATGTTGGTCAACAAAATTTTCATTCAAGAATTTACCTTGATTTTGTGGATAAGGAATACGTCGTTCTCCGCGCCGAGTGAAGCGCAGATCAAGGGATGTCGGAAAGTCATTTTCTAGAATATTGAGTTGATATTAGATAATATTTTTCAGTTTTTTAAAATAAATTTGAAATTACCGTGGTCGGCCAATTTGGAAAGCATTATGATACCATATATGAATAAAGGAAAAATTAAATTCGTCATAATAGCTGATAATTTTTAAAATTATAATTACCAACTTTAGATTAATTTTAAAGAATCAAATAAAATTTAATTATATTTTTATATAGTCTTTATTAAAATAATAAAACTAATTTAATTTGTTGAATTAGGGGTGGCAAATGGTCAGCTTAATTTAAAAGGACTGCAAAGTGCTTCAAAAGCACAAATGAATAAAAAACAATTACTTATGTCAACCCTGCTTATAATTAATATGCAAAACAATTTTCATTTATAGAAATGAATATAAAAAGGTCCAAAATGAAAATAATTTAAAAATTTCGTCAGATAACGCTAGGCGAAAATTGTTAATATGGATATTATTTGTCTTTAAATCAGTCTTCCCTAGCTTTTTTGAAATAAGATAAATATGTACTCCAAATCGACGATTTTGACCTTAAAAAACTTTCGCGAAAACGAATAAATCCGGCTGTGCCGGTATACGCCTTCGGTGGAATTTTATTTTTTATTGTTAAATGAATATTATTCAGTTTAAAAATTGCCAATAATTCTCAGCGGAGTGACATATTTAAGGGGTGTGTTTTTAAAATCAAAAAACCAAATCCCAAAAAATTGGTACCCCTGGTTTTCGGTATTTTCAGTTCGGTTAAACGACCGTGCTAACCCTAGTTTAAGTTAAATTATCTATTCATTACTATTATTATTATTTTATTGTATTTTTATCATTTATTTAAATGATTATTTTTATATGAAATTCATACATATATTAGCGTTATTTTTAAAAAAATATTTAATTTATGAATAATCAAATGGAATTAAAAAGAATCGAATTTTTAACACAGTCAAAGTGATTTTATCATTAATATTAATTTGTTAACCAAATTGTCAAAATAATAACATTCATTAATTTCTGTGTCAATCATCGCTTTGATAAATTAAAATGAATTTTCATGTGGACAATTGAAGGTGAAGTGATTATGTTGAAAATTTTATTGTTTAATCAACGATTGCTGAAACGAAATGGCGCTTTAAATTTTGGCTTCACTGTTGGAACTCCGACGTACTCTCTGAACAAATTTTCGTATAACAAGTCCAAATATTTGTGATATTTTTGGCATGTTGTCCGTTCATATTCTTTTTCTTCAAAGTCCTCCCCAATTTGTCACATTGCCAATTTTTTCTCATAAAAACATAATGCCAAGGTATGTCTCGTATTTCTACTTTGAATATTCACTAATTTGCACTTTCTGACCATTTCACACAAATGCAATTAGCATTTTGTCGTCTCCCTGATTAAAAAATTATTAGACAAATTAATTACCCTGGTGAATTAACTCACTGATGGAATTGCATAAGTAAATGAAATTTCAAATTGATGAATAATAAATTGAAGAGAGATATTGAAAAAGAATAAAACATCATGTTTTTATTTAGTAAAATTGATTAAATGAAATTAAAAATTCATTAATTATAATTTGATTTTATTTACATAAAAAATAATTTTTTATTAAGAAATTAAATGCTACCTTTTATTAAATAAAAGATATATATAAAATATTTAAACCTATTTTTTATCAAAATGAAAAATGGAGAATTATACAGCTTATTTTAAAATAGTTATCTTCAGCAGGTTATCTAAATCAATTTTTTATATATTAATTTGCATATGCTTTTAAATAATGATGCAATTATTTAAAACATTTTATCCTCAAAGGATTGCCCAAAACTCCTTTTTTTATAAATTGCTCTAAAATTTCATCTCAGATTCACTAATATTGCAATTTTTTTAGGTTCAATAATTTTTTCGGATTAGATTCGATTTTCCTTATTTTTGCCATTTTTATACATCCGATTTATTTACATGTACACATATTTTGCAATTCCTCTTCATAAAATTATTTCATCATAATATATAATGATCGTTCATTCCCCAATTAATTAATTCATTTCTTTTGCTGATCACTGTTTTTGATGTTGTTCTTTTGTCCGTCACTCATTTGTCAGAAATCGCCCCTTTTTGGATACAAAATTTCGGAAGACATTTTATGAATTTTTTCTGTAAATTCGGCAAAAAATGAGCAAACATTTTCACTCTTTCTAATTAATTTTCCAATTTTTTTTTTTTTGTATAAAATGCCTTTTTTCTTCTCCTCTTCCTCATTTCATTCATTCATTCGTTCTCCCTATTTTTCCCAGTCATTTTGTTGCTGCAAATGTCTTCAGAAATTCTGTACGTTTATTATTTCCATTTTTAATAAAGTTTTTTTCACTTATTTTGCTCGACTAACCAATTTTAAAGAATTTAAAAACCCATTTTGAAAGTTTAGCTTTTTGAAAGCTTAAACAGCAATTGGCTTCCCTCATTTTGATGCTTTTTCCTTCCATTCATTCATTTCTTTCAGTTGGTCTGCCGTGTTTCTTCTGTTGGTCGGCTGTGCCATCATTCTTTGGTTCTGTTTGGACAATGCCAAAAAACGACGAAAAGAAATGTAAATAAAAAAAAACAAAATTTGAAAATTTCATAAATTCTCCAATTTTCAGCTTTATCTGCGGCGATTGTTGGCTTTTGGTGTTCGATTTTCTTGCGCCTTCTCAGCTCGGAATCGAAATTGCACTGATTAGCCGCCGCTTTGACTGCATCGTCGACGAACATTTCAAAACGCGCAAATGGACATTGGGCAAAATGCGAATTTGCCACAAAATTGGAGATAATGGCACCAAGCAAATGCAAATTGTCAATTCCGATGGAAAAGAATTGCCAATTCCGAAAAAGCCGTTGCCGAACAAAATCATCGGATTCAGTGGCATTAAAATCATGTAAGTTTACCTAATTAAATTGGCATTGATTTGTAACCATCATATTTTCTGCTTTTCAGGTACATCGATCACAATGTGCTCAATTTTCTTCGCCGTTTTCAACGCTTTTTCGCCATTTGTGCAATCGATTTGATCATTAGCACGGAAAATGTTTGCATTTTGGAGTTTGCTTTGCTTAACATTTGGCCAATGTTTCGCCATGCCGTGCGCGTGAAGTTTTTGGACTCCATCGCTTTTCGCCGTCTACGTCAATTGGCCCCGTCACTGCTCACCGATTGCCCATCCCTTCGCGCTGTGTTGTTTGATGACGGCATTCTCCCCGAATTTCCGCCCGATGACAGTGCCAATGCGTCGGATGGTCAAGCAGTGACCAAATGGTTGCTGACGCCTCGTCCGGATGGTGTGCCGAAGTGGCTCGAATGCTCTTTGAATTCACCGGTGGATCAATTGTCATCAATGATGGAACAATTCAAAGCGGTGATTATCACGCGGTGTTTAATTGGTTTTTCTATGACTTTTTTGTCCCATTTTTAGGTATTTTCCAATGCTTCTTCTCCAGTTACTTTTCGCATTCGCTTTCCGCTGTCTTCTCCAATTGACTCCGTTGTGCCATTTGATCAGATCAACGAATTCACCGGGGAGAAATTGGCACTTAAACAAAATGCAAATGCTTGTTGGCTTATCCGTTGTCCAATTGCATGGGACAGGAGAAATTGGGAAAATGTGAGGGATGAAATTAATGCGCGAACGAATCCAATTGACATTGTGATCAAAGATGACGGATATGACGACGGGTGAACAATTTTAAAATGCTTAATTATTTTATGAGTCCAATCACCAATTGCTTAGACTTTGTGCTTTCAATTGATACAAAAAATTAAGAATGGTTAATTGATTGGACTCATAAAATGCCATTAAACTCATAAAAATTGAATTGATTTATAATTTGCAATCGAATTCATCATGTTTTCAGTGTTCTCCTCGACGCCGCTTCTCCCGGGCCGAGTGATCACTGATCAACAGCAGCAGCAGAAATTAATTAATTAATTAATTGATGCGATTATGTGACCGAAATTATATTGGCACTGTGCTATTTCAATATTGCCTAATTGTTTGGATGTATTTGACTTTTGCTTGCTTCCAAATCGTCCATTTTCTTTGTATTTTATGTTTATGTAATTAAATTCATTGTGACTAATTAATCGTTGATAAAATGGGTAATGATATACGGCAAAACGCTGGTGATATTCGCGGCCCAGCACAATAAATGGTTTGGCACAACAAATTCCTGTTGGCCTTAGGCTGTCAATTTTTTAGCCATACAAAATTAGGCATTATTAACTGTATTTCAAAACGGAAAATTTACAATTAATATCCGCTGGAGTAGGGGATGATCATTGATCAATAGGGATGCTCAAGACCGATAAATAATTTCTCGAGACTTGTCCAGAGTCCGAAAACGCGGAGACCCAAAATCCGAGACTTCTCAAAAAATTCACACACTTGGAAATTGATGAAAACTTTAAATTTATTTTCAATGAGAGATTAATAAGAAAATATGAAAAAAACTCGGCGAACAATTTTGTGCTCATTTCGTTGGACCTAACGGTTTTTCCAGAAAAATTTTGCCAATCGCATAGATTTTTTTTCTCATTTTTTTTCTGCTTTCCACCATCTGGCCACTCTGCCGTGATTCCATTTCGGCACTTTTGCATTTTCGTGAGCCTTACAAGTGTCAAAAAATCAGTGATTAGTCTCTACGAGTTGCGTTTCGCGTTTCCGGCTTTTGAATTGAAATTTTTTCAAAATTTGCTCCCCATTTGTTTTGAAATATTTTTACGTACGCATTTCAGTTGGATTTGCAACGAAGTTTTGATGGATATTTTGCACTTGTTTGAGCGTCCTCAACTCGTCCTCAATGGACTCATAAAATCTTTAAGCATTTTAAAATTGTTCACCCGTCGTCGTATCCGCCATCTTTGATCACTAGGGATGCGATTTTTAGGCACAAAAAATCGCGAAAAAGGCACCTAAAAAGGCATTAAAAAATCGCAAAATAGGCATTAAATAGGCACAAAAACCCTCGAATAGGCATTAAAATAGGCAAAAAAAGTTTTTTTTTATTAACGCTTTTTAGGTGGCAAAACTAAAAATTAATCAAAAAACCTATTTTGCTTATATTTCAATTGTTTTAAAGTTGTTTTCGACAAAAATAATTTTTTACCACAAAAATTTTTATGAAGAAAAAATAATTAATTTTTGGGGACGAATTTTTGTGAAATTTTTTTTTCAATTCTTAGGGGTGTATTTTCTGAATTTGGTGTAACAAAGCGTAGAAAAAAGAGAAAAAGTCCAACAAATTTACAAATGTAAGAGAAGAGGGGGGCGGAGATTTGTCGAATAATTTTTGAAAGGAAAGGCAAATTAGGACATGAGATTCAACGACGACGAAGGCACAACGACGACGACGTCACAACGGCGGACAACGGCACAACGACGACGACGGCACAACGACGGACGACGGTACAACGACGCGACATGACGGCACAACGACGGCGACGGCACAACGACGCGACGACAACGACGACACAGCAACGAATGGACGAACGACGACAATGGCACCGCGACGACGACCCAACGACCACGACGATGACACGTTCGCCTATAAATTGTCATCAGCATTGTTCAAGCACATCGACATGTTCATCAGCACCCAGCCCCCATGGCAAGCGGATTTAAGTTTTCTCAAAGCTTTATTAAACTAAATAATATAAAGAAAATTTTTTTTTAAATAAGAAGTGTTTTCTAACTCCGACCCAATATTTTCATATAAAAAATTGATTGAATATAATTTTCATTTAATTTATTCCCAAATAAATGAAAATAATTAAATATTTTATAAAGAAAAACCAAATGCTTTATTCTGCTTATGTTATATTTTTTGGCATTTGTTATTTTCCATCAATTTTTATTACCATTTTCAAATGCAATTCCATCGGTGAGTCAATTAAGAGGATAACGGTCTACCTCAGTTCGGCCCCGCACGGTTCGGCCCCAACCAATTTTTTGACTATAACTTTTTCTTTGTCAATCAGATCCAACATAGTTGGTATCATTCGAAAGCTTAATGTGTTTAGAAGCTTTTACTAAAGCTATTGAATGGCAATTAGACAAATATCGAAAAAGTTATAACATGAAAACTGAAAAAATCAATTTTTTTAAAGTTTTTTCTTCATAAAATTTTTCCAGGCTTAAAATTTTTTTGTTTTTTTGTAAGGCTAATAGAGTTTGTAAAGAGCTTTCGAATGATACCAACAATGTAGGATTTGTTTGACAAAGAAAAAAGTTATAGCTCGAAAACTGGGCTTGGGCCGAACCGTGCGGGGCCGAACTGAGCCGTTTCGGAGGATAAATATATTTTATAACCCAATTTAATTAGGTGTACGATAAAATGTTAATTGCATTTATGAAAGGACAGAACGAAATTACATTAAGTGAATACTCAAAACAAAAATACGAAGCACACCTTGGCATTGTATATTTTATGAGAAAGAATTGGCAATGTGAGAAAATTGGGAAGAAATTTGGAGAATGTGAACGGACAAAATGCCAAAAATATCGCAAATATTTGGACATTTTGTACGTATATTTGTACAGAGAATATGCCGGAATTCCATCAGTGAAGCCAAAATTTGCATTTAAAGATAAAATTGAAATTGAAGGCCCAATAATTTATGCGGTGAATTGCCTCGTGAAAATTTCGCAATTTTATTTGAATTCATATTGGAGTAAATTTTGTAAATATAAATTAAATGAATTATTTACTTATCAATCTGAACCAAAATTGCTGAATGAGGAGAGATTGAATTATTCATTTAAATTTGAAAATGAATTGCCAAAAGTGACAATTGATGAAATGATTTTGCAATTGGCAATTGACACAGCAAATGAATGCCAAACAAATGAAAGTTTAGAGGGAATAATTAAACAAAATTTTGATGAAAATTTGGAGAAAATATTCAAAAATGCGGAAGAGAGGGCAAAAGAAGAAGATATAAACTTAATAAATCATGACAAGCATTTTATAATTGTGGAATCGAAATTCGATGATCAATGGGAATGGGTGAGACAATTAACATTCAATTAAAATTATTAATAAATCCAAAACTTAGAGTGAAGATGCTTTATTTTCGGAATTTGTCAAAGGTTTAGCGACAAATTCGGAGAATTTTTTTAAAATGGCAAAAGAATATTCGAACTATTTGTTTCGATTGAAAGAGTTAGGGAATTTTGATGAAGAAATCGAATCGTATGTTGAAAAAATGATCAATTTTGGGTTATGCGAAACTGAGAAAATGAAAGAGTATTTGACGCACAAATATGAAGCCCATCTTGGCGTTTTGTATTTGATGAGAAAGCATTGGCACTGTGCCAAAAAAGGGAAGAAAATTAAAGAAGATGCCGAAAATATGGAAAACAGAAAATATGTGCACATTTTGTACGAATATTTATTCCGACTTTATGTTGAAGGTTTTTTGAGTATTTTGGAATTTTTTCATTTATTTTAGCAAATTGTTGAAAATGAATTGAACAATGTCTTTGGTCCTTGGGAGATGGATTTGGTAAATGAGGATGAACTAAATTATGAAATTAAAGAGAAGAAAAGTGGGGAAAAGGCATTAAAAACTAAAGAAACAAATTTGGCCGAAATTCGTAGAGAATTTGAATTAAAAATGGAAAATATATGCAGAAATGCCATAGTAGCAAAGGACAAATTGGAAAAAGCAAAATCTGAAGCAGAAAATGATGAAGAAAAATAAAAGCTGGCAAATGAATAGGTGACAAATTTGGCACTTTAATTTCTTCGCCGTTTTCATAAATTTTTCTTATTGTCCATAAAACCCGGGGTATTCTTCTTCTGATCACTTCCATTTATAATTCTCTTTCCATTGAGAATGTTCTGTCTTATTTTCCATATTTTTTGCACTTTTATTTTCGAAAAATTTCTTCAATTTTTTTTATTTGAATTTTCCGACATCACTGATGAGTTTCATTAGCAAATGAAAATTATCATGCAATTCGTAGAATTAAGTGAATTTTTGTCAGGGATATAACAGATAAAGTTTCAAAATATTTTCGGAAGTGCCCCAGGGAAGGGTCTTAGGCCATTACTTTTTTAATGTTTATAAATGATCTGCCTCCTTTGTTGAAAATGAAACGGCATCAATTGCTAATTGCAAAATCTTTTCGTTAATTAACAATTTTTGATCATTAATTGTGCGTAAATAATTGGGGCTTCATTTTCAATTTTATTTTTTAACACAAATTTTGGTTTCTTTGTGTGAATTCCGACATATTTTTTGCACAAATATTCGTAGAAAATATCCAAATATTACGTTCGTGTTCTTCAAATTAAAACATTTTGCAAAAGTTAACCCTATTTAATTAAGCAAAAATTAACCCTATTTAAATAACTCATCGATGGATTTGCATTTGAACATGGAACAAGAAAATGATGACTTTTTTAATTGCATTTTTTTGGCTATTTAACTTTTAAAACAAATTTTGAATTTGTTGATTTTCGGCAATTTTAAAATTTTATTTTTTATTACAAAACCGAAACAATAAATATACTGTATTTATTATTTATTTAATGATGAATCCAATTGTTATGTCTTGTCACAACATTTAATGGAATTGCATTTGTGTGTTGTTGGTGTTGCGTGCCGATAGATTTTTTGATGCCAATACTTTCCAAAAACCCATTGATTTCCTCGCGATATAAACGACTTAAAAAAAAATTAATAAATATAATTTCACATTTAATAATAATCAACATAAATAAAACAATAAATTAAAATACATATGAAGGTAATTTCAAATGATTCCCAATTAAACCATTAATTAACCTTACAAATTTTCTGTTTTTTTTACCTAAAATAATAAAGTGTCGGTCCATTTGCCGATGATGTAACACAGTTGGAAATTGTGCCGAACCCGGCAGTAATATAAGTTGTGGTAATTGGAGAAAATTTTGTAACTTTTAAAAATTGGATACGATAAATTGACGGAAGCCAACCAATTGTTTCCAAAAAGACGAGGAAAAGCAATGAGCGGAAAATGCTTTTCGAGAAATGCTGATTTTCTGAAAATATGGTAAAAATAGGCATTATTTAATAAAATTATTGTAAAGATCTAAAACTGAATTAAATAAAAATTAAAATGAAGATTTAAATAAATTAAATTTTTACATTTTTTTACCAGTTTTGAATTTTAAAATCAAAACAATTGCAATGTAAATGATGACCAATAGAATGTGCATTATCACTGATCGGTTAAACGAAATTGTGTAGAAGAGTCCTTTCCCACTGATGTCAGAAGCTGCGCACATAACCATACTTTTGATTTAAAAAAGATATTTTATATATTATATATATATATATATATATATATATTGCAAATCTAATTTGGCAATTATCGTTCATATAGTCCAGAGCCAAAACTAGACAAAATATTATAATCAATCAATTCCTCTCGGCTTCTAAACCATTTGCCGTCTCAGTCCCAAAGGCATTTGCCATTTCAGTCCTGAGTCAATTATTCTTCAGAGATTGGTCGCCCAACAATTTTTTTTCGGATTCATCAATTATTGTACATACTGAGAAACGTCGATTTGATATATATTTTTTCCAGTTTTGGCTCTGGACTTGATGAACGATATTTCCTTTAATTTTAATTATTCGTTTAAAATTCTAATTTATTGTAAATGTGCTAAAATGGAAAAGTTCAGCTTTTCTCAGAAACAATAAAGCAAATTTGTGTAATTAGACAATTTAAAATGTTCTTCATTTCGCGAAAAAAATTTTAAAAATGGACTACCGTAGTACGACGGTATTTGAACCCCCGCCCCCCTGAATTAGAACCCCCCTCTGAATTATAACACCTCCCCACAAAAAAAATTTTTTCAAAAAAGAAGTCAAATAACCTGCCTATTTGATATCTTAAATACCTTTACCTATAAGAATTAATGGTAAATTAAATTTTAACCTGAAATTTTCAAAAAAATAATTTCTGATTTTGGGCGTCTCTGAAATTTGGGCGAATGTTTGAAAATTCATAACTCATTTCTATGTTGATCAATTATAGTTCAAAAAAATCTTTAAAAATAGAGGAAAGTCTGGGAATTTTTGCATTTTATTAGAATTTTCTTTCTTCAAAAAGAAAAAAGTTCTTACAAAAACATAAATTTTGGAAAATTTTGATTTTTCATGAAAAAATTAATATCACTGTTCTAAAAAAAGGTTATTTTGGAAATGAAACACACGAAAAAATCCGCAATTTCTTTCCGGGCCTGTGTTTCATCTTTCAAGGTCATAAACGGAATTGACAATGATTTGCATAGGTGATAAAGAATGGGTTTCTAGGCCATGGGTTTAAATCCACTTGACTGTAAATTTGAGCCCATGGACCTGAAACTCCTGGCGGTACGACAATTGCGGACCGGCAATTGCGGACCGTACATTTGCGGACGACAATTGCGGACGACAATTGCGGACCGTACATTTGCGGACGACAATTGCGGACGACAATTGCGGACCGTACATTTGCGGACGACAATTACGGACGACAATTGCGGACCGTACATTTGCGGACCGTACTTTTGCCAAAAAAATTAACTGGAAGGGTGGGCCTCGTCAGTACGATCCCTTCCGTATTACAAATTCAAAAACCTAAGTGTGTTTCGGCCCTTCCGTAGACACACCAAATAATGAAGCTCACAGCAATAAATTAATAAATAACAAATAGAAAGCACAAATTAAGGAGAAAAAAGCAAAGCATAGGATTATAAAATCTATAATTATGTTTATTTTATTGGCTTGCTGAAGGCCCAACAACAGCTTCTACGATATAACAAAAATTTATTGGCCCCAATTATCGATGTCGTTTCCCGCTAGTCTATATTGTAAAGCTCTAAGATGGTCTAAATAAAGAATGAATTTTTGCTAGAATCCAAAGACTTCAATTATCACATTTTTTCAATGATTGAAGACATAACCGGACGGAGCCATGTTAAGGAAATTTGCTTTTATAGTAAGAAAATTTGCAATAATTTAATTTAATTAAGTAATTTAGCTAAAGATGGTGGGGATAGAAAAATTGGACGATCACGAAAAGCAATGGCTATAGTGCTTATGTATGGTTTGATGAATGGAAAAAGTCTTGAGTTATTTTTATGTTCATAAGTTGTATTTGTAGAAGCTGTTGTTGGGCCTTCAGCAAGCCAATAAAATAAACGTATTATAGCTTTAGCATTCTATGCTTTGCTTTTTTCTCCTTAATTTGTGCTTTCTATTTGTTATTTATCAATTTATTGCTGTGAGCTTTCTTATTTGGTGTGTCTACGGAAGGGCCGAAACACACTTAGGTTTTCGAATTTGTAATACGGAAGGGATCGTACTGACGAGGCCCACCCTTCCAGTTAATTTTTTGGCAAAAGTACGGTCCGCAATTGTCGTCCGCAATTGTCGTCCGCAATTGTCGTCCGCAAATGTACGGTCCGCAATTGTCGTCCGCAATTGTCGTCCGCAATTGTCGTCCGCAATTGTCGTCCGCAAATGTACGGTCCGCAATTGTCGTCCGCAATTGTCGTCCGCAAATGTACGGTCCGCAATTGCCGGTCCGCAATTGTCGTAGCACCAAACTCCTTTTTAACAAAACATGCAACTGTTCATCTTGTTAATGAAATCATTGCCGAAATTGAAAAAATAACATTTTTAATTAAAACTACTGAAAAATTTCCGTATTTAACAAAAAAAAGTTTACAAAAAAATTGCCTTTTTGGAGCCTTTTTGAAAAAATAAAGGTTGAAAAATAGAACCCCCCCCCCCCTCTGTAATAAAACCCCCCTTGTGAGGGGGTTGAAAAATGAAACCCCCGGGGGTTCAAATACCGTAAGTACGGTACTTTATCTTAATTCTAAATTCGTTTTTACGTGTTTATGTCGTGGTAAGCAGAAAAGGATAGCCAGATCAATAACAAATTCGATGCAACCGACACACAAAAAAACAAAGCATGCAAATTCTTTGAGCCATTATTCATACTCCTAAATAAAAATATAAAAAAATTAATTAATTAAAAAATTATTTTCCGACCAAATTGGCAATAGAACATTTGCGAGACGTTCAAGCCCAATTTGGAACATCAAGCAAAAAGACATTAGCACACTGAACACTGGCACTGCTTGGAAGTAAAAACAGGTCGAATTTGGCACAAAATTTATGCCAAAAACAGCGATCAGCAAAATGATCAGAGAGTTCAGTTGGAATAGTGCCGAAAACAGGGAATCCAACGCGAACAGCACATTACATATGTTGTGAAGCTTTCTAAAACATACTATAAGATTAGGGATATCGAATAAGTGGTTGTTTCGATTCTTAAAATTTCTTATGGTTTTGGTTTTTTGTTTTGGTCTCGACTTTCGGGGTCATAAGTCATTTAAATTTCGTAATAATCATCAGAAACAGATTATCACATCAGTTATTTTTTTGAAAGTTTTTTGATATAATTTTCCAGGGGTGGAGGATGGCGTTTCGAAAGCAAAAAATATTTTCGGAAATCTTTCTTCCCTGAATTTTGCCGTTGCTCAATTATATGCCAATGTTATCCGTTCGTGTTCTTTATGGTTGAAGCGATCACGGTTATGACAATCAGCATTTTTTGATAAGTTTTTCAGGGATTAAGAATGGAGTTCGTTACGAAAAAATTTGTCGGGAATCAGTTTTTTACGTCATTCCTCCTGCTGGTGTGTTCGTTAATATTCCTACTACTGTACTCGCTTACTTCGACTTTACGGTAGTGGCAATCAAAATGGCATTAAACAGAATGCCAATCGATGAAAGAGCACACTTTTCGCCCATAATTAACCACATGGCCAAGGTGTGTTGGTCCCCGTTTTGATGGAACAGTTCAACATAAGTTAATTGCTGATTTTGTGGCGATTCGGTTGCATTTAAAGGCATCATTTTCATTAAAAAAAAAATTAAATATTTTTCAAATAATCATTTCAAAGATTGTCTTTGGTTTTATTATGTAATTGCGCATTTTCAATGTAATTGGCGGCTTATTTAATAATAATTTTTACGCTAATAATAGGTGAGAGTGTTAAATCAAATTATTATATGTATTTGTTTATATTCGCGAAATGTAATTAATGGTTTGCCGAATTATTTTAGGGTGGCGCTTCAAGCGGGATCTTGCAAATATGAAATTTCCGATCTCTATTAAAACCAATATGGTAGTTTGCAATTTTTTCCCTGAATTTTGAGTTGGTGGCGAAAAAAAAGTGTGCCGTCAAATAAATCAGTGCCAGGCATTTTTTAATTGGCAATAAAAAATGATAATCCGTGGTAATTTGCTGATAAGAAACAATATTGAAAAACTTTCCGCACAGATGAGCATCTTATAGCTTTTTATAAATCCCATTTGGTGGTCCTGCTCAGTCCCTGTTCCTGGTTTATGCAAAAATATCCGGGCGCCGGATTTTCGACATGAAATATTTTATTTTTAAGAGGGATTTTCGATAGTAAAGGATAATATTTGAACATTTTGTAATATACGGAAGGATGTTTTTGCTCTGCTGGTGTACATTTAAAACCATTTTACATGTTCTACGAGCTCTACAAAAATCATTGAAAAAGATATTCAAAAATTTCGTCTTTTGGTAATTTTCGTTTTCTAATTTTTTTTTTTTTGATAATTGACTAATCACCAGCAAATTGCATAGAAAAAAAATGCTTAAGCATTGGGTGTGGTGAGATGAAGACTTTGGCATAATAAACCAGGAAAAGGGACTGAGCAGAGGACCACCAAAAATGGGAATTTACAAAAGCTAAGATTTTGAAATTTTAAATATTTAATGATGTGCTTACTTTTTTGCATAAACTAATGAAATTTCAAAAAGAATTGCTCTTTCATTTGAAAATTATTGTGGCGTTTTGTTGACATGGAATTTCACACTTTCTTTCTTTAATAACAATTTGTTTAATGAATTGCATTTTGCAACGTACATTTCTCATTAAAAAGAAAGGTTTGCCCCTTTCAAATTAAACAATGTTTGTTTATAATTTGTTCGTTTGTGCGGAAACTTTTAAGCTTCTTGCCCTTACGTTAATTAGGCGGATTATTAGGGCTGGGAAATTTAGGCAAATAGCTAAAATTTTTGCGCACTTAATACGCATAAATAAGCACGAAAAAAGCATTTTCCGCTTGGTTTGGTGCTTCTACGATGACTTTTATAATACCTATTCATACCTATTTGGGAGTTTTTCTACCTTACCTAGGTACCTCTACCTATTTTAAGGATTTTTTAGAAAATTCCATAAAAAAAATGCAATCAAACTAAAAATACACTAAGAATTGGCCCGAAAATTTTTCCAAAATACACCCCTAAGAATTGGAAAATTTTCCCAAAAATTCATACACCAAAAATTATTATTTATTTTTTTACAAAATTTTAATTTCCAAATGTTAATTATTTGCTATGAAAACCTTATAAATATTTAAATTATTCATTTACACAAAAATTAGAACCAAAATTTTACTGTTTTTTTTTTGTTTTTGTTGCTATTAAAAAAATCGTTAAAAATTTTTTTTTTACCTATTTCGTGAGTTTTATAACTATTTAATAACTATTTTGAGCTTTTTTTGTACCTATTTAAATACCTATTTCGCGATTTTTCTTACCTAAATTTCTCAGCCCTACGGATTATCATCAAAAAATAAGTCAAATATTTGTTGCCAATAAAAAAGTTTGGTCATGTTCGTCTATTTGACTTAATAGTTTTTTCTTTCACCCTTTCATACATTAAAAAGGGGGGTGGGTCGGAAACAATTTTTTTGTGAAGGGGGGTCGGCCGCCCGATGAGCTTTTTTTTGCTTTTCAAAAACCGTTTGTTTCGGCGCGCTTTTTCCAACAAATTTTCGGGAACAGGGCCGGCGGTGGATAGGCGCCGCCGGGGAAAATTTTGGAGTTTTGGGTGTGATTTGTTAACAGATTTGCACAAAAAATGGCCAATTTTTGTGAATTAAGCCAATTTATTAATGAAAAAACGCCAATCATCTGTTGATCATCAATTAATTGTTGATCAATTACCATTTTTCAGCTGACACATCTCCGTTGGACAAGTGATAATTAGGGATGCAAATTTATAGTTGCTAAAAACTGCCAAAACAATTAGTTTTTAGGTTCTGAAAAAACACCAAAATTAAATTGGGAAAATAATTGCTAAAAACTTTCAAATTTAGGGTGTAAAATGACAAATTAAAACATAAATGTTTGGCATTACAAAAGGTAAAAGGAAAAAAACATTTTGACGGCAAAGTGGTCCCAGTTTCGGGATTAAAATTCGCCTCCTTTTCCCATTTGCTTTCATCTCGCGCAATTGGACGACGGCGGATCAGCAGAAAACATTGGCTATTGTCAGTGCTTTTCCACGTCAATTGTTCCCGAGTCAATTCATTGGTCAGCAGAACAAATGGCACAACGGAGCAAGCAGAAGAAGAGCGAGGAAAGCAAACGGAAACGATGAATTGGCAGGAGATGAAGCCGAGGCAAAAGCCTAAAAAATGGAAAATTGACAATTAGGTAATCTTTAAATGTTGGTAAGCACCGCTTTGAAGGCTTCAATTGTCGGTGCCAAATTCTTATCATAGTGCAAACAGCAACTGAGCACGTTCGGCACATTATCCGGCCTTAATGTCCAAATGGCGGATCAGCGCAATGCTAAGGCCAAGTTGAGAAGGCGGGAGCAATTCGAACACTTTGAGCCAACAATCGGCAGAGACGAAACTGAAGAAAAAAGGAAAACAAAATTTAAAATTGGAATTGAAAATTGGCATTTTTAATTTTACATTGTTTTTGCCATCTCTTTTTCCGCTTCTTTTCCATTGTCTGACATTTTGCTGAGGCCAAATTATTAAGACAATTCTCGACGGATTTAAAATTAGCTTATTGTTAGCAAAACGAATAGATCAGTTGAAGTTATAACTAGGGATGGGAATTTTATATAAGAAAAATCGCGAAATATGTAAATAAAATATGTATAAAATGCAAAAATACTTATGTATGAAATATGTACAAAAACGGAACCCGTCAGTTGGGCCCTCACGATTGGGCCCCCACGGTTGGGCCCTCACGTTTGGGCCCCACACGTTTGGGCCCCAGTATGTTTTTCCACTATAACTTTCTATAACTTTTTTCGGTGTCACCCAAATCCAACATTGTTGATATCACTCGAAAGCTTAACATGTTTAGAAGCTTTTTCTAAGCTATTGCTTCGCGATTAGACAATTACCAAAAAATTTATACATGAATATTGCAAAAAAGTCAAAATTTTTGAAATTTTTTCTTAATAAATATTTTCCAGGCTTGAAAATCTTTTCGCTTTTTGTAAGGCTAATAGAGCATGTGAAGGGCTTTCAAATGATACCAAGATTGTTGTATTTGGATGCCAAAAAAAAGCTATAGTGGAAAAATATTCTGGGGCCCAAACGTGAGGGCCCAAACGTGGGGGCCCAAACGTGAGGGCCCAAACGTGGGGGCCCAATCGTGAGGGCCCAACTGACGTAGACCGTACAAAAACCCCAAAACATGTACTAAAATATGTAAATAAAATTTTTTAAATGGCTATTTTTTGGAAAAAAATATCCTCGTCAAGGGTGAAATAGGCACAAATTGCCTTAAAAATGACCTAAAGAGGCTTAAAATTAGAATCACCTTTTAATATTAAAAAAAAAAATTATTTTTTACATCTAATTTTTGTGAAAAACCCGATTTTTGAGGTAAATTTTCAAATTTTTTTAAAAATTTTTCACAAGAAATTTCTTTAAATTGTCAAAAACCTCAAAGATTGCAAAATATGTACGAAAAAATGCGAAAAAGTCCAAAATATGTAAATAAAAGTTCCAAAAATTCCCATCCCTAATTATATAACGTGAAATTGCGAAAAAGTCGAAATTTTGAAAAAAACTTTCGAAACCTTTTATGCAAAAATTTGTTATGTATTTGGGTGTAAAATAATTTGCCAATTTTATAAAATTTTCGGCACTTTTGCACAATTTGTAAGCAAAAATCAGATACACTCACCAAAAAAAAGTCTTGGGATAAAAAGGCGAAAATTGGCAAAAAGCAATTAGGTAAAACTCTCTCTGCAAAAGTTTTAATTGGAGCTTGTTTTTACCATTTTTAATAGCCAGTGTCATGCTTTATCAGATGCAAATAATATTTTTTTGATTAAACAAAAACTGAATGATTTATTGAATGAAAGGCAAAGATGCTCAAAAATCAGTGCTTTTACACCAACTTGATCAGATCACTTCTTCATGGTGATCCGAAAAGCCAAAAAATTTTTTGATCATTTTCCCTTGCAATTCTGTAGAAAATAGTGATTTTTTGTAATCATCAAATTCACGTAGCCGTACCATCCAAAAGGAATTTGGTAGAGAATTTTGTGATCTTTCCAATGAGCATATCGAAAATTTCCAAAAAAAAAAAAAAAAATTTCTCATGCCCCCTAGGAATTTTTTTCGAAAATTTTAACGATTTCAAGCAATTTTTGGCTTTTCAGATCACCATAAAGAAGTTTTGCTCAGCATCAACAGTTAAGCCAAGCATGAATTGTTTCAGATTTTTAAATTAATTACATACATATAAGAAGGTTTTTTATGTTTTGTCCCAAGACTTTTTTTGCACTGATTTTTGAGCACCTAAGAAACGAGAGGTCGGAAGAAATAGTGCATGGATTGTGTGGCCCCTCTGCCACCCATTCCTCGCCCCATTTACACCCCAACGAATAATAGAACATTTATTTTCCATCATTTATAAGAACGGCGATTGCTGTTGACGCTGTGCGATTGCTCGCCGGCGCCGTTTCCCGCTGCTCGCGGTTGGCCCCCGTGGGCCGGCTGCGTTTGTTCGCTGTTCGCTCGCTTGGCGAGCAGCGACATTTGCGACGCACTTCCCCTGTCGCCGGGGGGTGCGGAGCCAAATTTGGCTACGCGTCTGATAAGACGTGTAGCTGAAATAGTCGCTGTCGCTAATAAGCGCCAGTGGCATGTTTGTCCTTATGGCTAATGGCCATAAGGGCAGAATGTGGGCCCATGTCCCCTTAAGGGGTTCATGGTCCCTGAAATGGGCATTGGCCTGGCAATGGTTATGTCCTCATGTGCAATCGCTGATGCGATCGCCATGCTCCCCGCCAGCGGTTGCATTCGGTTGGAGTCGGTTTGAGCGCAAAATCGCCAATTTTTTTTTCAGTTTACTGTTAAATTAATTTGTGTTTCATGAGTATTCGAATTTTTACGTTTTTTTTTATTTTTTTGTCCGCTTTTTGAAAAGAATAATAATTTATTCGATTTTTAATTGAAAAAAAGAATAATAATTTATTCGATTTTCAATTGAAAAAAAGAATAATAATTTATTCGATTTTCAATTGAAAAAAAGAATAATAATTTATTCGATTTTCAATTGAAAAAAAGAATAATAATTTATTCGATTTTCAATTGAAAAAAAGAATAATAATTTATTCGATTTTCAATTGAAAAAAAGAATAATAATTTATTCGATTTTCAATTGAAAAAAAGAATAATAATTTATTCGATTTTCAATTGAAAAAAAGAATAATAATTTATTCGATTTTCAATTGAAAAAAAGAATAATAATTTATTCGATTTTCAATTGAAAAAAAGAATAATAATTTATTCGATTTTCAATTGAAAAAAAGAATAATAATTTATTCGATTTTCAATTGAAAAAAAGAATAATAATTTATTCGATTTTCAATTGAAAAAAAAGAATAATAATTTATTCGATTTTCAATTGAAAAAAAAGAATAATAATTTATTCGATTTTCAATTGAAAAAAAAGAATAATAATTTATTCGATTTTCAATTGAAAATTATAATGAGCTTCCGACAAAAAATAAATATCGATTGAATTAACAAATTCTGACGAAAAAATTGGAGAGGAGAAAATTAATTTTTGGTGTTTTAGTCAATATTTTACAAAAATGTCAATTAAGCATAAAAATAAGCACTAAAATGCTAAATTCAGCACACCAAATTAGTGCTCTACATTAAGCATGAAAATACAAATTAAAGCAAAAATCAGCATGAAAAAGTTGAACCTAGAAGCCTCAAACCAAGTTAGAAATGGCGTCTTTCATGCTTATTAGCACGCCCAAATTTGGCAAAAAATTTCAGCAAATGCTGCAAAACCCGGGCTCTATTAATAACTAATGAATTTGATGCTGTGGAATTTCTGCAGAATACTTGTTTAAATTGAATTATTCTATGTTCCCTGAAAACCGAAGTGAATCGGTGCCATGGCTAGGGATGTGCGAGAAATAATAGATTCTGCTAAGAATTAATAATTTTTTTCTTTTATGAATTTTTAGGGTTTTTCTAAATTTTTTTTAAAATAAAATTTGCTACAACACAAAATGGAAATATCAATGGATAAAAATTGATGCATGTAAAAAGAAAATTGGTGTGCTGCCTGATGATTGCCTTAATGATGATTAAATTAGCCTATTGAGTCGTCATAAGAACGTATAGAATATTATATTTGGAGACAAATCCGCACTTTTTGGCTTTGCGGTGAATCGTATCCGGATGAACCTGCAAAGACTCGGCGCTATAAATTTTTAAGTTTGATATTTATTTACGTTGATGGAATAAAATTTTAAGGTTTTCTCCGCAATAATTAGGGCTGGGAATTTTATGTAAATACATAATTTTTTTTTCCTGGCTTCCCCGTGCTCTGAATAATAGGAAAACACTTTTTTTTGTGTTTGCGAACAAAAGTTGCGACTTTTATTAGATATTTTTAAATATTTTCGGGTTTTTTCTACATATTACATATGTACATATGTATTTTTATACATATTTTGGGCTTTTTCGCATTTTTTTTATACATATTTCGCAATTTTTGAGGATTTTTAAGGAAACTTTTTTAGGTGCCCCCAATGTCGTAACATTTGACTGAAAAAATCATAATGTTTAAAAAATAATAAACAAAAAAATTCAAAAAAATTATTTGGTGTTTTTTTTTAATTTTTTTCTAATATTTTGTGTAACAGATGACAAACCGTTAGAATTTGTTAATAATAAGAGTTAATTTGAATTAAATTAAAAAAATATTTTGAAAATATTTCTCTAACTTAAATTGTTAAGCTTCGATTTTTAAAAATGTTACGTATTTTTTTTATTATTTTAACGCCATATTCACAAAAAAAAAAAAGTATTTTTGTTAAGCATCGATTTAATTAAATTTATTCAATAAAAAAACTAATAAATGTTCTACTTTAAGCAATGAAATATAATTAAAAACCTACAAATGCTAAATATTGTAAAAAAATTGATTGTTGTAGAAAGTAGAAAAATGGGAATAAAAGGAAAACGATATGTGTGAATATAATCATAGTCATATTTTATATAAGCATAGTTGTATTTATTTTTCCGAAAAAATCTTAACTTTTAGTGATTTATTTTGCACCAAGGGGTAACTCGAGACGGGGCATCCGGGAAAACTATAGGTTTTTTTCTCCGACGGCTAACTGAGTACCAGGGACCGATTTCCTGTTTTTTCGTGCGTTTGAGGGTCCGTAACTTTTTTTTCTGAAACATAAGTCAAAAAGTTTCCGCTGGTAGGATTTTAAGTTGAAGTGTTGACTAAAATCGAAAAAAATTTCCAGGCCTCTACCTATAATAGGAAAGCCTGTAGTGTTGGCTAAATTTTCAGTACCATCGTTGGGTGACCAGCAGACTTATTGTAGAGTTCAATAAGCCCTATTTTTCCAGATTTTAAAATTTCGAAAATTTTCAAAAATATTCGAGTTAGGCCTAAAAGTCACTTTTTGGGTTTTTGAATTTTAGGATTTTTTGCCGATTTTTTCCCAAAAAACGGAGACCACTTTTGGGAAGCAGTTTTTTGAGCTCTATCGACTGGTATTTTTTTCGGAAAATTTTCGGTTTTTTCCCGGAAATAGAAAAAATTTTTGTCCTGAGCGGGACATTTGAGTCCCGGGCCCATAACTCGTCAGGAGTCGGTTTTAGCCAAACATTGCCTTAGAACAAAATTATAGAGCTTTTTAAGCTCTATAGAATGGTGTGCCATATGGCCGGAAATTTTCAAAAATTTTCGAGCTAGGCCCCCTAGAAATTTTCGAAAATTTTTTTGGGTTGAAGAATGGAGTGAAAAATATTTTTCTGGGGTATTTGGAGGTGCTGAGCACGAATATGACCTTTGTTTCACGTTTCAGAATTTTTGGAAATTTTTAAAAATACTTTATTTTTTGGGAAATTTTTGGCCCTCAGGATTTTGGGTTAAATTTAGAAAATTCATAGCTCATTTCAATGTGGGACGATTTTCATGAACTAAAGCTTTAAAAATAGCGAAAAATAAGGAAAATTTTATAGGATTTAATAGGAATTTCTATCTCTAAAAAGAAAAAAGTTATTCCAGAATTTCTGGAAAAATTCGATTTTTCAGAAAAAAATTTATACCTCGGTTCTGAAAAGTCACTCTGGAAAATTAAAATACTACAAAAATCCGCAATTTTTTGCTCAATAAGATAAAATTTATTTTAGATTTTTATCACATTTTTAAAAATTGTTATAAAAATAAAAGTGATTTTGGGGTTCGGGACCAAAGGGGGGTGACCAGGATTTTTGAGTTGAAAAATTTTTTCGCCAAAAATCTTCCAAAAATATGTCAATAGGGCTATTTTAGGACGCTGATCACGAATATGAAATTAGATTTAGGTTAGGACATCGGTAAGACCTCAGAATCCCTGTGTGATTGGGGATTCTGGGACATTTTCTGAGGGGGAGGGGGAGAGGGAAAGTTCGGATCCGGGCGGTGTACATTATTTTTCTATGCATTTTTTCGTTATTTTCAATGTTTTTATTAATAAAAAATAGATTTCTTTTATTAATAATAAATAAAAAATTTTAATTTGAAGTAAATAATTTTGGTAAATAAATGTATTAATTAAAATTCATTATTTTTTATTTTTAAATTAAAGAATTTATTTGTTTTTTTTTAATTAGAATTTGTCAAAAATTTATTTTCAATGCAATAATACTCAATCATTGTAAATTCAAAGCATTTCCTTATTTGTTACCATTGTTGTACCATTCACAATTTTTGTACCTCTTCTAATCACTTTTGTACCTCTCTAATCACTGTTTCACATTTTTTTCATCACTGTTGTACCTCTTATAATAACTTTTTTGTACCTCTTCTAATCACTTTTTTGTACCTCTTCAAATCACTGTTGTGACTTTTAAAACGGGCGCAAAGCGCCCGTCTGAGGCCGCGAAGCGGCCGAAAAGGCCCAACAAAATTTAAAACGGGCGCGAAGCGCCCGTCAGAGCTCAACAAAATTTTAAAAAAGGGCGCGAAGCGCCCGTCTGAGGCCGTGAAGCGGCCGAAAAGGCCCAATTAAATTTGAAAACGGTCAAGAAGCGCCCGTCAAAGCAAAACAAAATTTGAAAAACGGGCGCGAAGCGCCCGTCAGAGCAAAAAAATTTGAAAAACGGGCGCGAAGCGCCCGTATGAGGCCGCAAAGCGGCCGAAAAGGCCCAACAAAATTTTAAAACGGGCGCGAAGCGCCCGTCAGAGCTCAACAAAATTTTAAAAACGGGCGCGAAGCGCCCGTTCGAGGCCGCGAAGCGGCCTAAAAATCCCTGAAAAAAACCGTGGTTGTACCTCTTCCCCCGTAAACTAGGTAGCGAAGCTCCCAAAGCGCGAAGCGCTTTTTCCCAGGCTCAGATCCGACGGTTCACGCACCCGCTAGTTATGTTAGGTTATATTGGCTGCTTTTCACCAATTTTTTTACTATTAACAGTAGGGTTAAGCCCCGAGCCCTCGGGGGGCAAAAAGTCGGGGGCCGGGGACCTCGGGGGGCGACATGTCGGGGGTCGGGTCGGGGGGGGAGCTCAATTGTCGGGGGTCGGGGACCCCGATCGGGTAGTGATCAACGAAATTTTTTAACGAAAAACTCAATTTTTATTTTTAAATGCTCGTAAATCTTCCTTTTTCTCACTTTAATCATCTGATTTCGTTAGCGCCAGCAAGAGTGAGTCCAAGCTAGGCTAGTCTTTAAACCAGGGGCTTCTATTTGTTCTTATTTATAAGAATTTCTAATTTTGGGGTAGCGACGAAAATTGTTCTGATTTCTTAAATATATTTTATTTTTTGAAATTTTGTGGCATAATCTCACTATTTTTCAAGAAATTTTAAGGTCTGCCACAAAATTTTTTTATCTTTTGGTCCCGAATGTACTGAAATTTGTCCTTATTTCTAAGATTTTCTTATTTTCAGCTTCACCCAAACTTTAATTTTTCAGATTAATGTTTTATTTCGCTGATTTTTGAGAAAAAAAACTTTAAAATAGCCATTGTATGTATCCGTGATGCGCGACCGCGGGATTTTTCTATGCGCGTCCCATCCCTGATCGGCACCGCCGGTTCGCAAAAGCTTATTTGTTCTTAAAAATTTGGCTCAAAATCGCGAAAAAATTGGCCATTTTTGGTGAAAATCTGTGGGCAAAATGAACTCAAATTTTCAAAAAATTCTCCCGGCGGCACCTATCAGCACCGCCGGCCCTAAAATTTGATAGAATTTTGATCAAATAAATTGTAAAAATTTACTAATTTGAAAAATGTTGCTAATTGTTATTATTTTTGACCCTAAAATCTTATTTTTCGGCCTTGATGTTCATATTTTTAAAATTACCGATCGGCACCATGGTTTTTGGGGGGCGGCGGTGCCGATAGGCGCCGCCGCAAAATTTTTTGTAATTTTAAATGAATTTTATTAAGAAAATTCATTCAAAATCTCAAAATTTTTCAATTTTCCCGCCTTCGTGGATGAATTAACTTTTAAATTTTTAAAACGCTCGGAGTCCCCAATCCCCCGAAATAGTGTCGGGGGGTCGGGGGGCAAAAAGTCGGGGGTCGGGGACCTCGGGGGACGACATGTCGGGGGTCGGGTCGGGGAATAGGTCCAAAAAAGTCTCGGGTCGGGTCGGGGGTCGGGGGGCTCAGGGTCGGGGCTTAACCCTAATTAACAGTATGTGCAGTTACATTTTTTTAGGTTTCAAAATTATAATTTCTTGTTTTCAGATTCCTTTATACAGTCAGTCAGTACAGATTAATAATGAAGGACATTATATAAATTTATATATTTCCAGTTTTTCATATTTCCTTATGTAAATATTTCTTTCATTTCTGTTTATTTGGATTTCCTCAGCTTAAATATTAATTTCATTTAATGTTTTTTTCTGTTTTCTATCTCCACAATCAAGACAATCAGGAAAAATCCGGACATTTAAGAATCCTGGTTTAGTATAAAAGGCAGTAATTTATAAATTTTTGTTATAAATTATTATTTCTTCGTAAATAAATTCCTTATTATAAATTTGCATAAGTTTAATTTGTCAGATCAAAAATAATAATGTTTAATTCTGCAAATTTATTTACTTTTATAATTATTTGCCTTAATTTCTTCTTTCGAATCTCAAATGCAAATCCATCGGTGAGTTTAAATTTCGAAATAATTATTTATTTTATTCATCTTAAATTAGGTCGACGATAATAGGCTAATTGCATTTATCAAAGGACATAACGAAATTCAAATCAGTGATTTTTCTGTGCAAAAATACGAGGCACACCTTGGAATTTTGTTTTTTATGAGACAAAATTGGCAATGTGACAAAATTCATGAAAAATTTGATGAACATGAACGAACAAAATGCCAAAAATATCGCAAATATTTGGACATTTTGTACGAATATTTGTACAGAGAATATCTCGGAATTCACAATGTGAAGCCAAAATTTGTGTTTAAAAGAAGCCAATTTGAAATTGAAGGACCAATAATTTATGCGGTGAATTGTTTGGTCACAATTTCGCAATTTTATTTTTGCAGAGGACCAAGATATGATAATAAATTAAAATATCTATTCGAATTGCATAACAATTTTGAACCAAAATTGGTGAATGAGAAGAGGTTAAATTATGAATTAAAATTGGTAAATGAATTACCAAAAATGCCAATTAATGAAATGATTTTGCAATTGGCAATTGACACAGCAAATGAATATCCGAAAAATGAAAGTTTACATGGAATAATTCGACAAAAATGTTACAAAATTTTTGAAAAAAAATTAGGAGAAATGTTTAAAAGGGCGGAAGAAATTGCAAGAAAAGACGGTGGTCGGAGAACATATAAAATAAATAATGACAAGCATTGCATAATTAAGGATTCAAAATTCGATGATTCATGCAAATGGGTGGGTTCTGATTAAATTATTTTCATTTTTTCATCTTTTCATCATTTGAATTAAGGTGGATAATTATTTATTTTCTGAATTTTTCAAACGACAGACGACAAATGTTGCGAAATTTTTTAATTATAATGTTGAGTCCCATCTCTGCAATTTGTATTCGCTTAGTAAGAAATTCCGACGATGTGATGCAAATTGTGAATTCAAAACATATTGTAATAAAGGCCGCAAAAATGTGCGCATTCTCTACGAATATTTATTTCGCCTTTATGCTGATGGTGAGTGAGTGTATTTCCCATCATTTGAATTCTTTAATTAAATTTCAATAAAAATAATTAAATTAAGCTAAAAGTCCGAGTGAGTCGAGACAATTGCCACCAATGAAGCCAATATTTTTTTATGTTGAATCTAGCGACAACTATGGCAAGCCTCTAAGTTTAATTGATGTTGTCGAGAATCTGGTATATGCTGCAAATGAGTCTTGCAATACAGTTACGTTATTATATGGTTACACCGCCAAATTAAAGGGAATGGATTTGGTAAATGAAGTGGAATTAAATTATTATGAAAATGGAGAGGAAGAAAATTGGCCTACAATTAGCAAATTTATGGCGAACATTACCGGACGTAAAAATCTAAAAAATGGGAAAGAAATTTTAAACGAATCGACGCGCCTTAAAACAATTCGAAAAGAATTTGAGCAAAAAATGAAAAATATGTGCGAAGGCGAAAGCAAAAAACTCGAAAAACATTTTTATAATTAAAATTTTGTGCTTTTATTTGTTATTATTTATTATAAAAATTATTAGTTTTTTAAATTATTCTCATCATTAACCAAAAATTGTGAAAAAAGCATGAAATTAAGTGACAAAATCTATTTGTTTCTTTCTATACATTTATTTATTTATTTATTCGAATTTGATATTATTTTTCAATTTCCATAATGTTTTTAAATGTTAGCTAATTATTATTTTGTTTTGTTTTTTTCCTTTTTCTACCTTATGTTTTTTTTTCGTTTGTTTGTCGATTTTCGTCATTGGGGAAAAATTTATATTAAATAATTTTAGAAATTACATTTATTTTCGCAAAATATTTTTATTGACTTGATCAAAAACCCGGATCTGGACCAGAAACGGCAAGAAAGAAAAAAACAATTTCTAATAAAACTTTAAAATTTACCCTAACAAAGATTTGAAGAAATTTCATAAAGAAAATGAAAAACAAAAATTGCAAAAAATAATAAAAAATGGGAAAAGAAGGTAGAACATTCATCAATGTAATATGAATGGGAAATAAGAAGCGATTAGAAGAAGAGCCCGGATTTTGTGGACACAAAAATTTTTTATGAAAATGGCGACCAATTGAAAGAGTCAAATTTGTCATCATATTCATCATTAAGAATACTATTCTTCTGTTTTTGATATTGCTTTTGTCAATTTTCTTCTTCCTTGGCATTTTCTTTTGTCGTTTCGCATATTTTTTCCATTTTTTGACCAAATTCTTTGAAAAGTTTTGCAATATTTTCAGTTTTTTTTTTGTTGCCTTTTCCCCACTTTTCTCCTTTTTAATTTCGGAATTAAATTCATCAACATTTTCCAAATTATTGGTCCACAAATTGGCAATCTTCAAATGATATTCCCAGACAAACTTTAATTCATTTTCCTCCCTTTTACGAAAACATATTGAAATGGAATTTAGCTTTTCGACAAAACTGATTAAACTGTACGTAGAAGAGCTTTCTTCAGTAAATATTGGCTTCACCAATGGTGCCAATTGTTTCGACATTTTCGGATTTTTAGCTTAATAAATTATTAGCATTATTATTTTAATAAATGAAAATTCAAATTAATGAAACAAACCTTCAACATAAAGTCGGAATAAATATTCGTATAAAATATCCAAATATTTGCGAGATTTTTGGCATTTTTCTTCGAATTCCTTCCCAATTTTTTCACAGTGCCAATTCTTTCTCATCAAATACATAACGCCAAGATGAACCTCATTATTTTTGCGTCCAATGCTTTTTCATTTTCTCAATTTCGTATAACCCAAAAATGATCATCAGTTTATCATAATGCCAATAAATATTTTCTTTCTCTTTTATTCGTAATAAATAATTTGAATATTCTTTAGTCATCTTAAAAAATTTTACAGAATTTGTCGCTAGTCCTTTGACAAAATCAGAAAATAGAGTATCTTCAGTCTAAAATTTGAATTTATACATATAATTATCATTGAATGTTTGTTAAGTCTCACCCTTGTCATTTTATCATCGAATTTGGTATTCAAAATTAAATCATTTTTTTGATTAAATCTCCTTTGTTCATCGTATTTTGCACTTTCTTCCGCTTTTTTTAACATTTTCCCTAATTTAAATTTTTGTCGAATTATTCCATCCACAATTTCATTTGTTCAATAAAATAGGTTCAATAATATTCAACTCATTGAAAAATTTGTTTAATTTATATTGATAATGATATTTTTGCCCCAACAATTTTATAAAATTGCGAAATTCCGGCCAGACATTTCACCGCATAAATTATTGGCCCTTTAATTTCAATTCGGTCTTTAAATACAAATTTTGACTTCACTGTTGTAATTCCGACGTATTCTCTATACAAATATTCGTACAAAATGTCCAAATATTTGCGATATTTTTGGCATTCTGTGCGTTCATATTCTTTAAATTCCGCCTCAATTTGGTCACATTTCCAATTCGTTCTCATAAAAAACACCATTCCAAGGTGTGCCTCGTATTTTTGCACAGAATATTCACCGATTTGAATTTCTTTATGTCCTTTGATAAATGCAATTAGCATATTGTCATCCACCTAATTAGGTAATTAAAATTATTTGCTAATTAATTTCCTTAATTTAACTCACCGATGGAATTCCATTTGAAAATGGCAATAAAATACAATGAATAATAATAATAAAATAAATAATAGAAAAAGAATAAAAGAACATCTTTTGCCTAATAAATAATAATAATCAAATGAAAAAAAAGTCCATTAATTATTGTCTCAATGTATCTATTTAAAAAGTCAATTAATTTTTTTAAAGATATTATAAAAAAGGACATTGTCAGATTAAGTAAAGTAATTATTAAAATGAAAAATGCAAAATAACACAGCCTTTTAAACGGGCAAAAATTTCATTTTAAATATATCAAATGCAGAATTTCCATAATCCTTTTTTATTTAATATAATTTGATATTATTTAATTAAAGGTGATGTAATTAATAAGTGGTGATTGATCATCAGTAGGATTATCCAATCAATTTTTACTTTATATAATTTTAATAATTTAAAATGCTAAATTGATGATCATCAGTAGGATGATCAAATTAATTTTTTACTTTATGTAATTTAAAATGGTGAATTGATGATGATCAGTGGGATTTCCAATCAATTTTTTGTTTTATATAATTTTATAATTTAAAAATGGTGAATTAATGATCATCAGTAGGATTATCCAATTAATTTTTTACTTTATATAATTTAAAGGTGTGAGTTGGAATGAGAAGGGAGAGAAGAAGAGAAAAACTCGAGAGAGAGGGAGAGAGAGAGAAGAAAGAAAAGGAAGAGAGGAGACAGAAAGGTGAGAAGAAGAAATGCGAGGAAAGAGACCGAATGGAGAAAAAGAGAAAGGAAAGAATGAAAGAAGAGATTAGAGAGAGATGGAGAGAGAGAGAGAGAGAGAAAGAGAGATGGACAGAGAGAGAGAAAGCGAGATAGAGAGAAAGAGATGGAGAGAGAGACAGAGAGAGAGAGATGGGGAGAGAGAGAGAGAGAAAGGCGAGATAGAGAGAAGGCGTGACAGAGAGAAAGAGATGGAGAGAGTGAAAGAGAGAGAGAAAGAAAGAGGAGGAGATTGAGAGAAAGAGAGAGAGAGACCAAGAGAAGAGAGACTAAGAGAGAGAGAGAAAAATAGGAGAGCGAGAGAGAGAGAAGAAAGATAGAGAGAAAGAGATGGAGAGAGAGAGAAGAGGGAGAGAGATGCGCAGAGAGAGAGAGAAAGAGAAAGAAAGATAGAGAGAAAGATATGGAGAGATAGAAAGAGAGAGAGAGAAAGAAAGAGGAGGAGATGGAGAGAGAGATAGAGAGAGCTAGAGAGAGAGAGAAATTGGGGGAGAGAGATGAAGGAGAGACAGAGAGAGAGATGGAGAGGGAGATGGAAAGGGAGAGAGAGAGAGACAGAGAGAGATGGAGAGATAGAAAGAGAGAGAGAGAGAGAGGAAAAGTGAAAGAATAAATAAAGAAAAAGAATGGTAAGAGAGGGGAAAGAGAGAGAAAAAAGAAGAGGCGATAAAAAGGAAAAAATGAAGAGAAAGGGATTGTAGAGGGAATTAAATAATAATTAATTTCTATATAACTACTCGATTTGTCTACTACTCGATTTATCTACTACTCGATTCGTCTACTACTCGATTCGTCTACTCAGCCAAAAGCCACGATTTTTCTACTACTCGATTCGTCTACTACTCGATTTGTCTAACTACTCGATTCGTCTACTCAGCCAAAAGCCACGATTTTTCTACTACTCGATTTGTCTACTACTCGATTTGTCTACTACTTGATTCGTCTACTACTCGATTTGTCTACTACTCGGTTTTTCTACTAGTCGATTTGTCTACTACTTGATTCGTCTACTACTCGATTTGTCTACTACTCGATTTGTCTACTACTCGATTCGTCTACTACTCGATTTGTCTACTACTCGATTCGTCTACTACTCGATTTGTCTACTACTCGATTCGTCTACTCAGCCAAAGGCTACGATTTTTCTACTACTCGATTTGTCTACTACTCGATTCGTCTACTACTCGATTCGTCTACTCAGCCAAAAGCCACGATTTTTCTACTACTCGATTCGTCTACTACTCGATTTGTCTACTACTCGATTCTTCTACTCAGCCAAAAGCCACGATTTTTCTACTACTCGATTGTCTACTACTCGATTTGTCTACTACTCGATTCGTATACTCAGCCAAAAGCCACGATTTTTCTACTACTCGATTTGTCTACTACTCGATTCGTCTACTACTCGATTTGTCTACTACTCGATTCGTCTATTACTCGATTTGTCTACTACTCGATTCGTCTACTACTCGATTTGTCTACTACTCGATTCGTCTACTACTCGATTAGTCTACTCAGCTAAAAACCCACGTTTCGTCTACTAAACCAAATATTAATTATTTGTGAACAAAAATCATCTATGATATAAATTCTTCCGTTTTCATGGTCTCTGAACTTACCTATTATGACACACATTTATACCCGAAACCGACCAATTGGCTTAAAAGTATCACAAATATTGTTATGCAATTGTATTCCTCCTAATCCATCATTTGCTTCTTATTTAACCTTTTTTCTTAATTCATTTAAGGGATTTAATTTGGTTGACTTAAGACAAAAGTTACGGGTAGTTTTTTTTTGTTGAAAATTTCCATTGATGGTTTTTTATATAACGACATAGCACCTTTGGATTATGTTACGCCATTATGATATTTTGTGGTTTTCTGATGAAATAAAAGATCTGTAAACAAGTAGCACCTCAAGACGCAAATAAATAAATGGCTAATGGAAAAGAAAAATGAAAATGGCGTAGGAGGAGCAATCACTTTTATACTAATTTTTTACGGTAGTATTCGATGCCTTAAAGAAAAATTTCCAATGCCAACCTAATCAAACGGATTTTGATTTTAAATTGTTTGAATTCTCTGATATCTAATCTTTGTTACTTGGTGGAATAATCCGTTCCCTGCAATATTTTTCAACCCCAATTTTTCTTTGTCATCCAAATCCAACATCATTTGAAAGCTCTTCACATGCTCTATTAGCCTAACAAAAAACAAAAAGAAAGGAATGTAACTAAAAGGGTACATTACAAAAAATTGTTATCCCGAAATATGTATAAAAGTTACATAAAATTGACATCCCTACAAATCAAAATGCCATAAATAGTTTGAGTTTTTCAAAGTTCACTCAATTTCCTTCCATTTTCGCCTTCGACGTATTCTGTAAAGCAGTGCCACGCGTCGTTAGGCATTTTTCGGCAAAAAAACACCAGTGCCAATACGGCTCTGTTCTTTTTTCGTTGAATTTTTTGCCATTTCTTTTTCTTTGACTTTTGGGCTTTTCTCCGCCGAAGGCATTGGTGAAACATTTTTTGCAACATTTACATTTTTGGCTGTTTTTTTGACGTCATTTAAAACCATTTGATCCATTTTAATTGTCTAAAGGTTTGTTTGTGGTAAAAATAATAAGTCTATCTTTAATTCAAAAAGAATGAAATTTAAAAGTTTTTACTCTAAATAAGCAACATAAATTTCAATTTTTTGAAATTTGAAATTTTATGGGTTGTACAAAAATCGTATTCACTTTTTGGTTTTTTGTACCCCATTTAAAATTTAAAAAAAATATTTATTAATAAGGATACGATTTTTAGGTGCTAAAAAGTGCCCAATTTTTGTTAATAATTTTTGGGCAAAACGCTAAAATAGTTGAAAACAGTTTTTTTTTTAAATTTTTTTTAGGTTTTTGTTTTTCGTGTGTTTTAGGCCACAGGGAGCTCAGGAAAAAATAGGTAAAAAATCTAAAATCGTATCCCTATTTATTAATGACTTCTTTGATGCCGTCGTCGCTTCCCACTGCATTTAAATTTTCCTCCATTACAACCAACGATTGCTTTGGCATTTTGTTGTTGCTCATGAATTTTGGGCAAAAGTCAATCCAATAATTAAGCTTAATTTGGACATCTTTGTCGATTTGTTGTTTAACAGCTAATTCGTCATCTAAGCGCAAAAACTGACAAATTTGTTTCAGCATTTTTTGAGTAACGCCAATTTGTGCCAATTTTTCCGTAAAATTCATTCCATATTGATTATGACAAGCAAGGAATGCTTTTCCGTAGGTGATAAATGTTCGATTGTTGTTCGGAAACATTTTTTTACATGTTGTGATTTGTTCAGAAACTTTTTTTGTGATGTCATCAAAATAAGCCTTCAGCAAAAAAACCGCTTCATCCGATGGCACTTTTTCCTTTGTTTGAAGCCATTCGTTTAGCAATTGGCTTACTCTTTCTGCTTGTTCGCTATAGTGTAAAAATGTAAGCCCATTTTTTTGTTTTTCTAAATCTTCCCAATTCGCATATCGATAACAGTTTTGTGAAAAGTAGCCATAATCGAAAGTTGATGGGATCAATTTCTTAAAATTACAAATAAATCCTAATTATACAAAATGATTCTCATAATTAGGGATACATTTTTGGTTTTAACTCTTTTTTCCCTGCCAAAATGAGCTCCCTATGAACTGCACGAAAACATGTTTTTTTGAGGTTGTTCAGCTATTTTTTGGGTCGATTCCTAGGGGTGTATTTTTCGTTTCTATTGCATTTTTGCTAATAATTTTAGGCAAAACGCTAAAATGATTGAAAAAAGTTTTTTTCAAACTTTTTTTTAGTATAACAGTACATTATTAGAGACACTGGGTTTTTCCAATTCTTAACACCTATTTCGCAACTATTTTGGCATTTTGAGTGATTTTTGTTAACATTTTACACTTTTTTGGCAACTATTTTAGTACCTATTTTTTGTACATTTAGCACCTAAAATCCCAGCTTTATCCATTATACTATTTGAATTTATTAATTTGAAAATTAATTAAGAAATAATTACCTTTTGTTTATTAAGTGGAAATTAGAGTGCCACGGGACCGGGACCGGGACCGGGACCGGGCCGGGAATTCCCGGTCATCCGAGGTCCCGGTCCCGGTTCCCGGTCCCGGATTTTGAAAAGCTCAGGTCCCGGTCCCGGTCCCGGTAGGGCAACCGGGAACCGGGAAAAACAAGCACTGGTAAGAATGGGGGTCTGAGTGGAAAATTAGTGATGAAAATTGGAGTCAAAGGAAAAAATATTAAAAAAATGATTAAAAATATTCTTTAAGAGTGCCGTAACCAATTGTGCAAATGGCCTAGTGGCTAGTCCCCTTGACTTTTGTCTTCTTCTTTTCCCTGGTTCAATCCCTCTACGGGAATTAAAATATTTTGAATTTTCTTTTTGTATACTCATGGTTTTTCTATCGACAAAATATGATTTCTCATATATTTTTTTTATTTATATATATTTTGTTATTTTTTTAAATGAAAATACGTTAAATTGAGCCTAATAAATCCAAAAAACTTGCCTTTTTGTTGATAATCTGTTAACAAATTGCACTCAAATTTTCAAAATTTTCCCCGGCGGCGCCTATCGGCACCGCCGGTCTCCCCTTTCTCCACAAACTTTTTTGGAAAAAGCACACCAAAAAAATGATTAGAAAAGTAATATAAATTTCTAATATATTCGATCATTTAGTCCAAAAATGATTATTTAAAAAAATAATTTAAATAAATTTATTTTGAAAATTTCATTAATTTAATTATGCTTTAACTTTTGGATTTTATTAAATAAAAAACAAAATAAAAATTTAATTTTGTATTATTTTAATTGAAATAAATTAAAATTTGAATTTTTTTAAAATTTTTTGAATTTTTTTGAATTTTTAAAAAGTCCCGGTTGGTCCCGGTTCCCGGTCCCGGTCCCGAAAAAAAATCGAGGTCCCGGTCCCGGTCCCGGCTTCTCAGGTCCCGGCAAGTCCCGGTCCCGGTTTTGGCAAAAATTCCCGGTCCCGTGGCACTCTAGTGGAAATATGTGAACATAAATTGGCTTCACATCGCTTGACATTTTGATTTCGAATTTGCCTTTGTCATTTGTTTGGACAGAGTAAAAATACCCAAAACATTCACTTAAATTCTCCAAATTTAATTGTTCATTGTATTTAAATGTGTGTAAATTAATCTCCTTGTCAGTTACATTCTTTGATTTCTGATCATATGTGCGAACCTTAAAATATGCAATATAAAAATAATCCTTTTTTTAAATTCATTTCTAAGGCTGGGAATTTAAGTCACAAAAAATTTTCAAAAAGTCGAATAAAAAAGACATAAAAACACAAAAAAGTCACGAAAAACGCAACAAAAAAAAAAGTCAGAAAATTTAGGCAAAAGTTAAACACCCCATTTTTTAAACAATTAATAGAATAGCATTTTATAAATAGAGTACGGATCTTTAGGCACGAAAATTTTATAAATAGGGACATAAATAGGCACAAAAATTGAAAAAATGCATAAAGATTCACAAAAAAAAACGACAAAAATGTACAAAAATTACAAAAAAAAAAAGGCACCAAAAAGTTAAAGCTAGTTAAAAACTTTTTTCTCGTGCGAATGTATTAAGAAATAGCAAGTTAGCAACAAAAAAGGCATATGCCTCAAAATTTATAAAAAAATGATTAAGTTTGATTAAAAGTGAGAAAAAATATTAAAAATCATTTGACTTAAATTCCCTGCCCTATTCATTACAAATAGTTCAACGGTTCGAGTTGCTCGAAGGTCTCGCTACTCGGGAAATTCTTATTTTTTAGTCTCGATTTCAATTCGGGTTGGTAAGCCGACCTCGAGCTCGCCCCGCTTGGCATTTTTGTGCCTGTATCCTGCACGCGGAATTAGTCTTTGACGTGCACCAAATGACAATTTCACAGGGCCCGAGTTGCCAGGTCCTTCAAATTTACAGAGCCCGGCCCTGTTCGAACTCCTCTAATCAATTTAAAAATGCAATTTTTTTGTTCTTCGTGTATGGAAGAAGCTGGCTGGGAGGTTAAAGCGCGGAAAGTAGGATTTAATAAAATCCATGAAAGGGCGGATGTGTCTCGGTTGCTCAATGGTAGAAAACTGCCCAAGGATTGGGTGAAAGATTGGATCCGATTCCCAGCATTTTGCTAATTACTTATTTTAGGGGTCCCTAAATTGAAAGACAACATTTGTAAATCCGCCATGTCGGTCCCCCAAATGCCGTTGTCACCAATTTTCGGTTTCCTAAATTTCGGGGTCCTCAAATGTCAAACCCACAAATATCTTTATACAAATTCACATGCTACTCAATTTTTGGGTGATTTTAATTTAAAAAAAATCCTTTTTCGCCTCTCGCGAAGACTATAAAATATAAATTAAAAATTTGCAAATAATTTGCAAATAATTTGTGATTATTTTTAATTATTATTTATAATTTGTGATTATTTTTAATTATTATTTTTTACTTTTCTCGTTATATATCCAAACAAATCTTGACATTTCTTTGAAGAACTTTTGTTATCAACTATAACAATTTTATAGTTTCCAGAAGGAGAAACAGTACCCGCAAAAGTCACTTCATTTCCAAGCAGTGATTCTGTTAGGAGCAAAACAGAGAAACAAAAAAATAAAAAATAATAATATAAAATTGTCCAATACATTTAAACAAATCTCTTAAAAATATAAATTAAATTTTTTTTAAATGTAATAATATAAATTTATAAATGATTATAATATATTGGCTATTTCTGCTAGTTAATATTATAGAAAAGGCCTTTTTTAATTGGAAAAAATGGATTATTAAATTCACTCATCACAAGCAAATCAATCAATCACCAGATGGCAAAATGGAAAAATTGACATTATCAAAAGTTGGTTAAATATTGATTTTGTATTTTTAATTTTTATAACTTAGATTTTACGATTTAAGAAATAAAATAATAAAATTAATTGGTGATAAGAGTTGGCGCTACTTGCTTTTTTTATTAGGAGTTCGTGAAAATATCAAATCGCCGGGGTTTTGGGAGCAATGATTTGGACAAAATATTGGGTTTTGTACATAAAAATCTCATCATCACAAATCGCCTGTTTGTTGTTCAGGCGGATGCTTAAGGACTCATATAATTTATTTGAGCAAATTCGAGAAATAATTTTGATGTTTTTTAAATTAGAATTTGCTTTCAATTTGAAGTTAATTGCCTTAAAGCTTCATTAAAAAATAACTTGAGAGTTTTACAAATGGAGGGCATGATTTTTTTTTTTTTAACAGCCAAAAATGTTGAATTTTCGAATTCGTTCCCGTGGCCTTTTTTTGCACTACCAAAAATTGTGCATTAAAAAATATGATTAAAAGGCACTATTTGAAAGATTGGAAATTAATTTGAAATTTATTAAACAAAAATATTATGTTAAAGTCGTATTTGATTTGCCTTTTATTCTGACAGTCTCTATTTTCTTAATCATAATCAATTTTTTACTACCAAACATTATAAAATATGTAAATCAATGCTTCACCATTAAATAATTTTATAGAAAATAAAAATCAATGCTTAAATATTAAATGATTTTATATAAATTAATCGATACTTCACCATTTAAGCATATAGAAAAGGATTGATATAATTTTATGCATATTAGAAAGAGTAGTTTAACATCTATATTTTACATTTTACGCATATCAGAGTGCTGTATGATCAATGATCATTAGTCAGGCTGGCAAATTATTAAATTACATAAAAATATGTATGTAAAATTGTTGACCAATTTTTAAAATAATGCTATGAAAAAGGCCAATCAGATAAAAAAAATATTTACCGAAACTCGGACAAAAAAAAATAAAATAAATTTCTTCGCTCAAATACTGAAATTTTTTTCTCGAACAGAGCCTTGTTAATCACAAAAAAAAAACAGTTAAAAATAAATGAAAAATTTGTAATTTCTAAGAAATTCCTTACCGCCTGTTCATTTGCGCTGCAATTAGAACACTTTTCCTTTTTTCCAATTGATTTGTGTGTCACAAAGGGCAACAAAAATCTCTTGTTAACTTAATTTTTTTTCTGTTTCGCCCGCACAATTGCAACTGATCAAGAAAATAAATAAATAAATTGTGGAGACGAATTTTTGGGAAAATTTTTCATTTCTTAGGTATATTTTTTTGAAATTTTGGTCAATTTTTAGGGGTTTATTTTCTGAAATTTTTGAAAACGATTCTTAGGGGGTGTTTTTCGTTTTTATTACATTTTTGCTATGAAATTTCTGGAAAAAGGCCAAAATATGTGCTAAAGTTCGATAATGCCAAAATAGGTACTAACCCACACGTTTTAGGTGTTTTAGGTGTTAAAAAGTTCATAAGCTGTCCATAACCAGAAAAAAATAAGAGGGGGGGGGGGGGGGGAAGGCGGCGAAATATTAGCCATTTTTCGACAAAAAAATGACCTTATTTTTTCAAAACTTATCATAAAAAAAGCGTCATCACTTTTAAAAAAAATTAAATAAATAAAATTTTTGAAATTTTTACAATAAATTAATAGAAAATGGTAAAGAATAGCGCACAAAGATACCATGAATTTTTGGTTTTACATAAGAAAATTTGACGATTTTGGAAAATTGAAATGGGATTTTTCAAGGATTCAGTACAAGGATCTGTTAAAGGGTTATAGTGAAAAATGTAAATTAATTTGAAAGAAAAATTTTTATTTTGCTTTTTAAAAATAAAAAATTCTGAGGTTAGTTTTTGGCTTTTGGGCCTTTTTAGAACCTATTTTGCACTTTTTTGGCACCTATTTTAGTATTTATTAGAATATAAGAAATGAAATAACGCAAAGACTTTTTGGTTATATTTTCTTGAATATTAGTATCATCATTATTTAATAAATGAAAAATATAAAACTCAAACCAAACCTTCAGTATATAATCGAAAAAAGCATTCATATAAAAATTCAAATATTTTTATATTATAGTTAATTGATGCGCAAAGTTGGGTCCCACCACACTTTTGGCCACAAAACAATGTTTTTGGCTATAACTTTTTTCTTTGGCATCCAAATCCAACATTGTTGGTATCGTTAGAAAGCTCTTCACATGCTCTATTAGCCTAAACAAAAAGATTTTCTAGCATATAAAAAAGTTTTAAGAAAAAATTATTGTTAAATAAATTGAATTTTTAAAACATAGTTAAAATAATTAAATTTAAATTCGAATATTTATTTAATTTGATTAGATATTTTAACTATTGATTAAAATTCACTATCAATAACAAATATTTTATTATTAAATTTTTAATCATTTAAAAAAAATATTTTTAAATAAATAGAATTTTTAAAATATAATTAAATTTAATTATTTGAATTTAAATTTATTTGATATTTTATGGTTAATAATTCACAATCAATAAAAAATATTTTAATTGAATTTTTGACCATTAAAAAAATATTGTTAAGTAAATTGAATTAAAATATAGCTAAAATAATTAAATTAAATTATCGAATTCCTTACTTTTTTCGTTTCGCCTCGGGACGATTCGACTAAATAATAGAGGTGCGCCGTGACTGAAAAAACCCGTGAACCGTGAAACGTGACCGTGAATTGACCCCGTGAATCGTTCAACCGACAAATTTTTTCGTAATTTTACAGATTTAAACAATATTCAGAATTTGAGAAATCGAACAAATTTTATTCACAAAGATATGAGGTCTATCTTGGCGTTATGTATTTGATGAGAAAGAATTGGCACTGTGACAAAATTAGGAAGGATTTAGAAGAAAAGTGCCAAAAATACAAAAAATATTTGCACGTTTTGTACGAATATTTTTTCCGAATGTATGCTGAAGGTTTGTTGTTTTTCATTTAATGGCTCTTTAATTAATTTTTTAAAAGCAGTTGGAAATATCGGAATTTGATAAAGCTAATTTTTGTTATTCAAAATTTGAATGAAATTTCGAAAAATTTTTGGAAAAATTGCGAAAACGAATTGGAGAACGCCGATGAAATTTTGGAGATGGAATTGCAAAATGAGTTTATTTTTATTACCATATTTTTATCAAATTTTTATTTCACTTAATTCTTTTGATTGAGCATCGCGATACAAAAATATGGATATATTCCCATCGATAATTCGTTAATGTTTATTTAATATATTTTTGCACAATAATATGGCATCAAATCAAACGATTTTAAGCCCCTAATATTCCAAGCTCAAATGAAAGGAACCGAAATAATTTCTGAAAAATAATTGAAAAATAATTTTAATATGACCTATTAAAATTTTAAAAAATGTATATATTTCGAAATTTTGAGCTTATTTTAATGATTATTAGAGCTCACAAAAAAGGCACTAAAAATCGTGAAAAGACACTATAATGGGCACCAAAAAAAGGTTTTTTGAATGATTATTCTCTGTTCTAAAATGATTATTATTTTTATTTTATTATTGGGAATTTTCGGCATAATTGTCCTCTTTTTTGAATATGCAATTTTAAAGAAACCCGAAATTGCACACTCTCCGCAAAAGATAACAAAATTCATGACAAAACGTAACTCCACAAAATGACATAAAATGTCTGCAAAAATTGAATTTTCGGTGCGAAGACTTAAGCATCTTCGTCGTCGCCACAGCGATTTGAAAAACCGCTTTCTTAATTCTTTATCAAATTATTCCATTCTCTCATATAACACCATATCATTTCAGCGATCGTTGATTAAAAATTAAAATTCTCAACAGAGTCAAGTCGCCTTCAATCGTCCACATGAAAATTCATTTTAATTTATCACAATAAGAAAAATGTTATTTTGAAAAAAAATTTAAACAAATTTTAATGATAAAATCACTGTGACTGTTGTTGAATATTCGATTCTTTTTTATTTCAATTTGAATTAACCCAAATAAATATAAAAAATTAAATCACTTAAAATACTTAATAAAAAGGCAATAAAATAATAATATTAATTAACAGAAAATTTCATTTAAACTAGGGTTGATTTTTAAAAATTGTCACAAAATCACACATTTTGTAACGAAATGAGCTTTTTCCGTGTGTTAAGTCGAAATTCGGCATGCCATAATCATGTTTCGATATTTTTACATTTGTTTCTTTAATTAATATTGTTTTGGTAATACCCTAATTCAAAAATGCCAAAATTAATTTTTAAAATTAATATAATTTAAAAATAAAAAATATTAATTAAAAACAATATAAATAGAATTAAATTAATATTTGGTTGAATTTTATTTAAAATATGGTACACATAATTTTAAAATTATCATCCAACAGGATGGAATTAATTTCATTATTCATGTACAGCATTAAACTGCTATCAAAAATGGAAGACCGATTTGGTAAATTTGAATTTATTAAAAAAAATTTCTCTAATATTGTGTATGTACATAATATCAACTAAAAATTTTAGAAAATGACGAATTCCTTAATCCCTTGATCTGCGCTACATGCGGCGTGGACAACGACGAATACCGTTCCCACAAAACCAGGGTACATTCATAAAAACCGCAAAAAAGTTAAAAAAAAAATTAACTTCCTGCACACGGAAACGTTGGCACAAAAATGATACCTGCCCATTTTTGCATATGTATCAGGGATGGCACGGAATTCCTTTTCGACATTTTTGGGGTCGTAATTCCGATTTCCTAAATAATTGGGAATAAATTCTGATTCCGTAACTTAAAGTCGGAAATTTTCGGAATTTTTTTTTTGAATTTTATTTTTCAAATTATATAAATTAGATATTTTAGGTGTGCTCTATATTTATATATCAAAATAAAATGAATGATTCAAAAATTAAAAAGTTATGGCACACGGCGCCGAAAAAGCCAAGAAAAAGTCAATTTTTGAGGTTTTTTGGCAATAACTATTTGTAAACCGACAAAATTTTTTGAAATTTTGCAAGCTAATAGGGAATTTCAAGAGCTATCGGATGCTATCAAAAATATTTAATTTGGTTGATTATTAAAAAAGTTGTTATCAACGGCGCCAAAACGGTCCGCGCCAAACTGACCGGTTCCCGTTCTGGTCGCATTTGGGCTGAGTCGGACCGGAATATGGGTCGGAATTTCGTAGAGAAAAAACGTTTCTCCCGACTCGGGATTTGACGACAAATTAGGTCTGCACCCTTTGAATTTTAATTGGGTTCTGATTTGGAATCTTTTGCCTGTGGCAAATTTTGTGATTTATTGTTTTCCGGAATTTTCAAGAGCATTGCGGTGCATGTTGGGCTTTCTCGGCGGCCCTTGTTCATTCAACTGCGGTTTTTGAAAGCCGAGTCGGTGATCCGGATCGTCTTTACCTGTTTCTGTGCAGTATCTGGTTGATTGTACCGTTCGTGAGGAGCCTTATAAAGGATGTAAAGGAGTTGCTGTTATGGACGCATTTGAGTTAACCAATTTTTAAACTATTGTAAAATAGGGATAAACGGTAAAGGTATTCTTTGAAATTCACGGTTTTGCGGCCCGGCATTTGCATCTCCAAATTTTGTGTCGGACTGATTTCTGAAAAGCCATTTTCCGACCTTTGCGACCCGCATTTTTAAAATATTAATAATTAGGCAACTTCTATTTATCTAACCATGATCTAAGTCATTTAACTATTTTGGTCAACACAAAAACAATTACAGCCCTTTTAGTTTAATTACTTTTAAATGAATTCTAATTTGTTTGGAGCCGGGAAAGTCGGATGGCGACTGTTCGATTTTCGGCATTTGTGATTTCGACTTGGTTGATTTGTACAGTGAAATATTTTCGCTTGCGCTTTATGTCTAAAAGAAATGATTTTCCTAAAGCGATAATATTTTTGGGTGATTGCCCAAAATCTTTACAAAAATTCTTCTATTAAATTGATTTTTTCCTTATCCAAATTTTTGATTTTATTTATTTTGGAAAAGGTATTCAAAAATCTCAAAAATATTAATTTGAAAAAATAATCATTGTTTTATAAGCAGTTTATTATTTTTACTACCACAATTTTTTTCTTTTTTTTTCTTAAATAATTGCTTAAATTTTCGGTCTTTTTCAAAATTTTCGTCTAATATGTCGGCATTTTTCGTAAATATATCTATTTTATAACTTGTAAATTCTCGACTGTTCTAATCAATTGCATTTTAATCATACTAAGGATTTTTTCTCTTTATAATCCTTCTTTTAATTGGTTTTAGTGTTACTGTCGAAATCAATAACTATATCAGTTTGGACGGAGGAAGATTCGTTTTTGGCCAATTCTTTTTTTTTTATATTGCCCATGTCCCTTTTTTTGCCGAACACGAAAATTGCGATCGTTTTGATGCAATTTCAAAAATTTTTTGACCTTTACTTTGCTCAATTTTCAAATTCTGAATGAGAAAATTTTTTTGGCTTTTTAAATTTTTTCTTTCATTCTGTTATTCATAAAAACTGATGTTATATTCGTGATAAGCGACCCTAAAACCAACCGGTAACATGCTTTTATAATCGGTGTCAATTACGGTCTATATCCTGGCTTTTTCAGTCAGGAATACCTCAACCAGTAAAGTCAATTTTCATTATAGATATTCGCCTTTATTTAAACGTATAGCAAGATTTCTTATTTTAAATTCCGAAATTCCGGGAGTCTCTCCTCAGATGGAATACCACTTGAGTCGCTTTATTAATGCCTAATTTGCGTGCCTTTGAGCAAAATTAAGCCAAATTACTTTGGGTGATCAGATCCATCAAAAAGGTGTGCCGGGTGAATGCGGAGCTGCAGGCGTGACGGCGCTCGTCCGGACCAAACGGCAGGGGCTCTTATACAAACCAATGGCGGGGCAGTTTGGCTTTGTTTATGGGTCGATGCGCAAATGGCTTATTAGACGACGCACCGACTGCCAATAGCCGCGCGTATGTTTTTTAAGAGACGCAAAAACCATTAATACAAAATATTTCAATACCTGAGGGGCTATTTTCTAATTTTGACAATTAAAATTTTAAAATTTTCTCTTTTGATAACTTTCATTTAGCAGTGATTATTTAAAGATAATACTGGGAGTTTTTTAGTTAAAAAAGTTTGTGAATCTTATTTGAGCATATTTAGGCATGTATGCACCGCACTCATTCAAGGCAAGCCCGAACTTTGAGTGCCAGGATGTTTAAGGGCTATGTAAAATATCTTTTATAGGAAAAATTGGTTTTATATTTAATTTTCATAATTTTAAGAACTTCAGTTTTATTTGATTTTTTCTTTTAAAATTTTTCACAAAAATTTGTAAATTTATCTCATCAAATATAAATTATTTTTTAATCTGGGAAAATGTCTCAATTTGAATTTTGCACATTTTGATTCTTATTTTATTTTGGAAATAAGGAAATATGCCCAAAGTTGAAAATTTAAAAAATAATCTTTAAAATTTTTTTATTTACCCTTAAATTTCAAAAAATTTAGTCAAGCTTGAAAAAAGAGGCCGAAATAAAAAAATATGGGTTTAACTCTGTTTCCAAAAAATTGAACATAAAATTGAAATTTTATAAGCGTTAGTTATTTTCGATAAAAGGTATTTTAACTGCTATCCACAACATCCCGGGGCCCTAACGTCAATGCCCGATTTAAGGTGTTCAAGAGCAGCGAAATTTATGACCCTTCCGCTGAGGAGTGCCAGGCAGCGAAAGAAGACCCTGATAATACTATGCATATCATAAGCATATAGGGTATGGCGAAGAAGGAGGCAAGCCATTCTGGCTGATTGTTAACAGTTATGGCCAAGATTGGGGGAACCATGGTGAGGCCAAATATGTTAGGGGCAAAAATGCGTGCGGCATTGAAGAATATGGGTATTATTATCAATAGTGTAATCATTTATAAGATTGTGATTGATCGTGAAATGCTTTACTGCATATTACAGGCCTAAATAAATCTTGGGGCTGTCTAGATCACCATGAAGGAAAGATCTGATAATTTGATAGAAGAGACTTTTTTGATAAGCATCTGAAATTGAACAAAAAGGAATTTTTTTTAATTTTTAATGACCATCCAAATATTTTCCGCCCTTATTTCAGTGAGTCTTATCAGTTGACTCATTTTCGAGAATGAATAAATCGGCTCCAAATATTTTTCTGTGTCTGAATGACTAACAAAAAAAAAAAATTCGTCGTTTTTACGGCTAATTTACAAATTTCATCGTTTTGGGTGAACACTTTTTTCCACCACTGAATTTTGCTATTTTATTAGGCCTTTATAATAGTCTTGGTAACAATCGATAGTTTAATAGATTGGGCACGTAAATAGCAGTGGAGCCATTATGAAAATATTGTGTTGAATGTTGAAAAAATGTTAAATAAATAAAGAAAATGTACATTATCTTTTTCTTATATATATAATTTTATTTTCTTTTAATTCCTCACCATTTCGCTGAACCAACATGTGTATAAAGATAACAATAAAAAATTACTAATTTATCGAAATTTGATTCATATTGATTTTGTCGTTTTAGTCTAATAAAATAATGTTCAAAAACTCGCAGCAAGATGGAAATTTATGTAAGAAAAATCGCAAAATATGTATGTACAAAAATCCAAAATATTTACCAAATATATAAATAAAAGTTTTCTTGAAAAAGGAATTTTTTAGGGGAACAGTAAAAAAAAATTTTTTTTTTGATTTTTCATAGGAAAATTCCTACTCAAAAATTCTCAAGTAAAAAAATTGAAAATTTACCAATAATTGTGAATTCTGTTTTGGGCATTTAATAGAATTTTCTAAAAACTTTCAAAATAGCAAAAAAGTCCAAATTATTTTGTGCTAATCAAAGACGCGAAAGTGATCGATCGATTGATTTCCTTTGAAGCATCCGATCAGCATTCAGAAGATGAGAGCGGGTCGGCAACTTCTCAAAGTGAGGCATAACAAATAAAAAAGGAAGAAGCTGTTGTCCCAGAAGTAAAAAGCCTAGTCGGCGGATCGATACTGATTTGTGACTAGGGAGCGAATTTATGGCTTTTACTTGAAAAAAGCACAGATTTTTAGAATTTCGCACCTGTTTATCAATTTTCGCCTCTATTTTATCATTTTTGCTCCTATTTAGACATTTAGACCCCTAAATTGAATTTTTGCCTCTAAAATTCGCTCCCTAGTCATTACTTATTATTAGGGATGCGATTTTTAGGCAAATGCCTAAAATTTTTGCGCACTTAATACGCACAGATAAGCACGAAAAATGCAATAAAAACGAAAAATACACCCTTAAGAAATGACCAAAAAAAATTCAGAAAATATACCCCTATGAATTGAAAAAAAAATTTAAAAAAAAAATTGATCATCAAATTTTTTTCATGATAAAATTCTTGACGAAAAATTTGTCCTTATTCGAAAAAACGTTAAAACAATTGAAATATAAGCAAATTTAAGTTTTTTGATTAAGTTTTTATGTGATTTGCTACCTAAAAAACGTTAAAAACAATTTTATTTGCCTATTTACGCCTATTCGAGGATTTTTGTGCCTATTTATTGCCTATTTAACGATTTTTTCTGCCTTTTTAGGTGCCTATTTCGCGATTTTTTGTGCCTAAAAATCGCATCCCTACTTATCATTTATGTTTTCATATTTTTATTACATACTAAATTTGTGTCAAAAATAAGGCTAGACATTGAAATATTTCATTTTTTGTTTTGATTTTCCCAAAATCTAATAAATTTTAAAATTATGCCAAATTTTTGCAATTTAATGTCCATGTTTCATATTTCATGCACATTTTTTACAGCCTACTATAAATTATCAAAATAACCAAAAAAAACTAAATGATAATGAGACAAAAGAGAAGAAAAAGCTTCCGCGAGAAGAAGTGGATCAATTGAGGCGACAATTAATCAGGCCCGCCCCTTAGTTTTACCCTCAAAAGCTTCACAAGGTCGCTCATATATGCAATATAAATAATTAAATTTTATTGCTTTTGAGCTCATTAGCAAAAAAATTTTTTGAATAAAAATACCCAAAATTCGGCATTCACAATGATTATTGGTAATGAGGCTGTTCTAAGTGGTCAAAATGAGGAGGAAGAAGAAGAGTCATGGGCTAAACCTTTTCCTCCACACCGTTCAAAATGGAGATTGAACAGCTTGACGAATTTCATTTGCTTCATCAACAAATGTGGCCGGCCGCGTTGTGCCGTGTTGTGTGAATTGTGCAGAAATTACGGTCAGCAAAAGCGGGAGTAAAAGCCCAAATTTTTTCAATTTTAGTCTAAATTTTTACATATAAAATGATGGGTTCTTATCAATTGAGAATTTTGTTGAAAATATGCTCAAGTAAAATACCAGAAAATCATTGCAATTTTCGAAAAAAGAAACTTAAAAATAAGGGGCAAGGAGCGTGGTGTATTTTTCAACAAATGACGTCGAACTCAAAAATTTGTTTAATCACAGGAAATTTCCGAAATTGCGACCCACAAATTGAATTCTGATCGGTCTGCCGGGGACATGCATTTGCTGGATATTGTTAAAATTATCAATGCCACAAGACAGAGCGTTGCGGGCACACCTTACCGTGTACAAATACTGTTCAAATTGAGAAAAAAGGTGAAAAACACTTGGAAACTAAAAAGTTTTTTATTCAAAATTTAAATTAAATAATAAAATATTAATATAAAATATTTTTAAAAATAATCATTTAATTAAAATTATGGTTATAATTTATATAAAATTATATAATGTGTAGATATATGAAATTCTTTAAGCCCGGTAATTAAAATATTTTTAATTTTATTTTAATAAAATTTGGTAAATTTTATGTTGACAGATTTATTTGTTCAAAATTTATCGCAACATCAGTGAAACCATCGAAATCAATTACAAAGGTGTGTCTAAAGGAAGTTCTTATCATTCTTGGAAATAGCAAATAAAAAGAACAATTATTTCCAATTTGTGCTGGGACACGTTTCCGTGGTTGGTCGACCGACGAAAAGTGCAAAATTTGGTAATTTTTGATTAAATCAACTCATAACTTTTCTCAGACGCAACCAAATTGAACAGTCTTGGTATCATTTTAGTCAAAAATTTAACAAAATTTATGGCCAATAGTAAAGAAATTAAGAAACCAACAAGAGATAGTTAACCAATGAATTTGAAATATTTTTGCATGAATTTTATAAAAGAATTTTGGATTTAAAAAATTTTTAATTTTAGTTAATGCGATTTAAATTAATGACATTTATTTTGCTTTGATTATCCAATTCTTTAATCCATTTATAAATTTATTTGCGATTTGTCCCCAATTTTTTTTTTGTTATTTTTCTTTCAATTCTATTCCATTCTTTTCCAGAATATTTCTTCCTTTTTGCTTTATTTTTTCTTTTATTTTATAATAGTTTCAAATGCCGATTTTACGAAACGACCTCCCATGGTGTCGCATTTTACGAAACGCCCTGACGGATTTATGTGCCGGATTTTACGCAATTCCAAGCGGATTTACGAATCGCCAAAGTGGCGGATTTTAAAAATCTTTATATGACTTTAACTCAAACAAAAACATTAAATTAATTACATCTCTGAATATAAACAAACATATAATTTGATTTCTCATTTTCACCTAAAATTTTTATGCTTTAACCGAGAAATTTCTTTTTAAATTTTAAGCTCATTAAAAGGTAACGTCAAATACGGAGTGAGTGAGAGGAATTTTTGATATGGCAATCAAGAAAAATTTTTTATTGAAATTCGGCACGGAATCTGACCAAAAATGGATACTTATTTCTGAGGTTTAGCTAAATAATTAAAAAAGTTGAAAAATTAAAAATTAAATTGAGCCCAAAAGTTCAGACAGATGGCGTTGGGGAAAACATTAACAATTTCACATTTTCACCTGTTATTTGCGTAAAAATTAATATAAAGGCGCCAATTACATTGAAAATGCACAGGAAATAATAAAACCAAAAGTAATAATTAGTTAGAACAACCAATTACATTGAAAATGCGTAATCCAATCGGTTCTACATTTTTCGCTTTATGAGTCCAATCGACTTTAATGAGTCCAACCAATTAACAATACCTGGTTTTTATACAATAACTTTGCTCATATTCGAACAACCCCTGCAAAAGTCTAAAGAAGCTAAAACATATAAAATCTCAGCGTTTAGGCAAATGCCAAGTTTTGATTAATTAAGTAATTGTAGATTATTTTGGTTTGTTAATTTATTAGCATTCTATTATTTACTCATTTTTTTAACTTATTCAGACTCTATGCTTCGGATGAGACCAAAAATTTAGGGTTTGTTCGAATATAACAAAATTATTGTATAAAAACCAGGTATGGTTAATTGAATGGACTCATAAAGTGAAATAGAGCCAAATATTTGGAAAAGATTGTTTAAAAAATAAAAATTTTTAATTTTAATGATGATGGTGCCATTAAATGCAACCAAAGCGCCACAAAATCAGCAATTAACTTATATTGAATTGTTTCATCAAAACGGTGACCAACACAAATTGGCCATGTGGCTGATTATGAGCGCAAAGTGTGCACTCGCATCCGTTGGCATTCTGTTCAATGCCATTTTGATTGCCACTACAGTAAAATCGAAGTAAGCGAGTACAGTAGTAAAACTGGTAGCTAACACACCAGCAGGGATGACGACTAAAACAAAATTCCAACAAAGTTTTTGGTATCGAACTCCATTCAAAATCCCTGGAAAACTTATCAAAAACTGCTGATTGTCATAAAATTAAGCAATGGCAAAATTCAGGGAAAAAAGATTTCCGGCAATATTTTTTGGTTTCGAAACTCCATTTTAAATCCCTGGAAAACAATATCAAAAAAGCTTCCAACAAATAGGTGGGTAGTGGGTAATGCTGATGTGATAATCTGTTTCTGATGATTATTACGAAATTTAAATGACTTCTGACCCCGAAAGTCGAGACCAAAACAAAAAACCAAAATCCTGTTAAATTTTAAGAGCCGAAACAACGACCTAATCGATATTCCTGATCTTATAATATGTTTTAGAAAGCTTCACAACACTTGTAATGTGTTGTTCGCTTGGATTCATTGTTTTTGGCACTATTCCAACTGAACTCTCTGATCATTTTGCTAATCGCTGTTTTTGGCATAAATTTTGTGCCAAATTCGACCTGTTTTTACTTCCAAGCAGTGCCAGTGTTCAGTGTGCTGATGTCTTTTTGCTTGATGTTCCAAATTCGGATTGAACGTCTCGCAAATGTTCTGTTTCCAATTTGGTTAGAAAATAATTTTTTATTCAGTTTTTGTGTTTTAATTAATTTTTTTTTCATATTTTTCTTTAGGAGTATGAAAAATGGTTCAAAAAAATTTCATGTTTGGTTTTTTTGTGTGTCGGTTGCATCGAATTTGTTATTGATCTGGCTAAGCTTTTCTGCTTATCACGACATAGACACGTAAGACAGATTTTTTCAATTAAAAAAGGAAATTAAAATTTTCAAATCTTTAAATTTGAAAAAATATTGTGAAATAAACCCCAACAAATTTTATAGTTAGAAATTTTATGAAAATTCTGTAGTTTGAGAACCTATTAAACTATTTATGACACCAAATTTGTTGAATAATTGTTATGGAGAAAAGTTGGCAATTTTACCCATTTTTAGCACTTTTATTTAACCTTAGAATTTTAAATGAATATTTTAAATTAAATTTAAAAATATATAAAATATCTTTTTTAAATCAAAGTATGGTTATGTGCACACCTTCTGACATCAGTGGGAAAGGACTCTTCTACACAATTTCGTTTAACCGATCAGTTATTATGCACATTCTATTGGTCATCATTTACATTACAATTGTTTTGATTTTAAAATTTAAAAATGGTAAAAAATTAATTCATAATTAAATCTTCATTTAAATGTTTATTTAAATCACTTTTAAATCTTACAAATAATTTTTATCAAATAATTACCATATTTTCAGAAAATCAGCATTTCTCAAAAAGCATTTTCCGTTCATTGCTTTTCCTCGTCTTTTTGGAAACAAGTGGATGCCTTCCGTCAATTTACATTGCCCAATTTTAACGGATGCGAGTGCGCACTTTGCGTTAATAATCAGCCACATGGCCAATGTGTGTTGTCCCCTGTTTTGATGGAACAATTCAATATAAGTTAATTGCTGATTTTGTAGCGATTCGGGTTGCATTTAATGGTATCATTATCATTAAAAAAAATTATATATATATATAATATATTTTTCAAATATATTCCAAAAATTAAAAAAAATATTTTCTTTTTCCTTAAATTATTTTTAATTTATTAATTGCGCATTTCAATGTAAGTACTGTTTGTTACTAATTTTTATGCTGATAAATAGGTAACAATGTCAAATTAGTTTGAATTTTTTTTAATTTTGAAGTTTCAATGGCATGTAAAGTTTTAGAACAAAAAGCCTAAGCATAGTCCCAGGCCCAAACTTGAGTTGAAGCGGATACATTTCCATATAAAATTTCAATTTTTTTTAATATAATTTGAGTTCATTTTTAATTTTAGTCCATTTTAATAGAACTTTAAAGTCGCTGTTTCATTTGATAATAAATGCCATTTTGTTCAAATGGAATTTCGGCTTTTTGTTTAATGAGAATTTTACATTTCTTATTTTACATTTTGCTCGGCTTTTCTAATTAATGAATATTTGTCATACCTTTATTCTTCATCTGTGCATGAAATTTTTCAATGTACTTGTTTATTAGCCAATTAGCAAGGATTAACATTTAAAAAAAACCAAATATTTGTTGCCAATTAAAAAAGTCTGATACTGTGAACTATTTGACGCAATACTTTTTTGGTGTACCAACATTTGCGCCGCCGACTTCCGCCGCCCTACAAAACCCATTTGCACAATCCATTCAAATTTTTAAAATAATCCAAAATATTTTATTTAAACTAAATCTACATAGATTAAGCTGTTAAATATTCAAAAAAAAAAAATTTGGTGTCTAGCGGCGCCTAACGGCACCGCCGGACCCACAGCTTATCATATTTTCTGAAAATTTGACCCAAAAATGAAACAATTAATTACTAAGGTGGCATCGTCTTAATTTTTTACAGAAAATTAGCAACGTCCAACCCCAGCACTTTCTACCTTGGGACTTTTGTTTACAGATTTTTCATATTTTGGTGCTTTATATATTACATATGTGTATATTTTTATAATATGTTGGACATTTTCGTACATTTTTAGCAATTTTTCGGTAAATATTTTCATTTTCTTTAACTATCTTTTGAGGATTTTTGAGAATTTATAGAAATTTCTTGTAAAAAATTTATTTTTTTTTTTTTGAAAAAGTACCCCTAAAAATACCAAAAATTAGTTTAAAAATACTAAAAGTGCTTCTAAGCATATTTAGGTCATTTTTATGGCGTAAATTTTTTTCCAAAAAACACAATTTTAAAAAATTCAAATTCTTTACATATTTAGTACATCTAGTAATATGTGTATATATATAGAGAAAATTTTGGAAAAATTTTCGCGGCCGCGCGAGCACTCCGCCGACTCCAACCGAATACAACCGTTGTACTTTTTGCCATTACCAGGCTGAGAGTATGGTTCTTTCGGAATTCTCGACCTAACCAGTGAGGGTGGAGGCACTGGCAGTCAACGGGAAACGGCGTCAGCGAAAGGCCGCGCCGCTCCCAGCTGACTGGAAAGAAAAAATATATATTTGAAGCAGATTTTATAAATAAAAATGTGAAGGGGTGCAAAAGGGGTGAGAAATTCAGAGGAAATGCCGCAATATTTCTCGACACTCTCGTTTCTGTTTTGCTCTCTTGGTTTTTCAATGTTCTCTTCAACTGATGAATTTGGCCAGAGAGTTAAATAGCTGAGACTCCGTCTAATTCGCCCATCATCAGTCGATAATTCATTAATTGTTGATCAGTTGCCATTTTTCAGCTGACACATCTCCGCTGGACAAGTGATCACTAGGGTGCCAAAAATATGGATATAAAAGCTCGAAAAATGCCATAAATATGGACGAAAAATCGCAAAATATTCACGTAAAATGGCAAAAATATGGACATAAATTTTTCAAAATCTTTTAGAATATTAAACATAATTTTCATTTTTTTGGGGTCAAAAAGGCCAATTTAGCTGATGGGGGCCGTTTCCTGGCGACGCCTATCGGCACCGCACGGTCCCCTATTCCCAAAAAGTTTTTAAAGGCAAAAAGATTGCAAAAATCCATTCAAAACAAAAATTACAAACCAGTTAAATACAAATTTACCCTTTTTCATTATTTTATGATGTACTTGGATTTTGTAAAATTTGACACTTATGTACAGGGCTCCCAGATGTGAGGCTTTAGCCTCATTTTGTGGTTTTTTGATAGGTCGATGAGGTTTTTTTTTTTTGAAATGAGGCTTTGAGGTTTTTTGTGGTTTTTTGAGAAATTTTGAGGTTTTTTGTGGTTTTTTGTTAAATTTTTCATAAAAACTAGAAAATAACCAATTCTTTTCCGAAAATTCACAAAATTAAGAATTTTTTCAATGAAAATCAGCTAAAAATATAGTCAAACTTTTTAATTTGTTTCCCGGCAGCGCCTATCGGCACCGTCGGACCCAAAAAATGAGGCTTTGAGGCTTTTTGTGGTCTTTTGAGAAATTTTGAAGATTTTTGATGTTTTTGTGGAAAATTCGTCAGATTTTTTAAATTTTATTAATTTTGATTTAGTTCGCATGATGTTTTTGGCCATTTCTGTGGACAAATCTGTTAACAAATCGTATTAAAAATCGCAAAATTTCTCCCGGCGGCGCCTATCGGCACCGCCGGCCCCCTCCAAACGTTTTTTTGAAAAATCGCCGCAAAAAATAAACTTCTGTTTTTAATGCTTAGAATTTCACAAAATGATTACCTATTTCTAATCAAAAAATTGATCATGGACAATCAAAAATATAACATTTGAACATTTTAAGGTTTTGAATAAATTTTGTAAAAATGAGGCTTTTTGACCCAAAATGAGGCTTTTTTGCCTGCGAAATGAGGCTTTTGAAATTTTTAATCTGGGAGCCAACCTGCTTATGTACTTGGAAATCTGTACAACTGTACTTGGAAAGCGAATATTTCCAATGGGAGAGAGCCCTGCATTAGAGCTTATTAAGAGCTTTGGAACGATATCATTTAAACAAAAAGCCGATAACTTTTTGTTGATTTCAAATTTGGAAATTCATATTAATTTAGTCTAATTGTAAGCACGCCAGAATTAGTCTTCAGAAAGCAACAAATTGCAAAGCACCCGTCAATTTTAACGCCTTAATTGAAGTGAAAAATTAAATTTCGACTTTGTGTTTCAGTTCTGTTCGAGTTCGGAGCAAATGAGTGTCATAATCCCATTATCCGACCTTAAAACTCCTTAAACAAATTTTTTTTTTGTATATATGAACTCGTTTAAAAACGGCCTGCTGGCCCGTTAAAATGCTGAAATAAATAAATTTAAGGTCTCAAAATTCCTTTTGGAATAAGCCTAAGAACGGCATTTGTTCATACAAATGGTGACGAATTAAAATGGACAAAGTTTTGTTCAAATTCATTTTCCATCATTTTTCTTTCCAAAACATTTTCTGCATTGACAATACTTTTTCCAATTTGGCCTTTTCTTCTCTTTTTTCTTTTGCATTTTCAATATTTTTTCCATTTTTAATCAAATTCTGTCCGAAGTTTTTCATTATCCGCCGGAACTTAAAAATTCATTATCTTTCATCCTTCAAAAAGATCTATCTATATCTATTGCTGTTCAAAAAAAACACTAAATTTTTTGAGATTTTTCAGGCTGATGAAAACACTTATTGACAAAATGGCGCTATCGAATAATAAAATAAAAATTAATTTACTTTGAGCAAAATTATATAAAATTTTTTTGTCAAAAACATTTTTTTTTTAAAATTTTTCGTGGATAAAGAAAGACACAGCTTTTGATTTGTCAAATATTTAGGTTTGCGTCATCATATGCTTCTACGTCAATGTATGGCACGTCAATAAAATGGATTTATATTGGCAATTAAATGCATGGAATTACCATTTTTTCGAATATTTTTAAATTATTATTTTATTACGAAATGCATTATTTTATTCTAAACTGTTTGCTTTTAATTTGTTATCACCAATTTATTAGTGCTGTTCCCGTGTCCAATGCTAATGAATTTTTTGTAAGTATTCTTTTCATAAATTTGTTCACTAAAATTTGGCAAAAATAATTGCATCATTGTTTAAAATGTATAATATAATTGCGTCATTATGTTATGTCCGAAGATAACAAATTAAATGTTTATTTGCCGAAGAAATAAATAATAAAATAAATGCAGAGAATAACTGAATTATGGGAAAGGGAGGGGGAGTAGATAGTGAAGTGGCGTGGGGTCATACACCTAATCAATAACCATTTGAATTGTTCTTTTCTCTAACACCTCCCCTCTTAAATTCGAACCCGTAGGGTTAAAGCCAAAAAGCTCTTCCACTTGAGTTGCCTCCTTTTCGGCTTCGTCTTCCAAAAGATGGCGTCGCCTTAACTGATTTTCGTGCCGATGAACAACGCGACGCAGAACAGGCACCTAACACGATAGGTGGGCGAATTTTGAAGCCTCTCAACTACTTTTCCTTGTAGGCACTCCGTCATGTTGTTTCGATAATTGATCAGTAGGACATGATCATTTGGAAAGAAATTGATCATTTTTGGTCCATGCTTCCGATCAAAATTTTGAGCCATTTTGTCGGTGTATTTCGTCTGCCCCTTTTTGAATGAATTTTGATCAAAATTTTCGTCCTTTTCCCCTTTTGGATGGACGAGCGATAGTTTGGTTCGTAATTTTCTGCCGAAAAATAACTAATCGGGTGAAAAGCCATTCAAGGCGATGGTTCTGTAGGCGAACAGCATCCTTTCGATCCAATCTTTTTCGCCTTTTGACATTTTCTTCATCGAACGTTTGAAGGTGTCAAGGAAGCGTTCCACTTGGCCATTCGATTGTGGGTGAAATGGCGGAGTGAAAGTGTGCTTAATACCAAATTCTTTACAAAATGTGGCGAATTCGGCAGATCGAAATTGGGTCCCATTGTCGGAAACGATTTCCTCCGGGATTCCGAGCCGATAAATGATTGATCGGAGCACAAATACGGTGGAAAATGCAGAAATTGTGTTCATTCGGTAGACTTCTGGCCACTTTGAAAACGAATCAATCAAAATCAAATATTTGTGACCGTCTGAGCAGGGGCCTGCAAAATCGATGTGGACACGTTGAAAGACTTTGTCCGTCGTTGGCCATGGCGAAAGAGTTGCTTTTGTTGGATTTTTCTGGCCCAATTGGCACTCTTCGCATGTGTTCACAACTTTTTCAATCGCTGAGTCCATTCCCGGCCAATACACGTGGCGACGAGCAAGCGCTTTCATGCGCACAATGCCTGGGTGCGCGATGTGCAATGCCTTTAAGATGCGACTACGGAGCGATGTTGGGATGATCACTCGTTCTTCATACAGCAGGCAATTGTCGACTTCGAAAATTTTGTCCCGTTTTGGAAAATATGGACTGATTTCGGAGTCGGTGATTTTGGCTGGCCATCGGTTTCTTAAAAATTGAAGAACCATTAGGAGTGGTTGATCATTGGCCATTGCTGCTGAAATTTCGGCGGTTGTCACTGGGAGTTGATCCATTCTGCTTTCGAAAACAGAATTGATGTAGCAATCTGTGTCCGCACAAATGTTTACTATCAGGATGCCTCCTCGGGACGCGAATAATTAGCGATCAGCCGGGACAAAACGTCGGCTTGGCCAAATGATGTCGTGTTGACATAGCGAATTTCAAAATCGTAATTCGCCAAAATCATGGACCAACGCTGGAGGCGGCTCGCGGCATAGATCGGAATGCCGTTTTTAGAGCCAAAAATAGCCAATAAAGGCTTGTGGTCTGTTTGCAAAATAAATTTTCGGCCGTATACCATGCGGTGAAATTTTTGAACGGCGAATATAATGGTCAGTGCCTCTTTTTCAATTTGGCTGTAATTTTGCTGCGCTGCTGTCAATGTGCATGCTGCGTGTTCGACCACTTTTTCAATCAGTCCATCGTCAAGATATGCGAAAACACCAGGGATACCAGCACAAATTTGGTCCATCAAATGCTGAAATATTGCCGGTGCCGATTTGACTCCGAACGGCAGGCGTTGGCATTGGAAGAGTCCGCGATGCGTGTTGATGGCGCACAATTGCTTGCATCGCGCAAATCCAAATTTGAGAAAAATTTCGCGCCATTCAGTGAGGCGTAAATGTCGTCCGGCCTTGGCAGTGGATGACGGTTCAATTCCAGTGCGTTGTAGAGGCCAGTCGAGAAGTCAATGCAGACTCTCGTGTTGCCGTTCTTCTTTTTAACGGCCAAGATTGGTGCGGCCCAATGACTGAAATCGATTGGCTTAATTGCGCCAATCTGAAGAAGACGGTCCAATTCGGCATTCACAGCTTCCATGGCGCCGTGTGGAATTGGACGTGCGCGGCCAAAGATAGGCTTTGCATCAGACCGCAAAATGAGATGCGCCTTTGCCTTTGAGCAGTGTCCTAATCCTTCTTCAAAAACTTCCGGAAAATCGTTTTGGAGTGCCGCTGTAAGCGTTGCCACATCATTGATCGATTTGTTTGGCGGCTTCACTGCCAAAAATTGAACAATCACTTTTGTCGCCTGATCAGCCGATTTGCTGGACGGAAATAAAATTTTGCGGGGGATGATCTCCAAAGCTTCAATCCACGGCAATCCCAATAAATTGTGTCCGACTTCGCCGCTGACATAGGCAATCAGAGTTTGCGGTGGTTTGTCGGAAACAATGAAATGATTGTGGCTTGAGCGCCGGTGTCGCCATTCATCGATGTTTCCAATCCATTTATTAAAATACACAATTTCCACCATCTGCCTTTTCCGAGGAGAAGTCGCACTTTTGAGGCCTCCGGCAGTGTGCTTCCGTCGTCCTCGATCAATTTTTCAAACCGTTTGAACCAGCATTCAAATGTGTTGCCGATATCCGGATTGTAATGGAATGCCGAAATGCGAACATCGATGGAGCTTGCCAAATTGGCATTGCTCAAATTTGCAGGTGCGGCGTTTTGTGGTGCGGCATTAGTGACCATTTGCTGGAGTGCATTAGCAATTGTTGAAGCTGTTGCGCGTCCATGGTCCAATTGAAGAAAAACTGCCAAAAACTGCACACGGCAGACTTTAATCTCACACGGAGAGAAAAGTTTTTTTTGATGATCTGCGAAAATTAGAAATCAACAAGAGAATTCTAATTTTCCCCACGAGCAATATCAACACGAGATAAAGCTCGGAATTGTTGTTTGCCGGTGATGTGCAGTTGCTAGCTGACTGCGCCAAAATTTGTTATGTCCGAAGATAACAAATTAAATAAGTTTATTTGCCGAAGAAATAAATAATAAAATAAATGCATAGAATAAATTGGGAGGTCAAAAATGGTGGGCACAATATAACTGAATTATGGGAAAGGGAGGGGGAGTAGATGATGAAGTGGCGTGGGGTCATACACCTAATCAATAACCATTTGAATTGTTCTTTTCTCTAACACATTGTTTAAATATTAATACATAAGGGCTTTGGATACAAATAATTCTACTTATTCATATCAAATTTTTACTCACTTTATAATGCAGATTGATTTTCATTTTAATAATTACTTAAAAGAAATAATGTTTTATTCTTTTTCTATAATCCTTTTACATATTATTATTCTTCATTTTTTAATTAACATTTCAAATACAATTCCATCAGTGAGTTAATTAATTGGGTTCATTTTAGCTTGTCTAATCATTTTTAAATAGGGAGAAGACAAAGTGCTAATTGGTTTTGTAAGAAATGATCAGAAAATGCAAATTAGTGAATTTTCAAAGGAAAAATATGCGGCATACCTTGGCATTTTGTATTATATGAGAATGAATTGGCAATGTGACAAAATTGCGGAGGGATTTGAAGAATATGAACGGACGGAATGCCAAAAATATCGTAAATATTTGGACATTTTGTACGAATATTTGTACAGAGAAAACTTCGGAATTCCAACAGTGAAGCCAAAATTTGTATTTAAAAATGAGAAAATTGAAATTAATGGGCCAATAATTTATGCGATGAATTATTTGGCCAGAATTTCGCAATTTTTTTTCAAATTGAATTATCATTATAAATATAAATTTAACAATTTGTTCAATTCTTATTTTGATCCAAAATTGTTGAATGAGGAGAGGTTGAAATACGAAATAAAATTGGAAAATCAACCAAAATTACCAATTAATGAAATGATTTTGCAATTAGCAATTGACACAGCGAATGAATGGCAAACAAATGAAAGTTTAGACGGAATAATTCGACAAAAATTTAACAATAAATTGGAAGAAATGTTCAAAAAAGAGGAAGAAAAGGCAAAAAAATCATGGAAAGCCAATAAAATTAATGATGATAAGCATGAAATAATTTTGGATACAAAATTCGATGACCAACAAACATTGGTGAGACTTAACATTCAATAATAATAATAATAATAATGCAAATTTAGATTGAAGATGCTTTATTTTCGGAATTTGTCAAAGGATTAGCAACAAATTGGAATAAATTTTTTGAAATGGCTAATGAATATTCAAATTATTTAAGTCGAAGGAAAGAGAAAAGAGATTTTTATGGGCATTATGATGAACAACGAAAGATTTCTTTTGGATTAGACAAAATTGACAAAATGAAAGAGCATTTGACGCAAAAATATGAATCCTATCTTGGCATTTTGTATTTGATGAGAGAGACTTGGCAAAGTGAAAAAATTGTGGATCAATTAACAAAAGATAAACGGAAAGAATATTTGGACATTTTATATGAATATTTATTCCGCTTGTACGTTGAAGGTTTGTTTGAGTTTTGCATAAATTTGAATAATTTTTGATTTAAATAATTTGTTAAGCTAAAAATGAGTCGAAACAATTGCCACCGCTGGTGAAGCCAATATTTATTATTAGAGGATATTCTCTTTACACGGTAATTGAAATTATCGAAACACTGAACACCAATTCAAAATTGTTTTGGAAAAAAGATGAATTTACCACTTTTGATATAAAATTGGTAAATGAGGAGGAATTAAATTTTGAAATTAAAGAGGAAAAAAATTTGTTCCATAAAAATATGCAAAAAGGAAAACAAATTTTAAAAGGACCAACGGACATTGAAAGAATTCGGGAAGAATTTGAGCAAAAAATGAAAAAAATATATGAAAATGCTAAAGAAAATGCCAAAAAAGAAAAGGAGAAAATGGAAAAAGCAATTGAAAATGCGACAAATATTAAAGAAAAAGGAAATCTGAAAGATGAATACAAAGACAAATTTGACGTTTTCATTTCTTCGCCATTTTTATAAAAATCCTTTTCACAAAACGATTGACTCTTCTGATTTCAAGATTGATTTTTTTCTTTTCGTATTTTAACTAGGGTAGAGCGGGACCGGGAATTTTAGGCTGAACCGGGACCGGGACCTTTTCGGGTTGAAAAACCGCGAATTTTTGGCTGAGAAAACCGGGAAAAAACCCGGGACTGGTCCCGGTTCCGGTCAAAACCGGGACCTCGGTACTCAGTTGTACTCAGTTGTCCGTGTTTTGGTCCCGGTCCCGCTCTACTCTAATTTTAACTAATTTTCCTTTTTTTCTCTCATTAATCTTTTCTGTCCTTCTTTTACATTTAACATTTTTACAATGTTTCTCTTTTTATATTTTTGCTTGGTTAAAGTATTTTTTCGGGTTTCGAACTGTTCATAAACCTATCAGCAGATTGCTTCATTTCGACTCCATTCACTGATTTTTAGACTTTGGTCGTCAAGAGCTTTCGAAAATAAACTTTTGTTTTTAAAATTTATTCAAATGAGAGAAATAGTACAGTAACAAAATTAATATTTACTGTAAAGAAATAAGCGCAGCGGAGAAATAGTGCATGGATATCGCGCCCCTCTGCCACCCATTCCATCGCTCATATTTACACCCCAGCAAAAAATAAAACATTCAATTTCCACCATATATAATAAAGCGCATTAACTGTTGACGCTGTGCGATTGCTCGCCGGCGCCGTTTCCCGCTCGCTGCTCGCGTCTTGTCCCCGTGGGCCGCTGCTTTGTGGGGCGCATCCTCTGCCTTGTGGTGGTGTTGCGTCTCCATATTTGGGGACATTTCCCTGGCAATGGCCACGCGCAGTCATGTGCAATCGCTTGGCGATCGCCATGCTCACCGCCAGCGGTTGTATTCGGTTGGAGTCGGTTTGAGCGTGAAATCGCCAATTTTTTTTCAGTTTACCATTAAAATAATTATTTTTCAAGAGTACTCGAATTTTATATGTTTTGTCTGCATTGGAAAAGAATAATTAATTTATTCAATTTCGAATTGAAAATTATAATGAACTTCCGACAAAAAAGAAATATCGATTGAATTAACAAATTCTGGCGAAAAAATTGGTGAGGATAAATTAATTTTGAAATTCAACCACAAATTCGGCTTGATCAATTCGCTCAAAAACTATTTGCTGAGGGGCGGGGGGGGGGAGGGAGGATCTAATTCAGTAAAAAAAAATACGGTACCTTCCGAACCTTTACGTTTATGAAAATCCATTTTTCAAAGTGAAAATTCATTTCAGCAGACTAAAAAAAAATTTATTTTCTTTCTTACTAGAAGAAGAAGAAACAGACTTTCTGTTGCGCACAATGTGGAAAAGATAGTGCGATTTACAAATTTAATTTTACATATATTAGGGCATTTTAAAATTATTTTTAAATTTATTATTATTAATTTAATAACAGTGCGATGCTTGTGGACAGAGTGAAAATTATAATGAGATTCCGACAAAAATAAATATCGATTGAATTAAAAAATTATGGCGAAATAATTGATGGGGAGAAAATTCATTGTGAAATTCAACCACAAATTCGCTTGATCAATTCGCTTAAAAATTCTTTGCTGATCGCCTCATCAAATGTTCATGATTTTGCTTGAAAAAGGCACGCAATTTGTCCACATTCAAATTCAAAACGAAATTCTAAAATAAATTTAAAAAGATGAAAAATTTGAAATGAAAAAGGTCAAAATGATCGTTCTTTCACCAAATAATTTTTTTCGCCTGTGTGGATATAGTGATGCTGACATAGACCTGCTGATGCCTGCGCAAATCTCTGTCCACAAACATCGCACTGTTATTAAATTAATAATAATAAATTTAAAAATAATTTTAAAATGCCCTAATATATGTAAAATTAAATTTGTAAATCGCACTATCTTTTCCACATTGTGCGCAACAGAAAGTCTGTTTCTTCTTCTTCTAGTAAGAAAGAAAATAAATTTTTTTTTAGTCTGCTGAAATGAATTTTCACTTTGAAAAATGGATTTTCATAAACGTAAAGGTTCGGAAGGTACCGTATTTTTTTACTGAATTAGATCCTCCCCCCCCCCCGCCCCCGGGTACTTAAATTTTTCAGAGCAGATAAGTATGTTTAAAAATCGCGCCTTTTTTCAAAACCAAAAACATTGTTCGAAATTAGGGGGGGGGGGGGGCTCTAATTCAATAAGTACGCATTTACAAAAAAAAGGTCTTTTGTACTTTCGAGGCTAGTAGAAACTTAGAAAGTGGCGTAATCCAAGGAATTAAATTCTTTTACCAAATTTAATCAAAAATGCCAAACTAGCCCAATATTATTTATTATCAGTTGAGAAGAATTATTATTTTTAATTATTTTTGCTTATTTATACCATTTTTATTATATTAAATCGCCAAACTTTGAACCAATTGGAACAGAAAAGGAAAAAATTAAACGAAACATTCAAAGATGGAAAGCCAAATTTGGTGAAAAAACAATACAATCTTAGAATATAATATTGCAAGCAAATCCTTGAGAAAAATTCCATTTTGTTGACAAATTTTATTTTATTTATTTCGTTTTTTTTTTGTTTCGAAAATAGTTTAAAATTAAAATGCGCATTAAAAAAGAAATTTAGTAAAATTTTGGAATTTCAAAGTAATTTTCATAAAAAATTTTTATTTCAATTGCCTCTTTTGCAAAAATTCCAGCAAAATAAAAGAAAGTTTTTCAAATGACATTATATAATTTTGAAAATTAAAGTTAGAATTTTTAAGTTCCACGTCACCTACTACTCCATTTTATAGAGTACAGTAAGATTTAAATAAACTGTTTTTTATAAAGAAAATATATTCAAATGAGAGAAATAGTACAGTAACCATTTAATATTTTACGGAAAAGAAACAAGCGTAGCGGAGAAATAGTGCATGGATTTAGCGCCCCTCTGCCACCCATTCCATCGCTCATATTTTACACCCCAGCAAAAAATCAGAAATTCAATTTCTATCATATAAAATAAATGCGAGGTTGTGTGTCTCCATATTTGGGGGTAGTCCAAATAATTAAAATAATAATCTTCTCAACTGATAATATATTGGGCTAGTCCGTTTTATAAATCCGCCATCTTATATTTTTATTTTTATTTTGTTGCATGCACGTTTTATAAATCCGCCAGCACATGCTTAGAAAAATTCACTAATATAATTTCGTTCACAAGTTATTTTTATTCAGCAAATAATAATATAATTTCTTCAGAAATTATTATGTTCTTATCATTAATATTTTTAAAATTTATGCAACAATTGTCAGCTATAGTAAAATAATATTATTCCCTATATAATTTTATACAAAATTCTCAAATATAAACTCTTTATAGTAATTAGAATCCAATTTTATTCAATTTTTCCAGCAGTTTTTCAGTTCGGGTACTCTATTCTGTTGAAATGTTATATAAGGATTTATCCAAAATATTATATAAGGATTTATCCAGTAAGAAGTTGTACGCCTGGGGCATGCCCTGGAACACTCGCTCAATGTCCTCAAATGCATTGGTGCCAATTACACCGATTAATTTTCTTACTTTTTGTTCTTTATTCAGAGAAGATTACTAAATTTTGCCGAAATTTTTGGGCCATAGATAATGAGACAAAATTTTGAGAATTTGGAGAAAACACTTAAAAAAGCGGAAGAAAGGGCAAAAAGATAAACCGTGGTGAAGTTTGAGATATGCTAAAATTAACATTCTGCATAAAATAAAAAAATAATTAATAAAATTTTAGCAGTGATATTTTTTTGCTTTTCAACATTTATAATTTTTTTATGTTCAACCTAAACAGTACCCGACGGGAACACTAAATTTAATACGCATCATACTTATAGCCATTCCCAATTCGATGCTTCATTTATTATTTATGTTTTGTATGATCGGAGAGAAAAAAGACGAAATTACTTTTAACTTTATTTAATATAAAAATGAAGCTTAAATTTCAAAAGATTATCGACCAGAAAGAAATGCATGAATTTCTGTGAAAGATTTCAAATATATCCTAGCAAAAATTTTAAAAATTATACAAAAATTAAAATAAAAGGAAAAATTGACGAAGAGGACAGAAGTATTCTGAATGAAAAATAATGTGCATTTATATAGCATATCGTAATTAATTCTAATTCAAATTCGAGCAAAATCAAAAAAATATTGGTTTCATTTTTGATTTTAATAAATTTAGCTTAACTCCCTTTGCTATTTAAATGCCAAAAATAAACAAGAAAAATGAAATGATCTGCAAAGAGTCCGGATTTGGTGACACCAAAAAATTATGAAAATGGCGACGAACTGAAAGTGCCAAATTTGTGTTGTTCATATTCTTTTATTCGTTTTTCTTTTTTTTCACTGTTTTCTGCATTTTCAATTGCTTTTTCTAATTTTGCCATTTTCCTTGGCATTTTCTTTCGTATTTTCATACATTTTTTCCATTTTTTGCCTAAATTCTTAAATGGCGATGAATTGAAAGCGCCAAATTTGTCATCATATTCTTTTATTAGTTTTTCTTTATCTTCACTATTTTCTGCATTTTTAATTGCTTTTTCTAATTTTGCCTTTTCTTCCTTGGCATTTTCTTTCGTATTTTCATACATTTTTTCCATTTTTTGCTTAAATTCTTGTCGAAGATTGTCTTCAAATTGGTTAGATTTTTTCTCCTCTTTAATTTCATAATTGTATTCGACCTCATTTTTCAATTTCAGATTGTAATAATGGAAAGTAATAAATTTATTTTACCCTTTTTCCAAAAACATTTTGAATTATCATTCAGAATTTTGACGACGGAAATTAACTGCCTAGGACTATCTCTCCAATAAATAGTAAATATTGGCTTAACTGCTGAAAATCTATTGGCCAATTCAGGGCTTTTACCTTAAATAATTATCAGATTTTAAAACCATTAATATAATAATGATTGGATAAACCTTGAACATAAAGTCGAAATAAATATTCGTATAAAATGTCCAAATAATTTCGGTTTCTTTGGCATTTTTCCAATTCATTTTCAGTAATTCTGTTTTGAATTTTTTCACAGTGCCAATTCTCTCTCATCAAATACATAACTACAAGATGGGCTTCATATTTTTGCGTAAAAGACTCTTTCATTTTCTCAATTTCGTCTAACCCAAAAGAGACCATTTGTCCATGTTCATCAAACCAATTAATATTTTCTTTGTGTCCAAATCGACATAAATATTTTGAATATTTTTTAGCCATCCTAAAAAATTTATGAAAATTTGTCGCTAGTCCTATAACAAATTCCGAAAGTAGAGCATCTTTAGTCTAAAATTTGAATTTATTTAATTTTCATTTAGTGTTAAGTCTCACCCATGAAATTTCATCATCGAATTTCGATTGCAAATTTATATAATATATGTCTTTTATTTGATAAGATTTGCAAGCTTTTTTGAACATTTCCTCCAAATATTCTTCAAATTTTTGTCGTATTATTCCGTCTAAACTTTCATTTGTTTGCCATTCATTCGCTGTGTCAATTGCCAATTGCAAAATGATTTCATTAATTGGCAATTTTAATTCATTTTTCTTTTTTATTTCATATTTCAATCTCTCCTCATTCAACAATTTTGGTTCAAAATGATAATGGAACAATTCGTTTAATTTATATTTAAATACTTGTCCATTAATAAAATAAAATTGCGAAATTCTAATGAGACAATTCAACGCATAAATTATTGGCCCATCAATTTCAATTTGCATGTTAAACACAAATTTTGGCTTCACTGTTGGAATTCCGACGTATTCTTTGTTACAAATATTTGTACAAAATGTCCAAATATTTTCGATATTTTTGACATTCTTTCCGTTCATATTCTTCAAATTCATCCGCAATTTTGTCACATTTCCAATCTTTCTCATTAAAAAATACAAAGCCAAGGTGTGATTCGTATTTGTTCTTTGAATATTTACTGATTTGCGTTTTTGGATTGCCTTTCATAACTGCAATTAGCATTTTGTCGTCGTCCTAATTAAAAATGATTAGATAAATTAATTAGCACGATTAATTGACTCACTGATGGAATTGCATTTGAAATGTGAATTAGAAAATGATGAATAATGAACAGAAAAAGGATTATAAAAAATGAAAAAAACATTAGATTTTTCTTTTATAAAATTGAGTAAATGAAAAATTAAAAATGAAAATGGAAAATCATACAGCATTATAAACTGCACAAAAATTTTAAAGAATGATCATAGGTAGAATTATTCAAATCTATTTTTCACAGAATAGGATTTGTATATTACCTTAAGCAATGATGCAAAATAAAAGAAAATGCTAATTATTTAAAATAATATTTAATATTGTTTAATATTTTTTAATCTACTTTTATAAGTCATATTATTCAGAATTCTCATTAAAAAAAACTTTGACTTTCATTTGTTATCGGATTCTCAGCTTTATCCTCCGTTTTCTGGCATATTATTTAAACTTTCTCGCAATAGATACATATGTTAATAAATTGTTTGGGCAATGCTTCTAAATTAATGGGTTAACTTTTGTGTATTTTTATATTTGCGATTATAATATAACTTATTATCGTTTTATGCATTTTATTAATTTACTAATACATTTTTTAATAAAATTACCCAATATTTTTTTTATTAATTTGTTAAATTCAAATTTCATTTATCAGAATAAGCTTTGTGTCAAAAAGATCATTATTCCTTTTCCCTTTTGTATTAATATTTTTTATTTTAAAATGTACTCTTGAAAATTTTAATTTTAATTATTTTTTAAAATCTGTAAAGGTTTTAATCTGTTAAAATATTTTAAATAAATTACTATTTTCTTTATTCCTAATTTTTTATTTCAATGTATTACTTTCAATGATTTTTTTTTTGTTTTATTATTTTTAAATAATGAATTATTGAGTGAATTCAAATATTTGTCAGTATCTTTAAAGACTTAAACATTTTAGATTTGGATTAATTAATTAATGATATTTAATGAGATTTGGTTGTGTTCGATACCGTAAAGTGTCATATAATTAGGGCATAGATTTGAATTTTAAGATTTAATTATATATTATGACAGATTACTTATTGAATTCTTAATATTTTAAATTAATGTTTTTCATGAGGCTCCTTCAAATATTTTTTAATGAATCTGATTTAACAATTGCTGTAGAAAAGGCAAAAATAAAAATTTTAAACATTAATATTTTTATTTTCACAATTTTTTTAACGTTTAAATTTTTCAAATCCATTTTTAATTCAGACTATCATTTTAAAATTTTGTAACAATTAGACGTTGCAATATTCTTTTATTAATTAGTCATTTATTTCATTATAAATTGTTTTATTTGTGTTCGTTGAATTTTCAACTCCATAATAATGTTAAAGGCATAGATTTGCAGATTATTTATTGAATTCTTAATATTTTAAATTAATGTTTTTCATGAGGCTCCTTCAAATATTTTTTAATGAATCTGATTTAACAATTGCTGTAGAAAAGGCAAAAATAAAAATTTTAAACATTAATATTTTTATTTTCACAATTTTTTTAACGTTTAAATTTTTCAAATCCATTTTTAATTCATATTATCATTTTCGAATTTTGTAACAATTAGACGTTGCAATATTCTTTTATTAATTAGTCATTTATTTCATTATAAAATTGTTTTATTTGTGTTCGTTGAATTTTCAACTCCATAATAATGTTAAATAAATTTATTGCAAATTGGAAAATTATATGGACTAATTTTGCTTGGAATTTTTAAATGAAAATGAATAGGGGGAGGGACGACGGAGCAATGGGAGAGGGGGGGATTAACGAACAAAAGCACAAAAGTCTATTAAAATGAATACAAAATAACCCGCCCAAATAAATTTTTGAAATTTAATTTTGCAGATGTCGCAAAGCATCTAATAAAACTATTAAATGAATCCACAGAGTGTCCATTTCAAATTAATTAATGGAAAAATTGTTGACTTTTTTGAACAAAACAAAAGCACAAATTGAATAAAAATAAAAATAAATGCTTTGCAATGAATGTGCAAATGAAGAGGTCGTTAAAGAAGCTCGAGAAAGGGGAAAAGCATCAGCACAATTCTCGCTTTTCCTCCCTTCGGATTAATCAAATCGCAAATTCACATTTTTTTGGGCCTGAAAAACGGACCGATCGATCACTGTTTTTCATTGTAATATGATCGGAGTAATTTGAGACAGAGGATTAATGGATAACAAAGAGCACAAAGTCAATTAAAATGAATACAAAATGACCCGCCCAAATGAATCTTTTGAAATTTAATTTTGCAGATGTCGTAAAGAAAATAACGACTGAAAAATAAAAAAGAACAGCAGCAGAGAAGAAAAGGGAGAGAATGGAGCGCATGCAGAAGAGAAAAAGAGCAAAGAAAGATTGTGGGGACAGAGAAATAGGCAAATGCTCCGCGGGGAGAAAAGGTCAAATTTTTTTAGATTTTTGACACAAAAAGAAGTCACAGAGAACAAGCGACGAATGTGAGAGGGGGGGGGGGGGGGGTTCAAAAATGAAAAGTGTAAAAATTATTAGGGACTTTTTGTCGGCAATCGAAAATTCTGTTGGCAATTATTTATGTTTAATTTTCGATTAATTATTTGAAAAATATTGTTCATTGTTGGTTTAAAATTTGTTGATTATATTTGCTATTGAAAAAATGAAAAAATAAAATAATTTTTCTTATATTTTTTTAATAAAAAATTTTGTTTTGGGAAAAGAATGAGCAATAAAGCAATCATCAGCTTATTTATATGCAAAGTTTGTAATGGGATTTTTGTAGTAAAAGAAAATGCCCTCTTAAAATTGGCCAAGCAAATGTCTTCCCTCTGTTTTTTCCCGTTACCCTTGGAAAGCGAGTTTTTCCAATGCAAACTCTCGAGAATTTCGCTCTCTCGGGACAGAGAAACTTACCGGGTTTTTTGGGTCTCTCTCTCTCTCTCTCTCTCTCTCTCTCTGTCTCTAGTCACAAAAATTTTAAATTGAGCAGCACAAATATCTATTGGCTTGTCCACACAATTAATGTAAGAAACAAGGATTGTGTTTTTTACATTTAATTTTAAATGGTTTCTTTGACAATTAGCGGTTTTCCATCTTTGGAGGTGAAAGAGACAAAATAAAAAACGGTGGATGACTATTTTTACTTTTTATATACGCAGCCAATTCGCACGTAGGTGTTCTTTAAACATAATACGAACAATTCCTAATGTGTTATTTTTACCGATTCCACAAAAAAATAAATTAGCTTAGATTCAAAGCTAATTCAAAAATGCCAAGCACCAATCTTGAGTTCGGCATTATAAACCGTGCTCATTCGAAAAATTTTAATTTTAAAGAATGATCATATAATTATTCAAATCTATTTTTTACAAAATTGGATTTGTATATTGCCTTAAGCAATATGCAATTATTTAAAAATTAGGATTGGTCATCATAAATTATCATAATTTTTTAATTAACATTTTAACTGCAATTCTATCAAAGAGTTATTAATCAGTGTAATTAATTTGTCTAATTTTGATTAGGGAGACGACAAAATGCTAATTGCTTTTGTTAGAGAAATGATCAGAAAATGCAATGCGACTTTTCAAAGCCAAAATATGAGACATACCTTGGCTTATTTATTTTATGAGAATGAATTTGAAATACGACAAAATTGATGGAAAATTTGAGGAATATGAACGGAAAGAATGCCAAAAATATCGAAATATTTACAATAATTTATGCGGTGAATTATTTGGTCAGAATTTCGCAAATATATTTTCGCCAAGGACAACAATATGAATATATAAATTAAAGAATTTTTAAATTATCATTTTAAGCCAAAATTATTGAACGAGGAGAGATTGAATTATGAATAGAATTGAAAAATGATCAAAAAGTGCCAATTAATGAAATGATTTTGCAATTGGCAATTGCCACAGCAAATGGCTGCCAAACAAATTGAAATATGGACAAAAAAACACGAAAATATGGACAACTTTCTGAAAATTGGTTTGAAATTTTTAAAAAATTAAAAAACCCATAAAAAAATTTTTAAAGAAGGAAAAAATTTTAACACATGAATTATATAATTCCACAATTGAGAACTCCCATTTATTATTTACTGAAATATATTTGAAAAAAAATTACAAAAATTAATAATTTTTTGTAGAAAATAATTTTTAATCGAATGTTTCTATTCAAAATAATGGCTCAATGTTTCAATTGTATTTTTGAGGTCCTGGTTAAAAACCAACACAACAATTTTTAATTATTATAACAAAACTAAACAGCGTATAAAAAATCTTTTTTCCACAATAAAAGTTCATAATAATTTTTCTTTTAGTAAAATGAGCCAAATCAGGAAAGGGTGCAGCTCACTAACCTCCGGAATTTGTGTTCCATTGTTGTCAGAATTTTGAAGAAAGAGGACGACGCACAACCAGCGGAATGGTAAAGACAAATAATTTACTTTTAATTTATTTAGAGACCGCATTTTGAGGCATATGCCTTTTTTTCTGCGCACTAGTTCCGATGTTTGTCTTTTTGGTGCCTTTTTTGGCCTTTTTTCCGAAAAATTCCATAAAAATGTATTAAATTTCAAAAAAATTTTCCCAGCGGCGCCTATCGGCACTGCCGGACCCCAACAGCCTTATTTTTTTTTAAATTTAGACCCCAAAATGGCAAAATTAGTCCTTTTTGGCGAAAAAAGGCTACAAATTCCTGTTTTTACTCTCCGGCGCTGAATTTTCAAATAACACTGGAAAAAAAAATTCGGCCCGAGGAGCAAAAAAAAAAAAAAGGTCTTTGGAATCGTCCTCCTAACTTTATTCTGGCTACGTTTGCTTGGAAATATGCAGATTTAAAAAAATGTAGGCTTTAAAACGACTTGAAAAATGTGCATTGAAAATTTTAACTGCCTTTTTCATCCCCTTTTCGGGGGATTTTCGTGCCTAGTGCCTTTTTCGCGATTTTTGGTGCCTTTTTTGCGGTCTCTATTTATTATATAATATTTTTTGTTTTCTTTTTAAGTCCATTTCAATCTCTCATCTCTCCGGACGATGATTTGACGGTGGAAATTGGTGACAAACAGGTGAAAAAATTGTTGGCAAAATCCAGGCTAAATAGGATCACAGGATTTTCAACAAAAAAATATATAAATAAAAATGGGTAGATTTATGCTTTTCAGTAAAAAAAAAAACTGCAACCAATTTTATAGTAAGATAATCAAGGAAACTCCGCCCAATTTTCTATAGAGTGATTTTCTAGCACATAAAGAAATGAATGTAAAACCAAGAAAATTGAGCACATTGTGATCGATGTACCTGAAAAGCAAAAAATATGATGGTTACAAATCAATCCAATTTAATTAGGTGTTTTGAAATGTTCGTCGACGATGCAGTCAAAGCGGCGGTTGACCAGTGCAATTTCGAGTCCGAGCTGAGAAGGCGCAAGAAAATCGAACACCAAAAGCCAACAATCGCCGCAGATAAAGCTGAAAATTGGAGAATCTTGGGAAATTTTCAAATTTTTTGATTAATTTATTTACATTTCTTTTTTGTGAGGGCGCCGTCGTTTTTTGGCATTGTCCAAAAAGAACCAAAGAATGGTGGCACAGCCGACCAACAGAAGAAACACGGCACACCAACTGAAACGAGCAAAAGAAATGTGAAAAGTCGGAAAAAAGAAACAATAAACGTACGGAATTTCTGAAGACATTTGCAGCAACAAAATGACCGGGAAAAATAGGGAGAATGAATGAATGAAATGAGGAAGAGGAGAAGAAAAAAGGCATTTTTATACAAAAAAATGGAAAAGTAAATGGAAAAGAGTGAAAATGTTTTGTCATTTTTTGACGGAAATTTTTTATAGAAAAAATTCATAAAATTAGTATAAAAATGCTTTTTTTTTCTCTTCCCTCATACCATTCATGCATTCGTACCAATTTTTACGTTTATTTCTTTATTTAGTTGAAGAAATGGGGTGATGATTGGCAAAAACCCATTTTATGGCAATAAAATTTACTAAATATCATTTAGAATTTTCGGGTGGAAATTTCTTTTCTTTTTTTGCAAACTGAAGGCCATTGGTCGATTTTAATACATTTATAGTTAGAGAGAAAGAGCAAAGATTTAAGGAATTTTTTTTCTCTGTTTTCAATTTCGTAATTTTTCCCCTATTTTTTAATTTCGTTTTTCGTGACTATAAAATGGTTTCTTTTTTCCATTTTCCTCTCATTATTAAAAAACATTTATAACATAATTATTGTGCCATTTGTGACAACCTTCGGAATTGTGCTAATTGCCACAAAATGAACCGACGGTATTGAGTTTTAAAAATTACAAATTTAATTTAATTAAACTGTTTTCCATAATTTCAGCTGGATACGCAATGCTATTTGGATGGACATTTTCCCGTTTTCTGACCATGCTCAACTCGGTCTCAGCTTGGCACTTCTTTCGCCACGTTTCAATTCGCTAGTGGACAAATATTTCGATGGCAAAAGCGATTTGACAATTTGGAGAACAATCAAAATTTGCAAGGACATTGTCGCAAAAGTGCCAAAATTACGTGTGTTTACCGCCAACCTTTTAAG